>JAUCMX010000008.1:10255293-10420293 GCA_033459395.1 Hemibagrus guttatus | reverse complement strand
AGGTGACAGAAATGCTTAAAAA
Organism: Hemibagrus guttatus; assembly: GCA_033459395.1. Taxonomy (NCBI): domain Eukaryota; kingdom Metazoa; phylum Chordata; class Actinopteri; order Siluriformes; family Bagridae; genus Hemibagrus; species Hemibagrus guttatus. The sequence continues at coordinate 10,420,271 of JAUCMX010000008.1, read as the reverse complement.
TTGCACTAGCCTGACCGGAAAAAATCCCCTTTAAAAAACGAGTGAATTTACATTTACTCCACCCAAACAGCAGGTGGCAGTAAAACATACACACCGTTCAGAAAGCAGCAGAAAGGACCAGAAGAAGACAAACACGGAAGCTTGTGATCAACCGATTCATCATTACTTGCTATGGTTTTTGTTTTGAGGAGGAGACTGGAAGCTCTGATAAAAAGCAATTTTAGATTTTTTTTGGGCATCCAAAACGACGCAAAACTCTTTGTCGGTAAGGAGAGTCGTGACTTATAACAATCCCAGAAAGCCCGGTCTCTAAATATCTGTGTGATCAGATTTGTGCTTAAATGAAATGAATGATGTGCAATTTGGAAAATTAATGTAACAGAAAATCCGAAGTAAAATACACACAGTTCATACACTGTGAGTGCAGAGTACTTTAATTACTGTGAAATGTGTGTCTGGTTTAATGAATGAATGTGTTTTTCTTCAAAATAAATAATTTTGTTCCTGTTTATTCTGAAAATGTAGATGATAAAACTAAAGTAATAAAATGCACTGGATATTATCAGAGGACCCACAGTTTAAAAAGACAGATAAGAATGAAAAGCAAATGAATTCTATTGTACATGAAATATAATAAACATATGTATACCAAGAATTAATGAATGAATAAATGAATAAATCACACACAGGTCATGTTATCCAGGATAATGATTATCTGAAGATCCATCTCTCTGGATTTATATAACAGAAAATTAGCAAGACTCAAGATTATGCAACAAGTTTATTTATTTATTTTTTGTAACACCAGAGGAATCATTTCTGCAATTGTTTTTTTTTTTTTTCTCGAGGTCTTTGAACTAAAGCTGAATCCCAAACTGCTTCATGTTTGGCATATAATGCACTGCATTTGTTGCAGAAGATATTTGATAGCGAAGCCAACAGCAGAAGAAAACAATCCCCGTACCAAATGAGCCCCAAATCCTTGCATTCAGATCCTTTTCCAAATGTGTATCTTGATAACAGTGATTCAGTGTGTAAAATCTGAGCATTTTGGACACATTTGTCATCATATGTTATTACAGACATCCATAAAGAACGAGTTGACCTAGATCAGACTGACAAATTTAAATGATATGCCATGACTAAATCAACTACCTCCAGTCTACGCTGTTACTCTATATCAAATGATACAGACTATTGTAGGCTTCTCGCCTATCATGCGGAAGGCCCGGGTTCGATTCCCAGCCAATGCCTCAACCCCAGCCACTGGATGCAGTGCCGGTCCCAAGCCCGGAAAAATGGGAGGGTTGCGTCAGGAAGGGCATCCGGCGTAAAACATTTCCCAAATGTTGTTGTGCGGACCAGTTGGTCCGCTGTGGCGACCCTGAACAGGGAGCAGCCGAAAGCAACTTCTAGTGGGTGGTCAGATATAAAGCTTACAGGACCAAGAAAGGCCATGTTCATTCATTTAGGGGGTGTATTCGATGCTCACATCTGTACCTCACATAACATCACACCAGGATTCATTAAGCACTTGTATGATATTAGTATTAAAAATAAAAATTGGAATGACCATGCATAGTAGTTATTCAATGACCAGAAAAACACAGAATTTTTTTTTTTTTAATAAAATGCTTTATTTTTTGTAATATAAAGAAGGCATGTTTGGCTACATTTAGAATAACAAAACTTTTTTTTTTTTTTTTAATAAAATCAAGTTGAAGAATTGACTTGTTCCTAGAGGATTTCAGCATATTTTACACCTACATTTTTTTTTTGTTTACGTTGCTAAAGTGTGAAGCTGGAGGAGATGGTGAGTCTGAATCCCAAATAGCTCTGTACTTCTACTGTTTATTCTCTTACACGTTATGCTTATAACATGCCCTAAACAGCAATAAGAACAGAATCAATTAGATTGATTGGCTTTTTTTCTCAACAGTTGGCTTTTTTTACATTACGTATATATGCTGATGCAGTAGCATTACAAACATTAGTACATGAAAAGATTATAGACATAATCCCTAAAAACTGTGTGTGTGTGTGTGTGTGTGTGTGTGTGTGTAGGAACACCACCTGGCTGTTCTGGTCCAGCTAATGCAATGGGCAGCCTGAAGTCTGAATGCCAGAAAGACGATGCAGCTGTGGAGCATGTCTACTGCAGAGGTGCTGTCACTGAGCTGCTTAAATACGGGCACAGAGACCTTCACACAGCTGCTAAAAACTCCAAATCACCTCAAGTACTCATCCTTGTTATCCCAGGTATGCAAAATGGACCAGTCTCTAAAATATATGTATACCACTGTATCTAGGCAGCCCAACCTGTTCAATAAGTTATTTATTGTTTCAATAACACAGCGAAATTAAATAGGCAAAAAATTACATGCTAAACATGAAAAACTCTTTCAACCTAATAAACATTTTTTTCCCTTCATTCATTGTCTACTGATTATCCGATCTATTCTCGGGTCACGGGGAGCCTGTGCCTATCTCAGGTGTCATTGGGCATCAAGGCAGGATACACTCTGGACAGAGTGGCAACCCATCGCAGGGTACACAGACACTCATTACAGACAATTTAGAGATGCCAGTCAACCTACAATGCATGTCTTTGGACTGGGGGAGGAAATCGGAGCACCCGGAGAAAACCCCCGAGGCACGGGGAGAACATGCAAACTCCACACACACACATATGGTGGAGGCAGGAATCGAACCCCCAACCCTGAAGGTGTGAGGCAAACGTGCTAACCACCAAGCCACCGTGCCCTCATTTTAAATTTAATTTCTGAATGGCAAGCCTATTGCAAATACTAAAAACTGGAAATCTCCAGCTTGGACCAAATTAACCTGATATTGGTGAATACCAATTTGTTTTCCTTAGTAAATTGTTTAAAGTAAAAAAACAAAAAAAACATTGTAGCTATTGTACTATTGGTCATACTATGGATGGAGTCCATGAGTCTGGCCAATAACAATAAAAAAAAGATCTTGTGGTGACAGAATCACTACGTTATTAGTACCTGACAAGTAAATAGGCAAAGGAGAAAAGTTAACAAGTTCCAAAGGACACTGCACTTGCAGTCATCCACTCCATCATAGAAGCACGGTTACAAAAACGACATACTTTTTTATAACTTTATGCAATATGTACATGCAAATGTGGTCTTATTTGTCAGTTATTGAGAATGCTCATGCCTCTCCTTTGTGCTATTTAAGAGATGCACATTGTTTTCAGGATGCTGCTGTACCTTCCTGTATGGAGAATAAGATAAAGAGATAAGATAAGAAGAAATACTTTCCTGTTCTTTGTATACAATACCACAAATGTTTGTGTGGCAACTCTCAGAAAGGGCATAAATAAACAAAAAGACTACACTAAAAATATGTATAAGATTGGAGATAAGTGTAATATCTGGATTAGTGAAATGTATATTGAGATGTATATGTTACACATAAGGGGGGCACGGTGGCTTGGTGGCTTGGTGGTTAGCACGTTTTCCTCACACCTCCAGGGCTGGGGGTTTGATTCCGCCATGTGTGTGGGGATATTAATGTCCTCCCTCGGTCCAAAGACATGCATTGTAGGTTGATTGGCATCTCTAAATTGCAGTGTGTGTGTGTGTGTGTGTGTGCGCGCCCTGCGATGGGTTGGCACTCCGTCCAGAGTGTATCCTGCCTTGATGCCCAATGATGCCTGAGATAGGCACAGGCTCCCCGTGACCTGAGAGTAGATCGGATAAGCGGTAGACAATGAATGAATGTTACACATAAGCCATTAAAGGCATATTGCACATTGTATAAAGTGACAAAAGTGAAATGTAGAGTATGCCAAGTGTACTGTAGTGCGTATTTCTAGTGTACTGTAGTGCGTTTATTGAGGTGAAGATGCAAATGCAGGTCAGTTTAATAGGAATGGTTCAAAGCAGAAAATCCAAAAATGGCAGACAAAGCATAGGCCATGCAAACTGTGGGTCAGATAAACACTAAGCAGAAAATTTCAAAATCTGAGATATCTAGCACAAAATGCATTATTGGTAATGTCACAGATAACAATTCAATTTTATTTGTATAGCGCCTTTAACAGTGGACATTGTCTGACGGGAACATAAGAAACAAAAATCATGGTGCAAAAAGTCCTAGATGTTAGACAAAATCATCCCTAGTGAGCAAGCTTTGAGGCGACTATGGCAAGGAAAAACTCCCTTAGATGGTATGAGGAAGAAACCTTGAGAGGAACCAGAATCGAACCCATCCTCATTTGGGTGACACCAGAGAGTGTGATTTTAGTAATTATTATAAACACCGAACAGTGTGATTTTGAACAATGTCCTTTCTGCAGTCATGTACAGTCAGTTGTGTGATGCCGATACAGCATATGTAGAATGTTATGTGTATATTAATTATGAGGTTGTTGTCGTCCCCAAAGTTCACATAGGGTTGGCAGCGTTGCTTTGAATACCCAAATCCTCACGAAGCAGAAACTAGCTGGAGCTGGTCCATCTCTGGCTGCCTCAGGATCCTCGCAGGGTTGACCTCTTCTCACTGAAGGTCTATTGGAGCTGGCACAATCTCTATATGCCTCGGGATGGGTAGAAAAAGAGAAACAAGTGGAAAGGAATTAGCGTAGCTGCTGTTCATAATATTAGCAAGCACTAGATGATAATGTGCATTTAATCAGATGTACTGGAATACAAGGTTATGGGATGTATGCTTGGCTAAAGAGATATGTCTTTAATCTAGGTTTAAACTGGGAGGCTGTGTCTGAGCCCCGAACACTGTCAGGAAGGCGTTTGTGGGGTGTTCCCATTGTGCAGTGCTCAGTATCTTTCAAAAGTGGTCCAAGGAAGGAACAGTGGTGAACCGGCGACAGAGTCACAGGTGGCCAAGGCTCACTGATGCACGTGGGGCACGAAGGCTGACCCGTGTGATCCGATCCAACAGACGAGCTACTGTTGCTCAGATTGCTGAAGAAGTTAATGCTGGTTCTGATAGAAAGGTGTCAGAATATTCAGTGCATCGCAGTTTGTTGCGTATGGGGCTGCAGAGCTGCAGACCAGTCATGTGGTCATTATGTTATGGCTGATTGGTGTATAATCTGTGTTTAGTTTTATTAGGCAGAAAATATATCTCTTATGATTTAACATTGAGCCTCATGTCATGGTCTACAGAATGAATTTGATTGTGAAGGTGATTTCTGCTGTAAATGCTGAGCAAAAGTATTATAAAAGGAGTCCCCATGATCATGAAATTACAGGAAGATGTGATCATATGATGCCTTGCAAATGATTGGTCCTTAATGATCAAATATTTCAGATTTATATATATAAATATATATAAATATATAATTCATTCTTTAGTCTACCTTTTGTTAAATTAATCAAATGACAGTGATGTGGATTGTGTCGTGCCTTGCGGTCAGACCTTTTCCTTTTCAAAGGGCTTCATTGTCTCTATAACTAAATATAGAAAGCGCAGTGATGTAATTTCTCCCTAATTCCAGTTTGTTCTTTATATAATCCGGATCACACGCATTTAACACGTCAAATTTCTTGCTACTAACTTGTTAAGCACTGAGCCTCCAGCTACAGGTGTAAAACCCGTTCGGGCCGATGACCTTAACGATGGCTGCTTGCACGGCAGCTTTTCTTCAGCTCTGAATGTCACTGAGCATTGTGCTCAATGGACTCTTTATAGCCTTCAGAGAGCTCGTGTGAAGGGCTGTTATTATAGAACCTGTGCCCTTTCCCCTAGAGATAACAACAATAATCACCACCGTCTCACCAGAATCAACCCTTTTTCTCTTCCAGTGTTTCATATCCATCATGGCAGGAGTGCAGGTGCTGAGGTTTTAATGTGTTGTAATTGTATAAAACTTTGAGAGAAGGGTGTAACCGGTTATTTAAAGTCATAGCTTAAGCTCTAAAAAGACTTGTCCTGCTTTGTCTGTTTATGCCAGGAGCATTCTTACTTATCAGGGACTGATTTTCTAGTGACATTGAACAATGGTCAGGGTTACATGTGTAAAAACTACATTTGTTGCATGAGTAAACTTTTTTATTTTATTTTATTGTATCTGAGCTGTTACCATATATCTGTGATGCTGTAAAGTTCATGAAAAACATTCAATTTGTCTTATCAAATCTTTGATCTCAGTATTATAAGGTTCTGTCTTGCTTTATTAACCACATCTATGAATACACTTCATCAGAGGGAGATTTTATTCGTCCTGTTGTGTTTTTTTTAAAACGTGTAATATTAAAGTTTACAAATAAATTTATGTACTAAGTTTCAGTCTGCCAGCCAATCATCCTTCAGGATGAACATTGGATGAGCACAACATTAACACCCATGTTTAATACCACTCTGACAGAAAACAAAAGACTTAAAGCAGTATGGTGAGCCTGAGGACAAAGTACTTTTTAGCTAGATATATACTGCATACACTCTATTAGCGTAATAATAATACAAATAAGTATACAACCTGTACACTACTGATATATAGTACTTGCTGGTTTTAGAGAGTAAATGTAAACGCTCTTCTAAATTAGATAGTCTTCAGCACAGCAGAAAGCTAGTATTGTGGATAACATTAGCATTAAGTATTACTGATAGGTGCATATGCCGAATGCCTCATAAACAGATGTTTCCAGTCTAACCAGGAACTGAAGGTCAGCCAGTAGACTAGTAGACAAAATGCATTTGGAAGTATTTATGTGGTTGTGCAGAAACATTCTAATGTAGACTCACCAGCCACTTTATTAGGAGCACCTTGTTAATTCTGGTTACTGGTCAGCTTGTGATTACAAAACAACATGACTTTTTTTGTGTGTGGCATGGATTCCACAAGGTTTTGGAGGACTTTGTTTGAGATTCTGGTTCATGTTGATGTGACTGCAGCACAGTTTGGTCAGCTCCACATTCATGCTGTGAATCTCTTGTTCTAGGGCAGTGGTAGATTAATGGCTAAGGCTCTGGTTACTGATCAAAAGGTTTGGAGTTGAAGCCCTTCCACCACCAAGCTGCCCCTGTTGGGCTCTTAACCATCTTTGCTCCAGAGGCGGTATATCATGACTGACTTTGTGCTCTGGCCCCCTTTCTAACAAGCTGGGATATATGAAGAAAAGAATTTCTCTGTGCTGTAATGTAGTGAAGTGGTAAGTGGTCGTTCAGTGGTTGAGGTGTTGGACTATTAATCGGAAATTTGTGAGTTCAAATCCCAGGACCACCAAGCTGCCACTGCTGGGTCCCTGAGCAAGGCCCTTAACCCTCAATTGCTCAGTTGTATAAATGAAATAAATGTGAGTCACTCTGGATAAGGGCGTCTGGCAAATGCCAGAAGTGTAAATTTAACGTCGATGTGACAAACCGCCTTCAATCACATCCCAAAGTTACTCAAGTGGATTCAAATCTGGCGACTGGGGTGTATTTTGAGATGATTTTTGCATTTTAACATGGTGTTCTGTGACGCTTGATATAAGGAAGGTTGTGTCCATTCTTTTGAAATTGAAATTCATCAGAGCAGGGAACGTTTTTCCAATTTTCAGCTCCATGGTAGTAAAGAGTGGCGAGTTGCCTTGCTGTCAGCTCAGACCAGTCTGGCCATTCTTCTCTGATGCTCTGACCTTTCTCTCAACAGGTGTTTCCACCTGCAGAGCTGCTGCACACAGGATTTTTTTGGGTTTTTTTTGGTGACAATCTGTGTAAACTCCTGTGAAAATTCCAGTAGCTCAGTAGATTCTGAAGTACTTAAACTAGCCCATCTGGTACCAACAACCATGCCACGATCAAAGTCACTTAAATCACAATTTTCTTCTTATTCCAATGTTTTATGTGAACATTTACTGCCACTCTTGACCTATATCCACTTAATTTTATGTGCTGTGCTGCTGCCATATGCAGGGTGTGTAGATAATTGTGTGAATATGTACGTATATGGGTGTTCCAAATAAAATGAAATGGCTGCTAAACATATAAATATTGTTCAAAATCTGGATATTATTGAGTGAATTATTAAATAGTAAATAAGTGAAGTACTTCAGATCATTAAAAATAAATTAAGGAAGATCTTATTACAAAATCTCTATGATCATGTGGGCATTAAATATCTTCCTTCTGAGTGTATCATGTTTATTCATTATTTAATATGATTAAGAGATGTGACTAACACTGAGTTCCAGTGTTTGGGCACTGTCAATTTTGATAAAGTAAATTTGAAGTAACCGTAAATTGTAGGTCTTTGTTAAGCTGTAAATGTAAATGACTCTACTTAAGGGTTTTGTTTGTCCCATATTTCAAAACAGCTCTTGACCAAGAGAGAACCTTGTAATACTAAGGTCACAAAATGTTAATAATATATAGAATGACATGACCTCTATTCGTGTTAAATTGTAGTGTAATGGCTTCCTGTAAGTGTTAAGATGTTTTATATTAATGATCTGTTTATAGACAGCATGCAGAGTTTTACCCCTCTGCCAGAATGATAAGTTTAATGACTTGTTTTTACAGAATTCTGTGTTTCGTGCAGAGTATCTCTGCTTATCTCTAGCCTTATCAGACCAAACACGGGTTATTTCAACCTTTTTAAGATGTCAGGTATTTCCCCGATGGGATCAAATTCCAGTTAATCAGGAGAGCCTGAAAGCAGCGATAGGATCTGTGCCCAGATGAATTGACATTCCTTTTGGTTGCAGTTAACTTTAGATGCATAACACCCATGTCGATCTGTCGGATCGCTGAATAGCCACAGCTTATCCTAATTGTCTTGAGATATCTTTAGCTCTGCATGACCACTACTGGGAGATAACCAATGCAGATTGTTTTACCATTGAGACACAGCTGCTCTTTGTAATAGGTATTCTAGCATAGAACCGAAATGTGAAATGTGCTTCAGTGGGTGTTTTGGAAAATGTTTTTACATTAAAAGTATTTAGCTTTTGCCAGTGCGAATAAATGCTGCCAGCATATGCTGTGCATAGATGATTGATGACGCTTATTTGACTAATGTGGTGTGTTGTTGTTGTTTAGTGAAAAAGGTTTTCCATTACTCGAGAATGAACAGTTTAAATTTTTTATGCGTTGTTGAGCTACTCATAATTTGCTGGGGGATTGGAGGTGGGGGGGTGAGAGAAGAGTAACTTGTTATAGCTCATATTAAAGCCATAAAGATGTTCAGAGAGTTTGGAATGGCTTCTACAGATGGTTTACATTTAGAAGAACCTGATGTGCACAGCACTCTCCAAGCAGCTGCTTCCAATAACCTTCAGTATCACATTGTTTGATAATTCATAATGATCTTACAAAGATTCCTTCTAGTCTTTCCTCAGCTTCCCATATACTATCTATAAGGGTGTTGCTATGAGCTCTCCTTACTCTTTTCTCTGCTGTCCATGCAAACCTACGGACTGGGGGCTTACTCAGTCAATCTACCTAAAGTAATGCATTTTAATAATGATTGAAGCATGAAGTTTTTTTTCTTCTTCACTTTTTTCCCCAGGCTTTACTTCATTTTTCATTTTCCCAGAATGTGGAAACTATACGGAGTGCCCTTGTCACTCCTCACAGTTCCTCCATCCCCAATTTTTCTTTCTTTCCCATCTTAAGCCTCACACTTTTCTGTTGCTTTTTTTTTTTTTTTTTAACCTTACCATCCATCTGTTCCTTCAAATGAGGTGCTGCAGTAAACATAGCAATAAGGAACACCTTGGACAGAATGAACAGCAAGTTGATGATGTTAGTCTTTACAACTGAGTCTTTAAACATAGAGCTTCCTGTTTCTGGGTACTGCAACATGTATAATAAACCATTGTTTACACACCTGTTTTTGCATTTCGAGCAAATCCTGTGGATTATGAAGTGATATTTTACCAAAAATGTAATTATAGTAGATTTTATATGGGAATGGTTTATTGATTTGGGTCGACTTTTTGGACAGGAGGCATCGTGCAAAAGACACATTAGGCACCTCAGAACTAATCTCCTGCAGCCTTGCTCTCATCTGGAAACAGAGAGAATCATGAACTTAAAGAAGAGCCCTTAGAGATAAAGTTGTCTATCAGAAGATCTGGCCATAGTGACCCTTGTCTGTATGTTTGCCAGGGTCAATAAATCATTTTCACTTCTTCCTCTTTCGTAAGATGGATAGACATTTTGGCATGTTAAGGGCCGATCCATTAAAGGATACTCCACACAGTGTTTTGTGCTAAAGAATTCCAGCACCTTCGGGGATGATGTCGTCTAAAATACGGCTTTCTTTTGTGACCCAAATCTGTGACTGTGATTCAGTATTGAAGATATCAATCAAAGTGGACAGTTTATGTTCAGCTGGTTTTGGGATTGTGTCCCAGACTAAAATGTGTCTTATCCCCAGTATGCAGTGCAAATTTTTTTTACTTGTGCCAAACTTGACAACATATTTCATTCTGCAAAAGCCTCAGGGGTCGCACATCACTGTTTGGCTAGCCTAACCGAGATATAGGGGTGTGTGTGTGTGTGTGTCTGTGTCTGTGTCTGTTTCTCTCTCTCTCTCTCTCTCTCTCTCTCTCTCTCTCTCTCTCTCTCTCCCTCTCTCTCTCTCTCTCTCTCTCTCCCTCTCCCTCTCCCTCTGTCTGTGTGTGTGTGTGTGTGTGTGTGTGTGTGTGTGTGTGTGTGTGTGTGTGTGTGTGTGTGTGTGTGTGTGAAGAAGGAAAGGTTGTCGGAGTGAGTGGGCTCTGCACCTGCAAGGCTACGTCAGTGGCGTGGTAGTCCATGCAGCCTCGGGGTCAGAGACGGCAGGCAAGGTATCTGTTTAATGTTCCAGCGAACAGTGCTGAATTTATGAACCCCGTGGAAAGAAGGAAATGATAACATGAGCGAGAAGAGAAGATAGCTCATGCTTCTGTGCCCTTAAAAATTTTATATATATATATATATATATATATATATATATATATATATATATATATATATATATATAGGAATGCCTCCTCTACATTTTTTCTCTGTTCACAGAAACAGAGCAGGCTTGTCTTTTTAATGTCACACTTCTAATCTTCAGATCTTTCCTTTTGATTCCCATCCAGCACACATATAAGATGGGAAAGAAAGGAGAACAACTTCCTGACTGCATTCTTCTCATAAACACAAATAAACACCGCATTTTATAGTCATGAATTCCTCACCTAGAGTTCCTCCTGGTTACATAACCTGCTGCTTACATGGTGTAATCCAGGGTGGAGCAGTGCTTCACTTCCTCACCAGCTCCCTCACACTTTGCCCTTACAGCTAAGGGTTTCAACAGTCCAGGGTTTTGGGAAGGCTTGTTATTCTGTCTAGGTCTTGATAGAGAGTGACAATGACTTTATTGTGGTGAATTGAAGCAATTGTTACTCATGCTGAATATGGTTGAAAATGGCTTGGAAGGACTGCTGTTGGCCTTTGCTGCATGTCTGCTTCCTGTCCAGACATCAGTACTGACAGGGTTCTCCAAATGTGGTCAGTTTCAGCTCCAGAGACTGATGAGCAGAAACAGCAAGCACTGATCAGGAGATTTGCCTGAAAGCACTCAATGCCAGTTCAGTATGAAAATAAGTACATTACATATATAAGTGTGCGTGTGTGTGTGTGTGTGTGTGTGTGTGTGTGCATGTATGGCATATTTTAGTACAGATTAGTACAATGCATAATTCTAAGGGAATATTAATCTGAAATTTAAAAAAAAAGTTGTCAGACTACCATTCATTCATTCACAAAGCCAATATTCCAGTAAGATTTGTCACTCAAAGATTTGCAGAAAGAATAATAGGAAAAGAGAAAAAGGTAAGACACTGACTGGTGTGTAAAGCATAGATAAACCACGACCATTGCCTGCTAACTGGTGCCTACTCACCAAGGCATGGGGTCCTTTTCCAGAACCTTCCAACATCAATCCAGACAGCAGAATCCATCATTATCGTCAATAAACAGATGAACAGGTAAAGACCCACCCCCTTCATCAACCCTTAACTAACCCTTTAAATTATCATAATAACAATAACTCTCACTAGAATTTAGACCTCTACTCTGTGCACTTTACTCCTCTAGCACTCAATTAAAAATCTTGTATATACAAGTATATATATTATATATATTCACTACTTGTATTGTTCTCTGCTTGATAGTTTGCTTTGCTTCTATTTCCTTAAAAGTAATACAGTGTAAACTAAAGGCAATACATTTATATTGAACACAATGGCTATCATTTCAGACTCAAATTTTATTTATCACATACACAATCATACACAGCACAACATGTAGTGAAATTCTTTTTATGACTGTCCTTGATAAAAAAAATAATAAAGCCGATTAACACTAAGGTAAAAGAACAAAAATAAGGTAAAATAATAAAAATAGATACAAATAATACAGTAAAATGGAACATATATTTATATTAGCTGCTTTGCAACTTCTTGTGAGGTGGCTCACCAAATACTTGCTATATACAAAACGTAGACACATGACCCTCCAAATAACCACATACATATGTTAGTATATGATAAAATATTGCCTACTGTAAGCAAGTGGAGCTGTAGCTAGTTGCTTTCGGCTGCTCCCTGTTTGGGGTCGCCACAGCGGACCAACTGGTCCGGACAACAACTTGGCACAGGTTTTACGCCGGATGCCCTTCCTGACACAACCCTCCCATTTTTCCGGGCATGGGCCTGGCACTGCATCCAGTGGCTGGGGTTTGGGCATTGGCTGGGAATTGAACCCGGGCCTTTCGCATGGTAGGCAAGAAACCTACCACTGAGCCACCAATGCCCCTGGAGCTGTAGTTAGTGAACCAATTAAATATGAGGGCATAGGAAAATTGGTTTAGAAACATGACTCTTGTAAGTTCTGCACATTTTTAAACACTGGATAAAAATAAATAAATAAAATAAAAATGCTGTATAGGGAAATCACATACACACAAAAGAACCTCACCAGAATATCAAATGAATAAGACATAAACACCTTTACAAGTCAGCAAGGCACTGAGCCATAATCAGCTGTGTTGGTTTCTAATTGATGATTGATGAAAAGTGAATAAAAACATGAAAATAAACAAAAGTTTCCTAGCGATAAAGATCTAAAAGTTTAGGTCAATGTGCAGACTACCGCTCATACACCACAGCTGTTTTTAAAGTCTCACCAGTTTCTTCAGCCCTCACATGCTCTTGTTTAGAGGTTTTGTATTTAGTCATTAATGGTGTTAAGTGGCTTGTAAAGTGTTTCAGTTTGCTCAAAGGCATCAGTTGGATAAGGCTCGACTACTAAAGCCAGCTGCTCTACTATTTCAAAGGAAAAGAACTGCATGTGCATTGCTACTTTATTTATCCTGTTACTACGCTGGGTTTTTAGACACTGATTCACCCTTTGTCTTGGTATAAATTACACTGTAGATATTTCAGTGGTGATTTTTCTAATACAAGACTACAGAGACTAGATGTAGACTGATATACAATTTGTTTTCAGAAAGATGTGGCGTGTGTGTTTCCGTGTGTGAAGAAGGGGCTGCATCTGGGACAGTTTTGCTCATTGCGCAGCCTCACTGCATTCTTAACAGGCCAAATGACTCACTGTACTGAGATTTATCTACTGCCTAAGTGGACACCAGGGATGGAATTTACACCTCCAACATCGTACTCAGCGCCTTTAGTTACTTAGTGACAATATTTCCAAGATGATTCCTTCTCCAAGTTACAATGGGCGACATATTTTTCTCAGAAATGCTGCATAAAACAGTGGTTTTACATGCACACAAACAATCACACTTTCTTTCATCCTTTCTCACTCTCTCACACACTCATTTCCAAGATTTATTGTCATACACTGATGTATGCAGAGCGCAAAAGCAAGTTGGACTTTACTATACAAGCAGAGGACACATTGGCAGCAGCGTGGCTATCAGATATCATTGTTTTGCATCTTCTTCTGCACCATATCATCAGATCATTCTGTATACCTATGTAAGATTTAACCAGTTAAGGTCCCCAATACCTACCTGACGTCCTGAGGGTCTGTCTGCACCAAACCCTTGAGTAAAAACCAAAACCAGCTACATGTGATGCTACTATGAATCATATAAGCTGGGGGAAAGAATTTATACTTTTTTTTTTATTATTGTGCAATATTGAGCTATTATTTTACATAAGTTCACATTTTTTGCTTTCCTTCCTTTTACCTTCTTATTTCAGCATCACTGGAATAAAGCAGATAACAGAGTGTTTGGTGTGATTTTTCTCTCCCCTTGACAGGCAACCCTGGTGTAGTGGGATTTTATAAGACCTTCATGTGGACATTGTATCAAGCATTTAACAAGCTATACCCAGTCTGGGCTGTGAGTCATGCTGGACACTGTGCACCTCCAGACACAATGGATATGATTGAAGGTAAAACACAAAGACTGGCTTGCTTTACTGTTTGTTGCTTATGTTGGGTACATCAGTTTTATGCTCATACAGGTTTGTCAGCTCATCTCTAACATTGTTTTAGATTGATAGTATCCTGATTGGCCCTGACTGCAACGCATTTTTGTAAGTCACTCTCGTTAATGCATCTACCAAATGCTGTACACCATATCACCATAAAATGTACAACTTGACAAGATCATTATTCTCATTAAGACAGTAGGTGGCAGCAGACAATTAAACAGGTTTAAAGACTGCCGTTGTCCCACAAAACATGTGAGGCATCAAGTAATGGCTGTCAGAACATTTGCAAGACAATAAGAAAATTGTCATTATTGCTAAATCGTGTAACCTAGATTCTAATGAATATTTTCATTGTTCGTTTAATTTGCTCATTGCTCTTAATTTAATGTAGCTGTAGAAGTTTTATGTCTAACACTAAGAATTTATAGCCATCTTGCTGAGCTGTAGTTGTGTCACACTGCGTAGCTGCCAGACAAATCTCAGGGAAAAGGGATTCTCCTCACCACACAGTAGGGAGGAATGTTGAACGTGTACAACGCTGGCGAGCCGAACCAGGCAGCTTCTCGCTCTGCTTCCTCATGCCAGTGTATGAATGCGTCCAGTATGTTCAATCACGAACCAGTGTGGACGTTTTTATTGAGCCTGCTATGTGGGAAAGACATTAGCCAAGCCCACCTGTAATAAGCCAAACCACATACAGATGGCTTGGATCACCTAAAACAGCACTTCCACTGGCTAGCTTGATGGATTGGACAGTAGAGGTGGAAGCTGGCCATATCAGGTCTGTAGAGAGGACAAAAAATGCCTCAGAGACTATTCAGGTCTTATTCAAATCTATGCAGATATATTTACGAAAGTAATAATTTAATGTAACAAATATATTGTGATAAAATGAAAGGGATGACAGGAAGGTGGTATATTTTAAAATATGTGCAGACTTTAGCGGAGGATGTCATCCTCGAACAGTCCTCAACCCCAAGATTATTGACTTGTTTTTCTTTTAACTGGGAACAAATGGTGAACATTTACCTAACCACAACTATAATAACACTGTTAATCACAGGCACACATGCAGTATGGGTCAATAGCCAAACAAAAACCAGTGACACCCATTGCTCCTTCTATCATGACACAGAGTCACTGGCAGTGTGTGTAATAAATCTGAGCTCTGCAATGAAATCCAGTGTGCCAGATCATGACACCAAGGGGCAAACATTTGCCAAGGCAGCACAGATAAAAGTGAAGATATCTAATTATAACTTATATTTCTTTTCCAAAAGCTCTGTTTGAATGACACCCCTGATTATCATCAACAGGAGGTTTAAGCACAGCGGTATCATGTATATAGGCCACTTTTCCCCTCCGGACCATTGGCTTTGTTCAGTGATTCATCTTTCATTATATTCTGCCATTTGGTTCACAGATGCCCTTGTCCATTGAAATAGCTGCTTATGTTACAACCCATTGCTGAAGTTATAGATTATCAGACTGCAGCCAGCTAAGATGTGTAAGGAGATCATATGACTCTTGAGCTATCTTATCCTGATCACATTTTCTCCCTCTCCATATGGTGAGAATTGAGCGAAAATGTGTACGTAATATCACTGATCCTTTTGCAGATATAGTGCCAGATTTATTGGTCTAAGCTAAATGCCTCCCTCATTAGTTGGGTCAGTGTGGTGGTGTAGGGGGCACGTGGGCACCTGGTGTAAAATCAGGTCATATCAACCATCTGGAATTGAGACCAGTCCATCTCTTTACCAGTTCTGATATGATCATATTCTAATGCCCTTGGACTACATTGTGACAACCTAATACAGTTTGCTCTATCTTGTACATGTGCACAAGAAGATGCACAACTAGTGGGGTTTTTCTTTTACATTTATCAAAATTAATTTTTGATTTCTAATGAATCTTTAAATACTAGGAGTGCAGCATATACATCAAAATTGATCTTCCTTCTTTATATTATTATGTTTTTGTTTTTTTGTCAGTATTTGGCATTAAGGTCAGAAAAGCACTCTATGCATATGATTAGTACTGTATCAAACGTAAGATTAACATACACTACCGCTCAAAAGTTTGGGATCACTTGCATATTTCAGCTTGATTTCAGCTACGGAGGAAGACTCCATCAAGGTAATCCATCTTGTGGGAGATGCTCCAGGAAGCATGGGGTGAAATCTCATCATATTATCTTGAAAAATTGACAGCTAGAATGCCCAGGCTGTAATTGCTGCAAAAGATGTTTTTTTCTGATAAAGGCAAAGTCTGAAGAAAACATTCATCATTTCCATCAAAATCATTAATTCTAACTCTGCCATGTCAGCATGTCCTGTTCTTTTGCTATATTTTCTATTCAGACTAATTTCGTGTGTTTTTCCTTTGGAAAACAATAAAATCTTTGAGTGATCCCAAACTTTTGAGCGGTAGTGTAAGTCTAATGATATATATTATCATACTTTAACAGCTTCACTCTCAAGTTGGAAGACCTGGAAGACCATCATGAGGATGACTCATTATTCAAAATAGCCTTTAATTCATTTTATTTAAGACAATAAAACAAGTACATACATTTGTTGTCTTCAATTTAATAAGATTCTGAAGATGATTCTAAATCATTTATTAAAATGTAGGTTTGTTGGTTTGAAATTGTGTAAGTGATACAGTCTGTATAATGCAAAATGGTCTTGGCATCATTTACCAAATTCATCAATGAATTGACTTCAAAACTTTTTCAAAAATTAATATGACCTTAGGGGGGCACGGTGGCTTAGTGGTTAGCACGTTTGCCTCACACCTCCAGCGTTGGGGGTTTGATTTCTGCCTTCGCCGTGTGTGTGGAGTTTGCATGTTCTCCCCGTGCCTTGGGGGTTTCCTCCGGGTGCTCTGGTTTCCTCCCCCAGTCCAAAGACATTCATGGTAGGTTGATTGGCATCTCTAAATTGTCCGTAGTGACCTGAGTGTAGTTCGGATAAGTGGCAGACAATGAATGAATAATATGACCATATATGTATATATATATATATATATATATATATATATATATTCATTCATTGTCTACCGCTTATCCAATCTATTCTTGGGTCACGGGGAGCCTGTGCCTATCTCAGGCGTCATTGGGCATCAAGGCAGGATACACCCTGGACGGAGTGCCAACCCATCGCAGGGCACACACACACTCTCATTCACTCACGCAATCACACACTACGGACAATTTAGAGATGCCAATTAACCTACAATGCATGTCTTTGGACTGGGGGAGGAAACCCCCGAGGTACGGGGAGAACATGCAAACTCCACACACACGGCGGAGGCGGGAATCGAACCCCCAACCCTGGAGGTGTGAGGCAAACGTGCTAACCACCGTGCCCCCTCTATATATATATATATATGCGCAAAATACCAAGTATTTAATTAATTCAATTCAATGCCATTTTTATTTGTGTAGCGCTTTTAACAATAGAAATTGTTGCAAAGCAGTTTTATGATCAATGAATGATCAAGCTAGAGGAGATGGTGGCAAGGAAAAACTCCCTGAGATGATATGAGGAAGAAACCTTGAGAGAAACCAGACTCAAAAGGGAAGCTATTCTCATGTGGGTGACACCAGAGTGTGATTATAATTAAATAGGTTTTTATTTCCTTGCTTGAGGTTGTTCTAATCGAGTACCTTGCTCTACACTTTGCATCCTAATACTGATCATGTGTAGAAGGTTACACAATGGTAGTGCTAGCATTATAAGGCATCCAGGGAGCAGAGCTTCACTTGAGTAACCCCTCTGGCTTGTTCCTTCTTTAATGTATTCAATGCTTTATCAGTCTTTCCTATATAAAGTACTGGTATTTTACGCTATAAAAATGATTTAATGTCGTGAACTCTTTGTATAGTTTGCAATGGTTCCTCCTATCAGCAGATTCTTTCTCTCTCTCACATTTCTTCATGTCTTGCAGGTCAATCAGCCTCTTTATCTTTTTCTGGACTCCATTTTTATGCGTAGCTTGCATGACATGCTGAAAGCTCTCTGATGCATAACGGAACCACTTCAGATTAATTGAGACGGTTAGGACTACTTCTTATCAGCATAGAGGCTGGTTTGATGACAGGAGTTTCTTTCCAAATATTTTTCAGATTTTCAAAAAGACCATCGTGTCTTGTAGGAGTGTATTGATACATAGAATTCAGTTTAATGTGTCTCAACGTAATACATTTCTGACACAGCAAAAATAGGGTTTATCTGAATATGTGCATTAGGTTTTCCTTTGATTAATACAGTCAACATTCTAAAAGTATGAATGATAATAATTAAATCTTAAAAAAGTGTGTGTGTGAGATTCATTCAGACTCTTAGCAGCATGTAATGAAACAAAAGCTTATGTAATTGATTACAGTATTAAGAGGTAATATGCAGGACTGGCACAATCTCAAAAACTGTAAGAAAACACCAGAAACTAACCCCCAAAAATTGCAGGGAAAATTTCTTGCATTTTTTCTTCTTTCTTTGCTTTTGAAATGAGTTCACCATGTTGCACATGCAGATTTGATTTAACTCAAGCCCAATTTAGGCGTAAAACCAGAACCCTCCTGGTGGGACTTACAAGGGGGGTTTAAAACATGAAGCAATTCATTTTGCAGGCATGTAGAAGAGTTAGAGTTGTGGTGTGATTTCTAAATTAATTAAATCACCTGGTAAATGCTTTCTTAAAACAGTAGGGAGAGAGAGAGAGAGAGAGAGAGAGAGAGAGAGAGAGAGAGAGAGAGAGAGAAGAAGAAGCATTCGAGGGTACTTTGTTGTTGCTATTTTGTTTTGTTTTATTCTCGTTTCTGATTTGTGATTTAAAGAAATGATGTATTTTCAATGGAGGGACTGTGAATTTGATTATGTTTAAATGTTTATTATACCTAACATGCAACTAGAGATATTTTATAATGAAGAGGTTACTAAATCATGCAGAATGCATTGTTTAGTTGTATATATCTCTCTTTCTTATTTATTACTCTTTTTTGGGTTGTTTTTTTGTTGCAATTTCATTCCGACTTAATTCACATAAAATACATCGTCCTTCTTTTCTGTAACCAACAGGACCTGCTAATTTACAAGCAGAATGAGGGGGAATCTTCCTACAGCTTAAGACATGCAGCTTAATATTGTCACAGCAGTTTCCTTCTTTTCTCTTGTCCAACACCCATCCATTGTGTTGAGTGATTCAGACCCTTTCTTGAGTGAACACTACTTCATTTAGTGCTGCTTGGATGACATTAATATCAACGTCTGCCAAACATTGTTCAGGATTTCAAGTTACTGGAATTGTTGATAGGGTGTTATTTTACCTGTCCAAAGACATAATGAAGAACAAGATCAAGATGTTGAAAGAAAACGCCACACATGAACAACTTAGCAATTTAAAGTGCCCCTTATATTATTAAGTGTTTCTAACAGCTGTAATGAGACTCCTAAAATCAGGAAACAGTCGTGCGTTTGATAAGTTACTGGTGAGTATGAATATAGCTACGTGCAACCCTCTTTATAAAGCAGGCTTGTTTTATTGTGCTGTTTTGTACTTTTAAGGCGTTTCAATGACCGAGGCAGAGGATGTGTTCGGCTTGAATGGGCAGATCGAGCACAAACTGGGCTTTCTCTTAGAACACGTGCCACGAGACACACACCTCATCCTGATTGGTCACTCAATCGGCTGCTACATCATTTTGGAGATGATGAAGAGAGACCCAGAGTTAAAGGTAAAGAGTTAATTTGAGAAACATTTTAGCTGGTTAGTTAGTTGGTTCATATTCACAGGTTTTACAAGCCCTAGGATTTAACGTTGATGTTTTGTTATGAATTGTGGTTTTACTGTTCAATTTTAGCCTTAATTTCAACCTTTATTTACTCACTTAGGCCATAAATTATTAATCTGACCATTAAAGACATGATAGTATAAGCCACAGAAGACAGTCTGCTTTTACCATGATTAAATGGATTCTTTTTTCCCTCCACTGTTTGAGAGCGTAAGAACAATGAGCCAGCATAAAGTCTAAGCTGGAAGAATGAATTTCACTTAGTGACTCACAGCTGTCTCTAGAGGCTATTGTTTGCTCATTCAGCCTGCTTCTCTTTATTAAAGCATGTAAATAATGACTAGCTCTGCATGAGTTTCTTGGCCCTGGCTGCTCGGTCTCTGTACTCTGCTTTGCTAATGTGTGTGTCTGGCATGGTTTAAATGTTCAGCAAAACATGAGCAGGACTATGTACAGTTTAGAAGTGGCCTGAGATGCCACTGCTGAACAGGATAATAAGACAGTTCTGCTCCCCTGTGCCTGCTGCGCAAAAGGTCAGGAGATTAAATAAGGTGGAAAAGAACTTTGATTTTCTTTCTCCCTCTGGGGTTTTTCTGCTACTAAGATGTGTACTTTGTCATTTTTATTTTCAGGCTTTGCTTCTAGTGTTTTTTTTTTCTCCCTCTCCCTATCCCTCACCTCTTTTCACTAACTTCCTGCCTGTTTCAGTCCCTTGTTTTCTTCTTTAGAAATATTTAGTTCCACTCAAGGGCCTTATACAGATGTGCATATAACTCATAATAACAGACAAGAGCTACATCATAATTCTTCACATAAAGTTCAAGTGCTTAAAGACCTTACTCATTCAGTCATATAATAACTTTTACAGCATGTCCTAGAAATGTGTACACTTTTATTCTTTAAGAACTGGATATAAGGAAATATATATATATCCATATTGATATACAGTCCCCTCTGAAACTATTGGAATGGCCAGGCTTATTCATTTGTTTGCTTTTGAGATCTAGAGATGGATATGAGAAGAGAGTTTAGATTTGATTTCATGGTATTTACATCCCAATGTGTTAAACAACGTGAAATTTGTATCAGACCACCCAATATTTAGGCAAGTAAGTATAGTTACAGATAAGTCTAAGTAAATAATATTTGTTTGCAGAGCCCTTGCTTGCATTAACTGTACAAAGCTTGTGATTCACAGACATCACTAAATTGTTGGTTTCTTCTTTTTTTTTGTGATGTTTTTTCAGGCTTGTTCTGCAGCCCCTTTCAGTTGATGTTTAGTTTGGGGGATTTCTCGCATCAGTCTCTTCTTCAGGAGGTGAAATGCTGATCAATTAGGTTTAAGTCTGGTGATTGACCTGGCCAATCTAAAATTTTTCACTTTTGCCCCCTAATGGCATCCTTTTTTGTGTTGTTGTCTTACTGCATGTTGAAGTTCCTCCAAATTAGGCTCCTTGGCATTTCTTGGTAACTTGGCAGACAGAATGTTTCTGTAGACTTCTGAATTCATTCTGCTGCAACTATCATGAGTTACGTCATCTCTAAAGATTAATGAGGTTGCTCCAGATGCAGCTATGCAAGCCCAAGCCATGACACTACCTCCACCATGTTTCACAGACGAGCTTGTATGTTTTGGATCATGAGCAGATCCTTACTTTCTCCACACTTTGTCCTTTCCTTCACTTTGGTAGAGGTTTATCTTGGTTCCAGAACTTTTGTGGCTCATCTCTGTATTTTTTGTAGATTTCCAATCTGGCCTTCATATTCCTAATGCTGATGAGTGGTTTGCATCTTGTTGCATGTTCTTTATAAGTCTTCATCGAAAAGTGGTTTGTGAAACCTTCACCCCTGCGCTGTAGAGTATGTTGATGATGTCACTGAATGTTGTTTTGGTGGTTTTCTGTACAGGGTTTTTCTGTCGCACAAAGTTTCTATCGTAATCTGTCGCTGTTTTGCTTGGCCGGACATTCCGGATATTGGCTATGCCCGATGTTTGTGCAATGCATTTGACTGATTTCTTCTCTTTTCTCAGCTAATCTTTCTTTTTTGCCATCGACAGCTCTCTGGTCCTTCATGTTGGCATTTAAACAACTGCAGTCTTCACAGGTGAAACAATCAGTCTATCAGGTCACGTGTGAAAATTAGAAGCACATCGGTCACATGTTCCAATATTTTTCGCCTTGAAATTGAGTGTTCTGGTACGAAACATGCTATTTTGTTGTTTAACACAGAAGGAAACAGAAGGTGATATTGTAAATTATTTTCCCATGTTCATCTTTTGATCTCAAAAACAAATGTCATTTTACAGCAAAATGAATGAATTGGCCTTGTCATTAAAATAGTTTGGGAGAGGACTGTATAGTCCATCTAGTGCTACAAATATCTTCCTCCAGTCTTGTTAACTTTATATTCTTTATAGTGTGCACATTGTCTTTTATTTCCTTTTTTTTCAGACCAGGTTATACCTAAACCATTATGAAGTCGTGGCATGCCATGTCTACATAGAAAAACAGAGTATAAAGAAGAAGAAAAAAATATTTCCCTCACTGCTGCAGATTGTAGACTGCCAAAAATGCAACATGGTGATTATGTATGATATGTGATAATCAGAAACTCCTGTTCCGTTAGGCTTTAGCTATGTGGGTTAGAGTCAAGGGCCCTGCTGCGGTCTGAGGAGACAATAGCAGGTCTTGCTCCGCTTTTCCTCTGAAGTGGACAGGTGGCATAATTTTTCAGCTTGTAACTGGGAGCAACATGTATGGCTTCCAGCCAGACTCTTAAAACGATTCCTTTAACAATATCAACGCTGAGATTGGTCTGAGGGACAAATACAACAGATCATTTCAGTGTTGTTTGGCTCTTGTCTATATAGACTTGAATCTATGAAAGATTATTGTCATGCGGGTAATTTAAAATGGCAAGT
This sequence comes from Hemibagrus guttatus, assembly GCA_033459395.1. Lineage (NCBI taxonomy): Eukaryota > Metazoa > Chordata > Actinopteri > Siluriformes > Bagridae > Hemibagrus > Hemibagrus guttatus. The sequence continues at coordinate 10,397,125 of JAUCMX010000008.1, read as the reverse complement.
CGACTGGGCTTGTGGCTTGAATACTCATCACTACATGTCCAGCCACTTTGACTGACTGCTACTCGACATTATTATGGACATGTTTGTCTTACAAAGATCAGGGTTACGCGACTGAATGAATATCCTCTCTGGTCTGCTGCACATGTGTGTGCTGAAATTGTGTAACTCCAGCCTACTCAGCATTGTTGGGATTTCTGCCCATTCTAAGACTCTGAGGTGAATGTTTAGACTCCAGCTGGTCTAATGAACAACTGAGAGCACAGCAGACATTTCTCAGTTAGACTGAGTGCTATGAGAAGAAAGCCCTACAAGAAATAGGCTATTTTGCAGGGGGCCAGGGCACAAGCTGAGAAATCATTCCATTATTTACATCAGGAACGACAGATTATTTGATTTAAGAGTCTGAAGTAATGTTTAAGTTTCTTTAGATGTCGATTTTCAGTTTATTGTTCCTTCTGTTGATGCTCTATCAACAAGTAACTTTTTTTTTTTAATCGTAAAGTAACTTTAACTGACAGTAACTGCTTTCTTTTTAATCGTTTGTCATTACTTTTGTGATACAGAAATTACTGGAGAATTTTCAAGTTTCTTGTATAAGATTTAGGTTTATTCACCTACACATTGCAGGCTAATTGCCCACCTTGATCTTCATGGATAAATCTAAACAGATGTGTACAACCATCTCCATTTGTTTTGTTTCTTACTTTATTTATCCGCATGATCAAAATGCGTATCTTCTGCGGCCCTTGTGTACTGTGAGTAAGGATGGGAAAATATGGTGTGTCATTGGTTTTCATCAAGCTAATTCAAACCATTTTTTGGTGATGCACACACTGAACTCCTGCTCACATCGCCACATGAACTCTTCCTTACACTTTCGACTCCTTAATCAAAATATACAAACAATCCACTCAAGTAAAACTGGTACTTTGAGAAGCCAAATTTATTTTGCAGTCGGGTTTTGTTTATATAATATGTCGGATCTGTTATTTTGTTCGCATGCTAAAGCACAGGAAAAAGCACCATAGATTGTTTAGTTCCTATGTTAAAGTATCTTTATCTGCCCGAGTATTTAGCCAGACATAATTTTGAAACCGGAGATCATTATTTTGACAGCAATTTGACTCGGATAAAACGCTAAACTGGGAAATGTTGATATTGTCTTGGAACGCGAAATGTTTTTAAAAAGATCTTGGACAATTGGTGCACTAAAGTCTGTTAAATAAAAGATAATAGTATTTTAAATGTTTAAATGGAGTCGTTATCTGGGAAAGGTAATGGAAATCTTACAGATGTTTAAAGGAAAGAACTCAACAAGTTGTGTCATTAGCCTTAGTGGAACAATGGCACGTCCCCAAAATTCCTCGGACAAAAAAATGCGTCTGCCGCTTCCTGCGAGTGTGCGCATCTGTATCAAAGCACTTTGGGTGGGCCTCCATTCATGGAGTAAAGGTTAGGGCAGACAGGGGTGAGGTCCAAAAGTGTTGGCATTACTTCATAATTCACTTAAATAAAACATCATTACAGTCACTGTGTGTGCCAAGTAAAAGCATAAACATTACATTATATAGCTGGCTCGAGTTACAGCCCCAGGATTTAAAAAAAACCAAATAGTTAAATTTGCTTAACACGCTGCAGATTGGTCAGACCTTCAGCACATTCAAGTATTTCATTGACTACTTGCACAATCTGGCACATTCCTTGATTACCTCCAAACTGCTCTTGTAGGCCTAGTTTTTTGCAAGTATGTACCTCACTTTTCAAATACATGTAGATAAATTGGGCAGAAAATTATTTAAAGGCTTTCCAAATCATTGGTGAGTCGAACATTGTACCAGATTGGGTAGAACATTGTTGCAGATTTGGTACTAAGAAAATAGTTCACAGGGAAAGACATGAATAGTCTTACATAGTTAAATAATACCCTTACATAGTAACAGCAGTCAGGTACCATTTAGTTACAGTAAACTGTCAGTTATTACACTATTCTTATTACTTACATTACATTATCGTTATTAAGTTGTAATTCTTTATCATTCATGTTTGGGAACCTAAGGCTTCAACACTTAATGGCAATGTGCCACGATCCAGAAGAGAAACTGCTGCACAGCCTTGTTGTCACTGCTGGGTTAAAATGAGACTGTGACATCTAAACATTTTTCAGCTCGTCTACTCCAGATGTTGGTACACAAGATTCAGTGACCAACTTTTATTCTCTCTCTCTATCTCTTCCCCCCAAATACAGGACGTTTAGGAGGACCTGTACCCACAAATAGACCAAGTGTTTGTTTACGTGTGGCAAAGGGTGAATGTGTGAGAGTAAGCGTGTACTTTCGAAATCCTGCATCAGGTTGGACTGAGACTGTGTGTATGTTAGTGAGGGAGAAAAGAGAGAGGGGGCGAGTGACTGTCTGTTTTGCTGATTAGAGAACCCCTCCCAGAGTTCCATTCCTGTGACCTGCATGAAGAGGAGCTGCTTCTCATCAAACCCAGTACTTAACACATCAAAGGTCACCTGTTCACACACTCGACTGAGCTCTCTTTCATTCTCTCTCTCTCTCTCTCTCTCTCTCTCTCTCTGTCCCTCTCCCTCTCTTACTTTCTTTCTCTCTCTCTCTCTCTGTCTCTCTCTCTCTCTCTTTCTTTCTCTCATGCTCTTACTTTATCTCCCCCCTCTCTCGCTCTCTTACCTTCTCTCTGTCTCTTTCTCCCTCCCTTTCTCTCTCTCTCTCTTTCTTCCTCTCATGCTCTTACTTTATCTCACCCCTCTCTCTCTCACTTTCTTTCTCTCACGCTCTCACTTTATCTCTCTCTCTCCCCTCTCTCGCTCTCTCCCACTTTCTTTCTCTAAGTCTCTTTCCTTCTCTCCCTTTCCTTCTCTCTCTCTCTCTCTCTCTCTCTCTCTCTCTCTCTCTCTCTCTCTCTCTCTCTCTCTCTTCCTTTCCTTCTCTCTCTCTCTCCTCTCTCTCTCTCTCTCTCTCACTTTCTTTCTCTCATGCTCTCTCTCTCTTTTATGCGCTCGGTAGTAGGCAGTCAGATGTGAAACTCCAGAGACAAAAAAGGGCCACATTCATTAACATCAGCATTCAATTAACTGAGCACTTGTGCATTCATTTATTCATCCTCAGTAACTGATTTATCATGTCAGGGTCACAGTAGGTTAAATGACTAATTTGTTTATATTGTGGAGAATAGAACAGGTTGGTTTGTTAGAAACTATTACACACGGGTACAAACAAATAAACAACAACAACAAAGAGAACCTGGCAGCAGGCAGGATTGGTCATGAGTCATGAGTAAGAGTGAATGAGAGTTAAAAAAAAACAACAAAAAAAAAAACCCAGCCTTGCTCACACCTCTACTAAGAAGTGCACTGAGCTGAATGGAGGCTTGAATGTTCACTTGCTGCTCAAGCATAAGACACACAAGTAGCTGAAGAAAATAAGACTTAAGAAAGTAAAGCTACATTCAGGTTTAGTCTGAGGTGTTCGAACAATATATTATAGAACATACTTTTGTTTAGCAGGTGCTTGATTTTAATTATTTGTCAATTTATTACCGTAAATGCTTTTGTTGGTAATTGCTCAATATAATTTCTTATAGTTTATTTGCCTTAGACCAGTAAAATCCTTGCCAGTAAATGTCCCCAAAAAGGATGTATTTAATCACTCTGATTTCACCAGGTTTTCTCATCTCCCCATAGAGGAAAGATATAGTTATATGGATCAGTAGAAACAGATCCTAAATCAACAGTTTTACTGGGACATACATTGGGGCCTGTGCTTTCTATTGTTTGTACCAGAGAGTTAACAGATGTTGTGCTATAAGTCAAATCCGATGTCTTTTCTGACTAGCAGCAGTATCAGTGCTTGAAATTGGTTTGACAATGAATAAATTACATCTGGCATTACATGCGGCTGGCTATTTCATATTTCGCACAAGGGAATGGATATTTCACTGTATAGTTTCATTGAAAAAAATACTTGGCCCCAACTGCAAAGCGTTGCAAAGGCAGACGAAGCACGTTCACTTTGTCTTACTGAATGAGTTGAGCCGCTTTCTAGTCAGTGGCCAAACAGAGACAGGTGCTTCCTGTTTCTGGAAGTCTCTCTCTCTCGCTCTCTGTCTCTCTCTCTCTCTTCCTTTCTCTCACACTCTCATTCTCTATGGTTCTGTCTCGTATCAGTTTCATAATAAACAAATCCCAAAAGTTACATGTCATTTCTCGTATTTTGCTCACCCAGAGGCAGCTTTGAAATTGCATTTCATGTCAGGTGCATCATATTTGTGTGAAAGAGGGAAGTGTAAGAAACCACCTGTAGCATCTTTTACACTACATGTCATTCCAGTGCTCTCTTTTTTTCCTGAAGTACATGTGGTTCAGTTAATGTGCAGAGCAAGAGCAAATGAATCCCAGGAATGTAAACTGATATTATTGCTACAGAGAGACCTTTTTAGGCCCAAGACCTGTTTTTATAGTCTGTTTTTGTGATTCAATATAGACCAGTGCTCTTCACTCTCCTGGTGTTGTAGAGCCACTGATGATTTTTTTTTCTTTTCACCTTCCTCTAAAATTCAGCTAATCTATCTTGCCTTTCTAAAGGCAGTTGCAGTGCTAAAAACCTTTTGGACTGAAAGCAAGAAACATGGGCTATGAATTTTGGACAAATGTGATCTTGGCACAAGCTGATAAAGCCTTTTTTTTTTACTTGCTTTGTAGGGTAGCATTTATGTGTTTGTGAGATATAAGTTCTTAAACTTCTGCCAAACAGAAACAGTAAACTACTAAGAGAAGGTTTTTTTTTAGAACACAGTATTTCAATAATAATAATAACATTGTAGACTACAATAAGACACTGTAGAATTATTTAATGTTAATGTCTAGTTCAATCTGCCAAATATTTCAAAACTCATCTGCAGTATGTCTAACATGAGCTTACCCTCTGCCCCAACTCCTCCCATGGTCAGGTGGTTAAGTCCGTGCTGCTGTTCCCCACTATCGAACGCATGGCCTCAAGTCCGCAGGGCAAGTTCATGACTCCTGTGCTGTGCCACCTGCGCTACGTTGTCTACTTGCCCATTTTCCTTCTCTCTCTCCTACCCGAGAGGCTGAAGGCTGGCATGGTGCAGCTGGTACTGAGGAACATGCGTTCACTAGACACATCCTGCGTCCCAGCAACCCTCAGCTTGATCAACGTGGACTGTGCTGGTGAGTGTGTCTTATCCACTTCTTACCACTTGTTCACTCACTGAATGATGGATGTTTCAGTTGTCATTGCAGCATCACTCAACAAGAAGTCTTGCCAAGTAAAAGTGCTTGAGAAAATCTGTTTCTTAAATTCTTTAAAATTGTTCCTGACATCGATATCCATTATATGTTGACCCTGTTTTATTTATTAGCAAATGTTAGATGGACATTCTCCAAACCGTCTGCAGTGATACTGCAAGTTTTACGTTGGTGAAATGTAGTATGTGTATTAGAATACAGTAGCTCATCTATCATGATTATTCAGGAATAATAGTATTAACATCTTGACATTCACCCGTGAATAAACCCCAGTGAAGTGAAAAACCACATTTCAGCTTTGCTTTAAATGACAAACCAATTTCTTCATGAAAATGGTTTTACAAAAAAAAAAAAACAAGCTTCAAACAAATATCTTTTTATTGATAATTCATCTATTGACTTTACAAATGCATACGTCACTATTTCTGTGTAATCCCTGATAAGAATCTGATAGCTGCTGATACTTGTGATGGCCTGCATAAATGAAATCAGAATATGAGTGGCAGCCAACTGAGCAGTTTTTTCCCCAGTGTACGGAATAAAGTTTTATTTATTAGAAGTCTTATCTAATCTCCAGGGCCATTTGCTCAGTAATGGTGCAGATGAAGTGTTGTGAGGAGGGGTAATTATGAACCTTCTCTTCTGAGGGAAGCAGACTTGCATGGCTCTTTCTTTCAGTCTGTGTGAAAGGCAGAGTGTTTTTCCCTGTCTGTCCTGGGAGGTGGATGATTGATGCCGTGATGGATAGAGAGGCTCTGCCAAAGAGGCCTCAGTGGACCCTATAAGCGTCTCTCTCTCTCTTTCTCTCTCTCTCTCTCTCTCTCTCTGTCTCTCTCTCTCTCTCTCTCTCTCTCTCTCTCTCTCTCTCTCTCTCTCTCTCTCCCTGTCCTTGTCTGTATGTTCCAACTGAGACTTTACAACCAACTGCACTAATATGCATGCTTTTAATCATTTGCACTTTTTGCCTCTTGTGAATATATATATATATATAAAATATATATATATACTTTCACAAACTTCACTTTATTAGGAACACCTCTACACCTGCACATTAATGCAATTATCTAAGCAGCCAATCATGTGGCAGCAGTACAGGGAAAAAGCTTTGGTTAATGTATGCAATAAATATCAGAATTAATTAAAAACTGTGATCTGTATAACTTGTTTTAATCTACACTATCTATATATCGCTCTGTCTGTCTACATAGATACATACATTTTGCTCAGTTACTAAGGGCCAGCAGTGGCAGCTTGGTGGACCTGGGATTTGAGGTCACAATGTTCTGTTCAGTAGTCCAACACCTTAACCACTACCACATCCCCCATGTAATATAAATTTATTCTGTGTGTGTTTCTGAAAATGTGTTAAGAATTGGGGGAAATTTGGTCATAACATGGTTGTTGGTGTCAGATAGGCTGCTTTGAGTATTTCGGAAACTTCTAGCATTTTCACACACAACAGTCTGTAAACTCCCACAAAATGATCGGGAGAAAAAAACATCCAGTGAGCATCAGATATGCAGGTGGAAATATCTTGGTTGATGAGAGATGACGAAAGAAATTGCCAGACTCATTTGCGCTAAAAGGTCTTCCGTAGCCTAAATAACCTAATACAACTATGGTGAACAGAAAAATATTTCTGAATGCTCAACCCAGCGAGTTCCACTGCTGTCACTCAAGAACAGGAACCTAGGGTTCTTCCACTCTGACCAGCAACAGTCATGTGCTCTTTTCTGTCTGTTCTGTTGTGCATCTGCTTAAAGTTTCGACATGTAGGTTGTGAGATGCTTTTTTTGTTCGCCACAGTTGTAAAAAGTGTCTGTTTGAGTTACTATAGGCATCCAGTCAGCTCGAACAAGTCTGGTCATTCTCCTCTGATCTCTCTCATCAGCAAGGTGTTTCAGCCTGCAGAGCCTCCACTCACAGGATGCTTTTTGTTTTTGGCACCATTCTGTGTAAACCCTGGGGACGGTTTGCATGAAAATCTAAGGAGACCAGCAGTATTTCAGAGTTTGTAACATTCCACCACCAAAAGCTCTAATATTTCTTTTTGCACTCACTGTTCTTTTTTTGCACACCGTTGGCGTTATGTGTCTTGTTTATCTGCACTGTCTCGTCATTCCCTGCACTTATGTCGTATGTTTAGGTTAAAAATTCTGCACCTTAGTTTAGCTTTATGTTTGTCCACGTCACACTGTATTTTGTTTTTTGTTCTATGTAGCACCTCTGGTCCAGGAGGAACGTTGTTTCATTTCACCATGTACTGCATCAGCTATATATGGTTGAAGTGACAATAGAGTTTCTTTGACTTTGACTTTGATTATATTCTTTTCTCTCATTCTGGTATTTGAACATTAAAGCCCTTTTCCTGTATCTGCATGATTTCATGCATTGTTCTATTACCACATGATCAGCTGATTGTATAAAAAAAAAGCGTGTAGGTGTTCCTATAAAAGTATGTGAGTGTTTTCCCCCCAATGCACTCAAATTACTTATGTCAGATTTTAGCTTAAAAGTGACAAGTTACTCTTCCAAAGATACGTTTTACGTTTTTTGGGGGGTTTTTTTGTTTGTTTTTTTGGTTTTTTTACTGTGTGTGTGTGTTTGTGTGTGCGAGTGTGTGCACGTGTACACATCATAGCTACGAACTAAGTGCTGGACTTCATTTGTAAATGAAAAGCTGCTCTCACTCTGTCTTGCATTACGCACATAATTAATGGCACGTTGACAGACTTAATTAAGAAAGCATGTTGCGATTAGATGGAACTTCCTGGGTACTTTTAAGGATTTATTTGTTCGGAAATCCCTTTCCTTGAAATCGGGATTGTTGATGCTGTCATGTTAACTGCATGTGAAGCATGCACACAGTACATGCCAGGCAGACATCAGTGTCTGACATAAATTAATGAGGCCAGCCTCCCTAAAGAAAAGAGATATTAAAATGACTCTAATATGTTCTATCATCACGTACTTCAGCTTATACTACTACCCCACTCAGCCTTTTTTCCTTTATTTTTTCCACAACGTCAAATTATCTGGGGAATAAGAATTCTTAACATTTTCTATCACCTTTCGGCCTTGCATTTTTTGGGAATGCGAGAGTGTGAAATCCGAGAAGGATTGCTTAACACTCATTTCACTTCACCAGAGAGAAACATAGTTAACACTGGCCTGACCTGCAGTCCAGTGACGAAGGTTGTACACTTCCTATCTGGCATTTTCACCAGACTGCTTGCATATCTTTTCCCTTTCCTTTTCCAGACACCTGGAAACCAGGGAAAGAACATAGAGCTATGACAGTATGTTGAATGAAACACACATTATCCTTTCATTGAAAGATGGTTATGATTATTAGCCTTTTGGATTTTTGCTCTTCTAAAATATTTTTCATAATTTCCGCTATTATTTAGACAAATTACCTGTTTGAATGCAGTAAAATTTGTTGTTAGAGAGAATTCCATCTATTTTATTACATATAACACCATGATCTTTTGTTTAAAAAAATCACAAAAATACTCTTATGGATATCATAAGAGTGAAAATTGAGAACGCGGATAGAATAAATGGGAGTTTTATTTTATATATATCTTTGTTAAATATATGTGTGGCACAACTATTACCACGCTTTTAGTCATTGCTGTGTGCTACCTCCCTTTGCCAAGATAACAGCTCTGAGTCTTCTCCTATAATGCCTGATGAGTTTGGAAAAATACATGGCAAGGGATCTGAGACCATTCCTCCAAACAGATCCCTCTATACTGATCTCTCCAGATCCACAGAATTTCGAGGTCCACACTGGTGGATTCTCTACTTTAGCTCACCTCATGGGTTTTCTATGAGGTTTAAGTCAGGGGACAGGGATGGTCATGACAGGGCCTTGATTTTGTGGTCAGTGAAGTATTTTTGTATTGATTTTGATGTGTGTTTTGGATCATTGTCCTGCCACCAAGATTCAACCACCAAGATCCAACCACAGCCCATTTTAACAATAAAGGCAATTATTCACAGCCTCTTTGGCTATATTTACCAAGAGTGCCAATATTAGTGTAGGGCAGTGTGTCTAAAATAGGTAGATATAGATAGATAGGATTTTTTTTTTACTTAATTGGTTTAAACTGTGAATGAAATCTGTCCTGTGCTAATTTACGGCTTATTTGCCACCTTTATCAGGACCATAATACTATTCCTTCTTAAATGAAGGAATTCTATAAAAAAAAAAAAGTCATTTCATTCAGTAGCAGTTACACAACAGGAAACTAAATTGTGTTCTGTGAAGCATAAATCCATTGCTTCACAGGATTTGATCAAACCACAATAGAACATGGAAACAAATATGTCCTTATGTAAGCTAAGCTTTCATTCTTAGAAGACGAGGCACAATTACTTTACACACCACTGTGCATGTTATATTAACTTCATATGTGAACTTCACCTGATAATAAAAAACCTAGTTTGTAAAGAAAGAGTGTTGGCACATTACTGAATATAAGCTAGTCACCTTAGCAAGAGTTCAAGCATGTAAGTGTTTAAAGATGAAACCTCTCGGTCAAAGAACATTGGATAGAAACCCGAGGGCAATAAAATGATCAAAATGAAAGTCATACAGAGGCTGAAATATGTTAGCTGTTTTGAAGTAACTCTAGAACATCTTATCGTAGCTGACCAGATTCCTGATTCTCCATGCTGTGGATTGGTTTATGAACGGTTTTATTGAATGATATTGAGGTTTTGCTTCAATCCGTAGTCAAGACATTCATGTTGAAATCTAAGAAATATCCACTGTGAAGAGATGTTCCAACATTCCTCCCGTGTTGCTTTTCATTTGTTGTGTTATTTGTGGTAGTATGGTTTCCTTTTTTTGTAATATCTTTAACTGTGTTTTTTTTTTTTTTAAAGTAAACTACAAATGAATTTCGTAACAAGCTTGATAAAGGAAATAGTCCCTATCTGAGGCTAGGTATATTCTTACTAAACGAAGGATGTGGTTACAGTGTTGTGCAGTCTGGTCACTCTGGGTTCTTGACCACAGGTGTTATTTCTCATGCAGGAAAAAGCCACAGACCTTTCCCCCAGCACTTCCAAATCAGCTTTAATCCACAATTAAAAAGCGATGATGGATAAATCCCTTCAAATCGAAGTGATGAAAGACATGTTTATTTCTGTTATTTCATGCAATTGCTTTTCTCTAAACGGCAGTATAATTCTGTATGAGGTACTGCAGAGTTTGCCCACCCACCTTGGGTTCTGTTTGGTGGAAGAAAAATCTGCACTGTGTTGCACCGGTTTGTGGTTTTCTTTCAAGACATGTGTTATTGAACTGAAAAGAGGAGGGTAAAACTGTCTGGTTCATCAAGTTCATTTTTATTTTATCAAAGCAAAATGAGGATGAACAGTGACATAAAACAGTCAATGTGGTTCAAAACATCAGACAGGCAGCTGGCTGGATTTCTCTTACTACCATTACCACTAATACTAATAGTATTCTCTACTATTATTGTTGTTGTTGTGATTGCTGTTGCTTTGTCTTAGTGGGAATCAAATGTCCCCACAAGGATAGGAATATCTGAGATTTTTGACTTTGTGGGGACAGCTCACTGTTTTGTTTTGTTTTTTGTTTATTTGTTTACTGTTTTAATGTAATTATTTTTCATTTGTTAAAGTTATGGTTTAATTGATTGGATAGATTGATTAATTATTAACATTAATAATTATGTCAGTGGAATTATCTCACAAAGATGCTAAGACAAAAGTGTGTGTGTGTGTGTGTGTGTGTGTGTGTGTGTGTGTGTGTGTGTGTGTGTGTGTGTGTGTGTTTTCAGGATTTCCAGAAAATATACCACTTAATGTATGACATAATCGGCCAACACACAGACTTTTTTGAAGAGACTCAATTTTTAAGCTTAATGTTTACATGATTTTCAAAATATATCTATGTAAGAAGTACGATTAAATGGTAATTGTTATCGATATTTAGACTCTACTAGTCACTACATTGTCACTACATTGGTGTATCCTAGCTGATTTCTCTAGATGAGTCAGTGCATATGCATTTGTGTTTCCTTTACGTCTTCTTTCTGATGTTAACTGGGTGCATGTGTGAGGATGTGTAAATTGGGCTGGAATGCTATGTCCTGCCAAACCCCCGAGTCCAGACACCCCCCTAGAGATAAGTGAGATAGACCAGGGGATGTCTCGCTCATCACTGCCCCAAGACTGGCACACACATCTCTCTAACTATATCTCTTTTTCTCTCTGTCTGTCTCAGTCACACTAATTTTTTCCTCTTTTATTTTTAGTTCTGGATCTGAGTCCCACTTTGTCTATTGCTTTTGCATTCTGAAAACTGATGTGCAGCATTACTGGCATTGAATAATATCAACAAATTGGTCATATTTTTTAAGCAGCTCTAAATACTCATAAATACCAGTCACTAAACAGACAAGATTGCTACTGCCTTCTGTAGATGTTGAAAGATTATTCTTTCTAACCCATGTCTGAACTTGCCATTAATTTTCAACCTGAGAACGAGACCGATTTCTAAAAAAAAAAAAAAAAAAAAAAAAACTTAATAAGAAACAAGGTCGGAGAGATCTTATAACGCTAGTGTCTGGCCATCCCATTTATTTACACTGATCTACATCCAAGCTTGCCCTTTTAATGTAATGCAGTTAAATGTTCCAGGTCATAGTACATAGCTCCAAACTCAAGAGAAAGATGATTTGCTTATACTGAATAAAATGAAATTAACCGCATTCTATTCCACAGACAGCATCAGCCTGTATCTACATGACTAGTTTTATTTCTATTGATTTATTTATTTTTAATATTCATTAGAAATTTTTTTAGTGTAAGAAAAAGGTGTTTTGTACCATATACACTAGTGCATTGCGATGTATTGTTTGTAAGGCAGTACTGCAATATTGGCCTTTGATATCTCAAGAAAACTGCACTTGAGTTCTCTAACAAATCATTAAATGGGTTTTTGAAGGTTTTTTTGCTGTGAGCATCCTGAATGATCTCAGATGTTGCAGATGAGTGTTCCTGTGGCTGTTTTGATGAATCACATTTACATGATCCGACAAACATAAATAATACTGATCAAAATAATGTGACCCAGTCTTCCACCATTGCACGTCAAGGGCTCTACCAATGTGTTTTTAATACATATCAAGACATATCACAAATGCGGTACATAGTGTCATTGTAGGATCTTGCCCATATTGTGCAGATATAGTTAAGAGAAGAGATATCCTGGTTTGTATGATTTTGCACGTCCTTCGTGTGGTAGCAATGGCTTATTAAGTGTCACTATATCTTACATTTTCGGTGGTGCCATATGGAAATGTGTTTTGGATCGCTGAACCAGAGGCATAATAATGACATCTGGTATTTTATAATGTTTGTAAAAGATGAAATCTCATGCTGAATATTCCATGTGCTTCCAAGCAATAATACACTGAAGGTGATAAACTACAATATAGGTATTTTTTTCCTGTATGAAACACTGAATGTTTACTCAAGGTTTATATTCACCTCTTTCCTTGTTCCATAAATCATCTATTGTACAGTTGCGTAAGACCCCGTCACCTACACCCTAGTAGCGTCGATGCTTAACTTGACTCTCAGACATTAACTTTGTACTGAAATATTGCAGTTTATGTTGATCTATATATGTACTGTTTGTGGTTTTGAGCAGATCTATGCTTTTTTTGCTTTCTTTACGGATCAACAGCATATTATTATTATTATTATTATTATTATTATTATTATTATTAATATTATTATTATCATTATTATTTTGAGAGCTGTTTTATGGCTGATCAAACCCTTAGTCGTTCTGGCTGAACATACCTGCATTCATGCACAAACAGATTTGTGCCCATAGACTAAAATGTACGTGTACACCCTTTCCCTGGAAAGTTTTCAAGCCACAGCCTATGCTGAAAGGAAAGTCCCAATGATGCAAAATATGAACACCGTCTCCTATACATTTGGACACACACACCACACACACAGGCAATAGAACTCTTGCTGATCATTTGCCAGGTCGTCATGTCAGGCAATGCACATTAGCTCATGAATCATGTGTTTGGGTGTGTTTGAAAGTCCTCTACAATTTGTTTGAAAGAGGTGGAACAAAATATCAGCTAGAGTGTGTTTATATTTTGGCCCAAAAAAAAAAAACACTATACGTATGAATTAATGCTTTTAACAGTGTCTCACTTATGGACTCTGCTAATGGAAGGCACAATTAAATGAGTTAGGTTGTTGTAACTCTTGCTCAAATGTGATTTTCTCAAAAAAAATAAAATAAAAAAATAAAAAATAAAAAATAAAACACCTTTAAATAGCCAGCAGGCCTTTTCAAAAAACAAATGGACACATGTTTATTCCTCAGTGATTAAGGTGCAGGATGTTTCATTAAAGAGAAGACTCACAACATTTGGTTATGAATGTTGAGTTGTTTCTGTGTGAGGAGAATTCCTTTATTTCTTTTATATTTCTTTTATTTCACAGCTACTTTGGGGAATATCAAAGGTGATATAGCTAACACGGTTAATCATGTTAACGTAGTGTAGAGTATGCACATATGTGTTGTTTTGATTATTGAAGCGAAAATTGATGTGTATATATTGCAAACTGAAATTCCTATCTATATATGAATATAAAACCACACACTGTATTAAAAATGTACTGTAGTACATGCAGAGGCACAACATATAGGTATAAACATTCACTGACCTTTCTGCTTTTTACTCCCTTGTATAGCTAATAAGACAAAAATTGCAACTTGGCATGCAGCTTGTTATCTGAAGACTTTCCCATACTGACACTGGAGACTCCTTCCAAAAAAATGCTTCGAAAAAAGTCTCTCAGTAAAATTCCACATGAACAATGATATATGTTTGCAAAGACAGATGGGAGTGTGTTTAATCATCTGATTTATTTGTCTGACTTTAAGGTGCAGATCAGCTTAAGAAAGATTCGTTTCACTTGTGAATCAGTGAGGTGTTTTATGTTAGGAGGATTCAGTTAGAGTGCTTATATATTTACATTTTTTTCTGAGACTGTTTCTATGCTTTCTAACTTTTTTCTTTCCTTTCACAGCTAATGCTATGTATATGGGGAGTCAAGAAATGAGGATGGTGCTAGATCGAGATAACCTGACCATACAGCAACATCTTGACAAGGTACTTAGCCAACAGTTGATATATTACCACAGATTAATGACTGTATGTTACATTAGCATTATAGTGAAGTTTACGGTTTTCCTTTAAATTAATACAGATTTCTGACATTCCCAATTGGGCTAAGAGCTCGATTACGGTGCATTCAGAAAGTATTCAGATCAATCTACACTCTATACCCCATAATGACAAAGCAAAAACCAGATTTGTGATAGCATTGCATATTTTTCATAGACAAAGAAACTGGAATATTACATTGACATAAGTACTCAGTCCCTTAACCATTAATTGCACCTTTGTTAGCAATTACAGCCTTGAGTCATTTTGGCTTTGATGCGACAAGCTTAGCACACCTGGATTTGAGGATTTTCTGCCAATGTTTGCTGCAGATCCTCTCAAGCACTGTCATGTTGGATGGGGACTGTCAGTGGACAGCCATTTTCAGGTCTCTCCACAGATGTTCGACTGGGTTCAACTCTGGCTCGGTCACTCAAGGACATTCACATAGCTGTCCTTAACCTACTCTTGCATTGTCTTGGCAGTGTGCTTCGGGTCATTGCCATGCTGGAAGGTGAACCTTTGGCCCAGTCTGAGGTCCTGAGCAGATCCACTGGAACAGATTTTCATAAAGGATATCTCTGTATTTTGCTGGGATTAGGTTTTGTTGCATCCTGACCAGTGCCATAGTCCCTGCCAGAGGAAAAATACCTCCATGCTGCCAACACCACACTTCACAGTGGAGACGGTATTGTGCAGGTGAAGAGTGATGCCTGGTTTCCTCCAGACATGACGATTGGAATTGAGGCCAAACAAGACCATATAATCTTGTTTCCCCACAATCTGAGAATCCTTGAGGTTTTTTTTTTTGTTTGTTTGTTTGTTTTTTTGCAAATTCCACAGTGTCTTTCACTGTGTAGAGCCTCACTTGTGACCACTCTGTCAAAATGCCCAAATTTGTGTTTCAGTGATGGTTGATCTTCTGCAAGTTTCTCCCATCTCCACACACCCCCTGAAAAACACCTGCTGAAAAACACCACCTATAGTATAATGCTACCACCATGCTTCACTGTTGGGACGATATTGCATAGATGATGAGTGGTGCCTGGTTTTCTCCAGACATATTACTTGGAATTGAGGCCAAACAGACAAGAAAATATCAGTTCTTATTGTCTGAGAGTCCTTTAGGTGCTTTTTTGCAAATTCCAAGTGGGCTTTCATGTGTTTTGTACTGAGGATAGGCTTCTGGCTGGCCACTCTGCCATAAGACCAGATCGGAATTACAGAGTGTTGTAATGAAGGTTGATGATCTGCAAGTTTCCACACAAGATCTCTGGAGCTCAACCAGTGTGAATACTGTGCTCTTGGTCACCTCTCTAACCAAGGCCCTCCTCCCCTGATTGCTCAGTTTGTCTAGCCTACCAGTCCTGGTTGTTCCAAACTTGTTCCATTTAAGAACTATGGAGCCAGTTGTGCTCTTGGGAACCTTCAGTGCAGCAGTTCTTCTTGTAGCCTTCCTAAGATCTGTGCCTCGACACTATCCTGATTTTTGCACTGATATGCATTTTCAGCTGTTAGACAGGACTTTTAGATTTAGATAGACAGGTGTGTGCTTTTCCAAATCATTTACAAAAGAATAATCTCAAATTGAATTTGCCACATGTGGACTCCAATCAAAGTTGTGAAACCTCTCAAAGATGATCCAGAGAAATGGGATGCATCTGAGCTAAATTTCAAGTGTCATAGCAAAACATCTCAATACTTTGATGTGATATTTCAGATTTTACAGTTCGTATTTACAAAGTTACCACAAATCTGTTTTTAGCTTTGTCATAATGGGGCATGGAGGGTAGATTGATGTGATATTTTTAAGAATTTTTAAGCATTTTAGCCTAAGGTTGCAACATAATAAAATGTTAGGAAAAAGAAGGAGACAGATTCTGAATACTTTCTAAATGCACGGTATCTTATAATCAGCCACAGTTTATTGTGAAACAGTTCAAAGAATGCAAGATCAGAGTGAACGCTCATGCTGTCTCGCGCTGGCCCAGAGGCATGAAGAACGTATCGAGCATGTGTGTCAGCGTGTGTGTTTTCGATGCATTTGCTCTGATGCTAACCAGAGGCCTCATGCATGCAGAGAGGTGGGACATGACTGGCTGGGATGTCAATGACTGGTGCACTTTATCTGTCATCAGTTAAAAAGGTGATATCATTGCTGCTCTCACTCTGCTTCTCGTACACACCACATACTTTAACCCTAAGTGTCACAAGACATACAGCACCTTCCTGTTATGTTCTGCTGAAAAGACAGAGCTCAAAGATGGCACTGTTATAGTCACAGCAGAGACAAACTTAAGGCACTGCTTCACTAAATAGGGTGCTTTTTTCCCCCTCTTTTTTTGTGGTGGTGAATGTTAGAACTTTGTGTCTCCTCCAAAGTTTGACACGGATTGCATGACAAAGGGAAACCCTTCCTTGTTCTGCAGCTCTGGCTCCGTATGTACGTGTGTATTCCCATTTTGCTTTGATACGCATTGTTGTATCCTGCATTGTTGAAACTATCAAGCCTTGCTGGCTCAATGCTTGCCAGCAACCTTGCCAGAGTAATTCTTTTCGAAAGAGCTGTAGGTGAAGACAGGAGGTCGTATGCTTGAACCCCTCTTCAGTCTTAAACCACATGCATGTGACTCCTTTATTAGATTTATAGGCTGTGGAGAAATCAATCAGGCAGACAGATGTAGAAGCCATCATGATTAACTAGTACAGGCAGCGAAGGCCTAGCGTTATGCAATTCGTCTGGAGAGTGATGTAGAACAGTTGACAAGCAAACGCGATTGTTCTATTGTGCAAATTCATGAGGACGCTTAACAATAAATACCTTTCAATAGATTTAATGGGAATTTTTTTTTCCTTCCCATGAATTTTTATAGGCTTCACTGAGGAATCACTTCTAACCATGAGAAAGCAGGCATCATTTTATTGCCAATCATCCCTGACCTGGTTCAAATCTTGAGCAGACTATACGGTCACTGAGACTGTCGTCTGTGGCTTGTGAAGTCCTTTTCTATGGTGTGTTTGTTTTTGAGATCTTTATCAAGGGATGTAGTGTCGAATAAACACAAAAAATGTTTATGTGCATTTTTTTAAATATGAAACATAATGCATGATTTTTTTTCCTTTTTAATGTGGGTTTAATGTGGTGCGGTGGAAGGGGAGGGCAACAAAGACGAATGTTTTATAGCGTAAAAAGTCGAGCATCTTGCATCCCATCGTAGTCACCACATCATCTTGCTTTTCATTTGTGCAAAAGTTTTTTTTCCCCCCACCCAATATATTAAATAGCTGTGCTGCAGCACACTCTTTCATTTAAAAAGATATAAATGTGAATGATTTGAGATTTGATATATCGTTTCTATAAATGCTTTGTAAGATGTGTTTAAATATACATGCTGTTATAGGCAAATAATCAGTGACAGTGACTTAGCAATAACAGCACATCCCAAAGTGATTTATTCCCCTTATACCACAGCAGTGTTTTTTTTCTTTTTTAAAAAACAACATTTTGTACATTTTATCCATTTATAGCAATGTTTAATGTTCTTGAGAATCTGGAAAATAAGTTAGTTCCTGTTATTTCTTGCATTATAACAGCTCTAAACAGTCACCAGCCTCTCGTTTTTTGTCTCACTTGAAGTACTCTCCCAGACAAAAAGAATGCAGCTTCTAATGTTTCTGAGGAAACACTTTCCCATGTCAGAAAAAATAAAGGAACAGCTTTACCTCTTGACTGTTACAAAGCACAGACACTGGATCCTCCTTCTGAAAATGCTGGATAAACGTCTCCTCAAAGACAAACATCACCATATCAACAACCACACACGTTTTTTTAAATTTGTTTAAATGGACCGTCCACCATACAAGTCTCTGTCATAATGTATTAGAACAAGCACATTAATATAAGCCTCTCATTTGCTTTGTAGCCAGAATTACATGCTGTTATGCAAAATAAATCAACACTAATCAGAATTGAGAAAGCTGTGGTATACGAGAGTTTTATAGAGTCAAACTCTCTAACATTTTGCATGTAGGACTAAAGCACTTTTTCCACTTCCTTAGCTTATTTTCTATTACGGAGCCACAGACCACTGGTGCCCTGTGCAGTACTTCCAGGATATCCGAAGAGACTTTCCCGACGGAGACATTCGTCTGTGTGAGCGCGGGTTACGCCATGCATTTGTCCTGGATGCGGGTGAAGAGATGGCTAACATGATCACAAAGTGGATCTGTGATGACATAAGAGGATTATAGTACTACTAGTATCAAAACAAACCTGACCACTGATCTACACAAGCCCCGTATTCCAGGCCAGCAATGACTTGCATTACAAGACCTTTTAAAGGCCTTTATTATTATGGTGCTGAAACCCAGTGCTTCTCAGTGATCACACAGATTCCCAAATTTGCTTCTTAAAGTAAGTATTTTTCAATAAGTGGCTACTCTACTCTTAAAATATGAGTACTCTGTTTTTAATAAGACCACAAGCATTAATAGAAAATTTTAAAGTGATTCCTACATCACTCACTGCTTGTTCTGTTAAGATTTCCAATTAACTTTAGGTTTTTTTTTCCCCAACCCCTACCCTCCGTTTGTTTTTTGTTTTGTTTTTAATTGGATTTTGTCTTTAATATTTAAAAAAATGTTTTAAAAAAAAAATTCCGTGTCCACTATAATAGCAGATTTTGTTGTTAAGTAAAGTCAATAAGCAGATATTTGATGTTTTGAGACCAAAGTTTTCCTATATTGTCCGAAACTGATTACAAATCAAATGACAGCGGGAAAAAAAAAACATGATCTGTCATTGCAGCAAAGATGCATGACTGTTGTTCAATAGAAATGTAATTTAATATTGATGTTTGGACTCGTGGTTTACCATTAATCTATAATAAATTATTGTAAAATATCCAAAACTTTGTACAATATTTGTCATGATATTCTGTTTATAAATACTATTGAGATATTCTGAAGGATTCTGAAGCATGTCCTCTGGGATAGACTCCAGGCCCCCGGTGACCTGGATAGAAAGATATTGTGAAGGATGAGTATAAAACACCTGTCTAAAAAAAGTGATGTGGAAGGTTTTTTTTTTAAGTAACGCTGACTATTACAGTGATTTATTCAACTATAAATATGTTGCACGCATGTGTTTTCCATTTCCAGTGAAAACGTAGATCATAAGAAGACCTTAAATGGGATTTGATTTGGGTTTTTTTGGTCAAAAATAGAAATAGCATTTTGGCATGATGGCAAGAAAGCAAGTGCATATTGGCAGAAGTCAAATACTACAAGCTCTACGACTGCAGGCTAGAGCTTTTCAGAACAGAGAGTAATGGATTTCCATGGGTTTCATGTGCTTTTCTGTGTACTGAATTCCTATTCAGTGTACTCATCAGTCATCATATGGACGGTGCTGAACGATATCAGTGCTGTCACTCTGCCTTGGGAATATTTTACCACACAGCATCCGGAGACTCTAACACTGTAAGTGCTGTAACAGTGCTGCACCTGAATATCCGTAGTGTTAAGCTTAGTATCCATAGTACAGTTTTAAGAAAAAAAAAAAACCTTATAGAAAAATATATTGGTCATGTTGCATGAATTTTCACTAATTGATCCTGCAAGTCTCCCAAAATAAGCCACATATTCAGAACAGTAGGAAGGTCCATAAGCGATTGAGTCGTAATAAACGTCACAGCTTTTCTTTTGCTTTAGGTTTGGTATGACTACATTCCTGTCTATAGCAACAGATAATGTCCTTTGGATTCCAGCATTATCATTTCAACATCATCATCCCCCTGAACCAGATGCTGCTAATATCCCACTTGTCATTTTGACACCAAATATAGTGTAAGTATTCATGATTCATAATTAAACTTCACCTTCACGGATGTCCCATAGGCATCACACTAGTGAACATTATCTTGTGTTGGTGAAAAGCTGAACAAATGTCGAGTAAAACATCCACAGCTGATCCGGTCTGTTGGACGTCCCAAAGGAAATGTAAACCCTCGACATGTAAACCCAGGCCTCTTTAATCTCCCTCTTCTGCCTGTTCAGAAAAGAATGACAAAGCCCCTTAATTTGCTTATCCTTGATTTAAACCAGGAGGCAGGGCTAGTTCATAGAAGGAAATGGAGTAATCCCGTCCGGGTGGATTGAATTGTGGCAAAGCAAACAAGCTTTACTGTTTTACATTTTCAAAGTGGTTTGGGCTTTTTGTGGCAATGAAGAATCGGCCCAGATATATACATGCTTTTTCCTGCCAAATATCATCTGTAATGGATCAAGTTTGTTCCACTGGTCTTTGTTAGGTCTTGTTTTGACATAGTAGTAGTTACTCTTTGTCCCTCCTTTCAGTTTTTGTACCAGTATAGCTTTATCTAATAAACCTTGATCTATAAGTGTTTGCACTGTAATAGTAGGCTGGCTCTTCTAGGAAGTTATTCTCATGTTTTCCGAGATGTGTTTTCTGGTAATAAGTGGCTTCGTCACTCTTTAAAAGTGTGACGTAAATTAGAATTGAATCATTTTTTCCCCAACAGGAGTCTGGATACAAGTACTGCAGCACTTGTGTTAAATGAAGGGGTAATTATGTAGAAAATCGGTGCCATTTTGTTTCACCTAATCACAATAAATAATGCAATTTTAAAAACATATATTTTAAAGTAAAGACATGTCCCATCTATCTGTATATTAAATTGCACATTCTCATCAATTCCCTTGCTTCCTGTTATTGAGCTCTTAATGTTTTTGTCTTTAGCACTGCTATATAGTTTCGCAATTTTTATATTCCGTTCCATTAATTCCACATAATCTCACGAATGATCTAATAAAAATGATCACATCAATGTATAAAAGTTTAATGTATAAAAATGTAAATAATGCCTTAGCAACATCAATAATTATTATATACACAGTAATTCCCAAAGAATCGTTAAAAATATGTACTTTATATAAAAAGTTTAACTTTTTTTAAGGAGTAAACTAAATTGTGTGGAAATAGATTTAAGAATAAATGCATAAATGCAGCACATCAAATATATTGTTGTAAAAAAAAAATATAATCAACAGCTGGAGTAAACTAAAGATGTCTCTTTCACTATTTTTGAGTAAACATCACAAGACAAATGTGCTATTACGTCACCAGCTTCTAAAGCCCTGAACTCTGTGTAAAGCCATGAAGTCAACAAATTTAATAAAACTTTTAATGTGCACCACACACACACACACACACACACACACACACACACACACAGACAAGCATTAAAGTAGAGCTTCACGTTATACATTATGACTTCTCTGCCTGCACTGGGCAACAGTCTCTCCTCCCTTTCTTTCTGCCTTTTGAAATCACCTGAAATATCCGTAGTATTTTTCAGGCAAAAACCAGAGCAAAACACAAACGCAGTAATACGTCTGAAACCAAGGGTGGGACACACTTTTAGGAAGGGTTTACTTTTATTTGGATGTCTGGCAAAGAATTGCTGAGAGAGTCCATTTTTTCCTCCTTATTAATAAACTCTTTGATTTAATAAAGTCATCTGTACAGAAATGGCATAGTAAAAAAAAAAAGGGTGAAAGAAAAGAAAAGGCTACAATATGTGCTTAATTTTGGGTTTGAAACGTATAGGTATTTATATGTATATTATATATACCACTAAACAATATTTCCAAAAGATGAAAAAAAATGCATAGCTGTTTACAGATAATTTATAGCTTCATTATATACAATCCCATGTATGTTACACAAAAACTCGCACATAGTGCAATGACAATACTCCAATATGGTTTCTGCATTTAAGACATCTGTAGTCAGTCAAAGGACATATACTGCATTTCTGTACTGTTTTGTATAATGATCGATTTCATTATACTTTCTCGTTATATTTTTACAGCTCACAAATATGCCAGGACTCGAGAGAACATAATAAATGCACTAAAATTAAGGCTAGTACTTTCAAATTAGTATAAACACCGTTTTACTCTTCCATCTCATATTTAAAACCAACACGCTATAAACCGGGGACGGTAAAGTAAAACAGATGTCCGATTCTTACGATGTGAACATAGTCTAGCATTGATGTATATAGCAAGGTTGCCAAAGCCCTCAGTCGAAGCATAGCAATGCTGTAGGATTTACATTCAGTGTCTGAAAGCACTTGGCCGGCTGAAATACCTACTCCTCGAAATGTCTCTAAAGGCTTTTAAGTTAAAATGCCAAGGCACAAAAACGTAATTCTTGCAGCTTTAAGTTTGACTTCCACCATGCTCCTGAAATAAGTCAGCGTTCACATTGTACTGCAAATTTGGGACAGCTTGGTGCTTAACGCTGTTGACATGACAAAAGCAAAGCACAAGTCCAATGGCAATTATGAGTAAATCTTCTCCTTTATCTTATAACCTTCAGATATTACAGAGAACAATGTTCATTGTAATGATATAAACTGCTATTTTGTGGTAAAAAAAAATGTTATAATGATGTTTGACAGACAAGGCTGTATCACTTACAGTCATTGTAATAAAGGCACACTTAGTTAACATGTTTAACAGCTCAAAATATTTTGTTGCAGATTTTTCAGGTGTTTCTTTTATTTTTGCACTTTACATAAAACACTTTATCATTTTATTTTAAGATGCAAAATATATATTATTTATTATTGTTGTTGTTTTTTACCTGTATTATAGTCTTTTTTTTATTTAATTACCTTGTTGAAAAAGTTTTTAATAAAATGTAAATATTTAATAATATGTAGCAATATGTACATTGGAGTTTATTATTATTATTACTGTTATTATTATTATTATTATTATTATTATTATTATTATTATTATTATTATTGTCTAGATGTTCATTTAGCATGTCACCTTTTTTATGAACTAGCCAAAAGATGATTCATATTATTCATATATGCTCATGCAGGTATACTTACAGCTCACAATGCTCTGATTTTTTTCTTTACTGAAATAAATTGGGATAATACAGACTTATCCGGCAGACTTCGCGCAGAGCTGAGCTCACTCGGTTCTGCTGTTCGTATAAGGCACAGCGGTGGTTTGATGGTTGCAGCTTTTCTGTCTGTCTATTTTGCAAAAAATACTGCAGTTTATATAATATAATGCCACCATTTTTTTTTCATAATGCTTTATTTATGTTTCGCTACATTCCAGTGTGTATATTTTTGAATAATAAAAAAAAAAATGGTTCAAAGTTATATATGGCTTACGATATTTATTCTTAAATGATGTGAATCGAGTTTAAACAGGCAAGTTCTCCTGGCGTGATTCCAGGTTGTCTTTTTCTTCCCTAGAGTTTACACTCATTGTCTTATGTCCCTTAACAGGTGTACAATGTGAGGCTGCATTCAGGAGAATGTGCTTGATGGGAATGTTTATTCTAAAATGAAATGAACATAAGGACAGCAGAGACAAGGAAAAGCAAACCAACCTACACATGCAGTTTGACCTGACAAGAGGCTTGTCACACACGAGTGCACTATGCCAAGAATCAGTTTGACTTTGGCTTTCTAACCTCTTTCCCAGGTTCTGAGGTTCAGTGAAGTCATTTACCTCTTACACATGTAGACATCATGAATAACACAGTTATTGTATCTAGTCCTGCAGATGCCAAGCAGGCTGTCCACAATGCTTATTTCTTTTGTAATGAGCTTAGTTAAACACAATTCTTAAAGAACTTGGCATGATTAGCCGTTTGATTGAAACAAATAATGACTGAGGTTCTTAGCAATGTATGGTTTGTGAGTTTCCTTTTGTGGGCCAGTCAAACACTGTCTATTATGCTGAGAAAAGGAAGCGAGATGTCACCTCTTGGGAGCATCAGCTGTGTGTGGGTTACCTTGATATAAAATTCAGAACTGTCATACACAATAAATCACCCTACGAGTCTCTTGATTATAAAAACAACTCGAGCTCCAACTGGAATAACACATTGCGCTTTACAGAAAAAGTCCAAACCTCCAACATTCAGGCAAGCATTGCTGCCACTGATTAAGGTCACTTTTTCTTTCTCATATTTATATTTTTAAATCTTCTATAAAATTCTTATGAATGTTCTTTTCAGTTTAAGCTGACTGTCAAGCAAAGCACTTCTGCTCTTAGACTTTCATGGAATCTCTGACAGTCTTGGGAATTCAGAACAGTTCAACATTTTCTCAGTCACTGGAAGCATACTTGAGTGCTCTATCATTCCGTTTACATTATCAGGATGCAGTGTTATTTCTGGAATTTCTGCTCTTACTTTTTTCCTGATCAAGGAGGTGTTTGTTGGAGAATTTAGTATCTTGCAAAAAAAAAAGGGCTGTTTAGTATTTTGTACCCATTGGGTTTTCTACCCATTTGACAGACACTGTTCAAAATGCCTGTGAGCATAACCTCCTATGTCCACTCCACAACATGCATGTGCACACATGCCTGTCCATGGTAGTGATTGCTAAAATATTTTTGGCACTAAGGCTCATTCATTTCTGTGAGGCTGGCAGTGCTGCATTGGGGCTCTTTCGTAGGTTTGGAATCAAGGGCTGTAGCCCAGCCCATTTTCATGCTGCTACCTGCAGCCACAGTTCTCCACCACCATGTCCTCATACTGCTTATACACCACGTTATTCCCAGCATCAATGTATAGGATGCTTATAGGGCTGAGCTTGGAAGGCACACAGCAACTGGGCGGTGTTGACTCTGGATCCATTGAGTTCATGAGCGTCTGGATGATGGCATGGTTGGTGGGTTCGAGGTGTGAGCGGAGTGGGAAGTCACATGCACCTTCGCAGTGGTAAGCATCGTAGTCCAGTGGCGCAATGATCCAGTCATCCCATCCCAGCTCTTTAAAGTTCACATGGAGAGGTTTGCGGCTGCAGCGAGTCCTCCGTCTGCCGCCTCCTTTGCCCCCTCCTCCTGTTCCACCACCCCCAATGGCTCCACCCCCACCTGCCGTCCCTGCTCCACCAGCACGGCCTGCTAAGGCAGTTCTCCTCTTTTGGCGGCGCCTGGGTCCACGACCCTCAAACATGTGCATGGCTTTCATCTTCTCACGGATCTCTCTGAAGAGATTCTCTTTCCTGCGAGTGCGGGAAAAAGCAACAAGCAAAGCCCTCTCATTCTTCTGCTGTCCCTCCAAACCCAAACCAACTAAAGAAGGGGAAATCAGCTCTTTTGTTAAGTCTGAAACAACAGCTATTCTGAAACATACATAACTGTTGTCTTGAGTTGTCCTGTTCACCCTGTGGTGGGCTTTTAGAGTAGTCCCAATGTTAAAGACATCCCAAGTGCTCAAGATGGTATCCAGAATGTTAATGGTCCTAGAAGTGAGTAGTCGAGGCTTGCCTGATGAGCCCCGAGAGAAGCAGCTGTAAAGGCGTAGGTGGTACAGGTTTCCTGCAGAGGACCGTAATTTCTCCAAGTCAGACGGCAGCTTCCGCAACACCCGCAGCTCAGCCTCCACTAGTTCTTCAGTCCTTGAGAGACCCGAAAGGTCAAATATGTACTGCTGGTGGGACTCAGCTGATGGCTCATCTGTAAGTACACAAGAAATCAACAACAAGAAGATGAGCAGTTCAGTCTTAGACATTCAAATATGTACTGCCTGGGAGGAATTTCAATAATGGGTCAGTGTTAATTTAACTTCAGCAGTGCTTACAGGAGCCATCTGTCTGGGGTAAAAATCTCACATTCCTTGGCCCGTCGTGAACAGTCTACCAAATAGCCGAAAATGCCATAGTGACACTGTCAGCTCTTCTCTTCAATGAGAATAACATTTGTGGGCCTTGAATGGATTCTCCAAATGCAAGGCACACAACACCAGCCAAGACCAGGTGGAGAGTGTTCGGTTGACCTGTTGGACTGCCTTGGTCCTTGGCAGCATCTCCTAGTTGTGCAGAGTGAATGTGAAAACTGCTGGCTGGGACATACTAAAAGCTCATGGTCTCCAGCAAAGCCCTTCTCTCCCCTTCTGCTATGCTCCTCAAGAAGAGGCTATAAATTTAAGAGGAGTGGTAGGTGGCCTGGGGACACAATTAGATGTCCGCCGTTTGGGTTGAACACCTCGGACCACCATTATAACTGCTAGAAATCACCTTGACCTAGTATCCCGAAAGTGTTTAAGTGTTGGGCTCATTTAACCTCTGGAGAGAGCCTAACTATGATTCTTGTTCGAACATCTCATGATGATCTTTGTGCTATGCTATTTTTCTTATTAAGATGTTTTCCAAAGAGATCTATCGTAAGCCCATGTCGCACTATGCCATCCGTGACTGAAGCAATGCAGACAAGAGCTTTGCTAAGAGGGACCAGATCCAGCAAGTAAAACAAGTTTCAATGTTGACGTCTTGACATCTAACTCAACCGTAGAAGCCAGAACACTGTGCAACCTGAGACGCAGACCACAGTTTCATGGTTAAAACATGAAGGGGATTCTTCTAATATGAGTGGGTAGCACGAGAACCCAAGGCCAGATCTGGCTATATCGTGTTGACTACAT
This sequence comes from Hemibagrus guttatus, assembly GCA_033459395.1. Classification (NCBI taxonomy): domain Eukaryota; kingdom Metazoa; phylum Chordata; class Actinopteri; order Siluriformes; family Bagridae; genus Hemibagrus; species Hemibagrus guttatus. Next base: position 10,370,103 of record JAUCMX010000008.1, on the reverse strand, counting down.
ATCACGGGACAGAACTAAGAAAAGCAAGTAATTGCAAACAGTTAAGCATCTGCTGTGAGCAGCCACACAACCTGGGCTTGGCCTGTGGTCCTCAAGTGGAGCAAAAAGGACAGAGGCATCCAGTGCAAGCTGCCTCTCAGACTCTCAGTTTCTCACACTCTGAAAAAGGACCGCTATCAGAATGAAAGCTGAACTCAAAGGGCACGGTCATAGGGCAAAGCATTCTCCTCTAGAGGTAATATCTGTTCGCCAGGCAAAATAATGACATAATTTTAAAAAATGTCATGAAGAGGCAGTCCGGAAATGGGGTTTCATCCCGACTCCCCCATTTTTATTTTAGTCTACAACACGCAGTCTAATTTGCCCTTAAGAATTTTGTGGGCCTCAGAGACCAGAGCGGTCAAAGAGTTGGATTATATCAGTCGATGATGTATGCAAGGTGATTCGATAATTGAATTTCCAAAAGATTTCCAATTATTTCTAAACAAAAATGACTGCTGATTAAAACAACAGCATTATCTTTTCTTTGACGTTAGGAAAATGCTTTTTGATCTTTCTGATGTGTTTTGATAAGTGTTGTATTATAGGTTGTTATAATGTTGTTTATGTTGTTAAGTATTATATCAATTAGGTAACATTTTACAGGATGGACTCTGTATTGCACTTTGTTTTGACCTCCGCATCGCTCCAGTCCCCTTCATCACACCAAGAATGGTGTTCTAGCCCATATCGTGCACTTTGTTTTCTTAAGCGGGGAAATGACCCACCGAACCAGGCGGTACTTTGTAAAGTCACTATTATACGCGATAATGTGTATTTGAGCATGAGTTTTGAATTAAGAGTTTCTGTCTTTATCAGCAACACCTGGCCACGGATCGCACGCTCTTTCCGAGCATTCGGCTCAACACGCCAGTGTACTTTATTTATCACAGATGGTAGAGGTTAGACACATTAAAGTCCACGATTTTAGGTGTTATTTGAAATTATTTATTCGTAAGCGTAAACATGAGGAAAATCTAAACCTTGTCAAAAAAAAATGTTAGGATATAAAATAAAGACGTACGACATTAATAAAAATTCCTAGGTGTCATTTGCATAATATGCTGCTGATATATCTTTAAAAAAAAAACAAACAAAAAAAAACCTCAAACTGAAGTAAACTTAAAGATAGAGATATATTTATATATCAGACAGTACTTTCAGGATTGTGTGCGTAATATCTGTTTATGATAATTCAATGAAGCGAATTTGCGCATTAGACTTTTCTGGTTATAATATCGACCAGCTGCAGATGGGCAAAACATTTTTGAAAATAAATAAATAAATAAATAAATAAATAAGTAAATAAATAAGTAAATAAATAAATAAGTAAATAAATAAATAAAAAAATAAAAAAAAAACAAGTCAATATAACAATACCACAGAACCACATAAATATCGTAGGATAGAACAACAGTTTTAGTACAAAGTGACAAGTGCACCAAAATACATTAAATGCACTTGACACCAACTACAGAGCAGCACAAGCCGTTGTAATATATAATAGAAAGACGCACAGTAGATTTATGGCAATTGCATGCAAAACCATCTAACGCATCAACATATAAGGGTGTAGCAAGGGTATAAGGAATGTCAGTGGGATAACATCTGGAATGCAAGTACATCTCGAAAGAGGGAAGAAAGTCCGGAGAACGCATCCGTTTCTGTTAGTAGATGTACATATGATTATGATTAACTTCAAGTCATTTAGCACTCCGAAGAATAAATAACGGACCTAGTTATTTAACCCACACGCATGAAATTTAATAAGACTAAGTGATGAGCGTCTCTCACCTTCGCTCTGGTCCACGAAGCTGGTGACTGTGTTGGCGCGTCTCCTCCCGTAGCTGCTTGTGCGCTCGAGTTGTGACTGCGTCCTGTACAGCCCGAGCATGTAGTCCGGTACCAGCACCGCCGAGCCGTTCCGCCACACCGCGCGCGAACCCAGCGCCACGGCCCCGAGCGCGCTCCCGAGGCACACGGCGAGCCACAACAAGGGAGCGCCACTCTTCCTGCCGCTCATTTTCACCACTCTCTGGCCCACAGCGGGGGAACCTGACGGATAGTGGTGACTTGAGGAACTCCCCCTTTTGGTCTTTAAATTGACTTAATAGCTCGATTCGGGCTGAATGTGGTGTGGAAGGTAACGCCTGTTGCGCTGAACAATGCCAACGCCCCCTACAGGCAAAACGAGAAAACTGCCTCAATAGCGGAGTCAAACGGACCTGCACTGAAACTTTGTGGTTCAGAGTGGTCAATAATTGTCCTGTACGAACTCGCCATTAATGTGAGAGGCTTCATCGCTCCTACAGAATGGTGCACTCAGAAAAAGTAGTGTTTATGTTGTACTTGTGCATCATTTTCCTTTAAAATGATGTACGGTGCATAATTAGCCCGTATTTACTTTTAAAGGTACACTAGATACACTTTTAAAGGTACAAGATACACACTAAAGGTACAAAGGGTTTACTCGTTGAGGGGAATCACACTGGACACAAGGAAAAGTACAGTTTAGTACCTTTTTTGGTAAAGGTGGACAGTGGAAAGAATGAATCCTGTAGGATAAATAATCACAATGAAAATCACTAAATGCTTTTTATTAACCATTACAGTGCAATGATTTGAATGAATGAAAACCACGTGATTATTGGCGATCTGCTTCTTTGCAAATATACAGGAGAAAGAATGGCTTTGGTTTGGGGTTAGTCAGTTGTACTAAATAAATACGGAAGTAGCTTTCATCTCACGTATGGCCTTGAACCATGAGCTATCATTTCTGTCACATCACGTTTATATGATCAATGTGAACGATCACCCAGTTCGGGCAACGTTCACTATTTTGGTGCGCTTGCATTACCCTCTACTGTTAGAAATGCTGTATCGCAGTTTATAGCTATAAAATAATTATATGTCATTTTTTATAGCACTGGGGTATTAGGGTGCTGTATGGAAATGTTCAGAGGTTAAAAAAGGTCTCAGGCTTCAAATAATTAGCTAAAACGTTACTGTACACATTATGAATGAATGTTCTTGCTGTTCTTCTTGGGTTTTCTGTTTCTTACACTCCAGTCCAAATGCATGCACCATAGGCTGACTGGCATCACTAAGCTGTCTTTAGTGTGTGTGTGTGTGTGTGTGTGTGTGTGTACCCTGTGACGGGTAACACCCTGGACAAGGTGTGTTATTCCCTGTATTAATATAGAAATGTTAGGGTATAATCTCTTGTTTAAATTAACTCACACAAGAGGAATTATTTCTATTTTTTTTTAGTGTTTTAAATGATTAATAAAGGGATGTTGGAGAATTAAGACAATATATTAAGACATATAATGTCAATCCAGCTCTGAGACTCATACATTCCAGCAATTAAACAAACAAAATTAGTGGCATTCTGTTTTATAAGTCATGTGTACATACATAGACTTAAATTTTACAATGTTGTTCTTATATGCAGATTAGTGCTATGTATTCCACTATAACAATAAAGAATATGATAAATAGATTTGAAATTAGTTGACCATTGCCATTTTTCTTGGTTTGGTTTAACAATTTGACAACAAGCTCTATCCTAACAAAATCTTCTACTAAAGTTAAATACTGTTAAAGGATATTTCATGTCTGCCTTTATTTTCGCCTCGTGAATTATTTGTCACTGTTTCTTAGTCTATGATTTTATCACGCTCATATTCTCCATTTTGTTGAGTGAACATAACTGTCAAGTGAACGCTCTCTCAGACTTGGCTGCCTTAGCCCTTAGGTTGTTCTGCATGGCGGGCCAATAAATCATTCCACCAAATGACAGACCATCTCTTTCCATTTTTTATTCCTTTGTGTGACAAAATCTCAGTAATAAATGCTAGTTACAGATGTAGCTGTGATTCTATGAACACTGAACAACCGCCGGGGCAGTGTCTAACATGTAGATGTCCTCTTGTGTGCATTTGCTATAAATACCTTTACACCATTTCTCATCTTGGAGCCTACACAACAAGTAAGCTTGGCTGTGCTTCCGAATGGCAATGATTACTGGCCGTTATCCTGGGTTTATAGAACCAGTGTCACATGTGTAACTAGCATCCCCATCTGAGAGCATACAGGATATTTTCCTGGACTGCTATGATGCAGTCATTGAGTTGCCCAGCAGAATAAGGGGCCAACATTACAGGTACAGATAGTTTGGCTGTGGATGCCACAGCTGCCTGTTCATCTGAGACAAAAGTTCTGCATGGGAAGGGAATTCACAGAGTTTCACTGGCCATTCTAGAGCCCTGAGAACTCTGGGGATTAACTGCTGAAATTTGGGTACCATTGGCAGAAACAGCAAGGGAGGTGTGAATGCATACAGCAGGCCACAAGGTCAGACATGTCTAGTGTGTCTTATCACAGGTCATTTTTCTCTACTATTAAGACTACATTCAACAATGAGTTGACTCCTCAGCAAAGATGTCTACCTGCACCTGGCTGAATTTCTCCCAGACTTTGCAGCACCACATGGGGGTGCAAGTGCCACTCTCCCAGGCTTACAGGAGTGTAGGTAGGTAAGTTGGTAGGTAGGTAGAAATCAGTGATTCTACCATTTGTGAACTCACTTGAGGAGGCACTTGCTGTACATTTCTGAGCAAGAAATTACAGTAAACAGAACCCCTTTTCTGAATGCTAGTCTAGTCTAGTTTTGGATCATACCTCTGTCCAGGGAAACTGAAATGCAAACCATCCTGAGCAAAGATTTAGAATAAATCTTTAAATCCTTTGTCATTATTATTGGATCTGCCCAGATGTCAGATAGCCTCTGCAACTAACAGAAGGTTATTTAATATTATGACCTTTGCTGCCAGGAAGAATATCCTCTTACAGTGGACTTCTCATTAGGCCTCATCTATGAAAAGCTAATAAAATATATTAATGGAGATAGTACTAATGGAATACCTTGCATATACTTATCTTACACTCCAAAACTGATTATTTTTTAATAAAGCATGGGACTGTTTTTAATTACTTGAATCCTGGTGTCTCAGATATCATGTAGCTCAGATTGCATCTCATCAGAAAGTTTAGGTTTCATGTCCTTGCAACTTAAATCTAGTATAATGTTTCATGCTTTTTAAATCATTTTATTTCTGCTGCAGTTTTATGTAGACGGTTGAAGATAACCTATAATCTTCAACCGTGAGTAAAAGGCTTCCTGCCTCCTTCCTGTGTCCATATACAAGTTTAGCCTTATTTTGAACTCCCTTTATTAATCCAACGCATAACCTTATCTAAAGTATGCTGCATCTGCTTTTTCAAAAATGCCATGTTTTGTCCCTTCTCCCAGCTTGTCCCATCATCTGTGAATAAGGAGGAAGTAGCACTGATCAAGATTTCCGTTTAAAGTGCAGATCAGCTGACTTCAATGTGTCATGTGATCAAGCGTGGGATTTGAATATTCCTGAATTGAGCAATAGTTACAAAGTGATATGACATTTTGGTTTGTCAAAATAAAAGCTTTTATGCATTTAACTGATATTACAAGGGACTACTGATTAGAGTATATGTAATAATATAGACATACAGTTACTTAGGAGTGGAGCTTATCTTAACTGTCTAATTTTTTCTCATTTAATAGGAAAGCTGAAGCCAAAGCCAGCAGGACTCCCTTTGCAGCACTTTTCTAACTTTAAAATCTGCTTCAATGGACAAGTTTGAAACTTATTCTCTAAAACATATGCCTTATGCTCTCAACACAAATGTGGTAAATCTCTAAATTATCTGTGTTTTGTGAGCGAGTGTGTGTGTGTGTGTGTGTGTGTGTGTGTGTGTGAGAGAGAGAGAGAGAGAGAGAGAGAGAGAGAGAGAGAGGATGGTTCCCAAGTTCTAGGATGAGAGGTACATAAAATGCATGCAAGTGGTAATCTATATGCTTGCAAAAAGCAGTGCCAACTAATTGTAATTACATTTATCTTGGACTATTGTACTATGTTTCTTATGTTCTGTAAAGCTGCTTTGAGACAATGTCCATTGTTAAAAGCGCTAAACAAATAAAATTTAATGGAATTGAATTACTTAGTGCTTATAATCACATTTAGTTAGTGATGGGCTTCCAAAAGGACCCTACAAACTGAGCCGTTGGAAACTGGTAGCTAAACAGATGATTGGCCACAAAGCAACCCATTTTCTATAAATAATAATAATATATAGCTAAAGGTTCAATGTATTATTTCCATAAAAGCACAGAAAAGGCAGAGATATATACATAGATGGACTATATTTAGCAATATCCTACACCTATCCTCAGAAAGAAATGTCAAATTCTAAAGACCTTGGTCATTATCTGAGTCAAATCAGGGCCCACATTCATGGAGCATCTAAGAGTAGGAAATACAATTGCTAAAAAAAGCAAAAAACAAACTTTGATTGATGTAATTTTGTATTACACTTTTATTCATACACATACAAATAAAAGCAATTTACTTTGCAAGATTCCTAATGCATGACAGTAACTCTGCAAAAGAAAATTTTAGAAGAGCTTTAAAGGTGCCCTAGTGGGGGGCATTGGTGGTTTTCCAGTGGTAGGTTTCTCACCTATCATGTGGAAGGCCCAGGTTTGATTCCCAGCCACTGGATGCAATGCCAGTCCCAAGCCCGGAAAAATGGGAGGGTTGCATCAGGAAGGGCATCCGGCGTAAAACATTTGCCAAGTTGTTGTGCGGACCAGTTGGTCCGCCGTGGCGACCCCGAACAGGGAGCAGCTGAAAGCAACTTCTTTTAGAGGTGCCCTAGTGAGCCAGACACTAAGATGCACACCATACACAATCACACAATCTGTATGAGGACTACGCACACACATTTACACACTTATTCATACATATAGGTAATATAACGCAGGCAGTCCACCTACTGGTGTGTTTTAGGAAGGAAGGAACAGGCCTGGACTTTTATTTTGACAGAAATATTTTGTATTGTGGCTTAGTGTTGCCACAATCATATATAAAGGACAGGAGTGTTTCGTGCACATAGCTGTGGATGTGTTTGTAGTGCTTCTTTATGCCAGAACAATGCGGTAAGTTTTGCTTAATAGATATCAGGAACTTGTTTACATTTACTCTTGCAAAGTAGAAACTTTCTAGATATTAAAACTGGTTTAAATAGCAGTCACATTCACCCAGACATACAAAACGACCTTCAGTTATAAATAGTGAAGATTAAATTTATTTAAAAAAAATTAATCTTTCTGATAAAATATCCATTTTTCATTGCAGGGTGCTGGCTTTCCTCTTGCTGTGTGTATGGCTTGATAAAGGGGAGCATCTAGAGCTCGATCAAGTTGTATTGTAAGTTGTATCTTCTGCAAGGATGTAAACATCTTTATTCTGAATAATTCTGAAAGCATTTTGGTTGATTTGCATGATAATAAGTGCGTGTTTTTCTGCATTAGTGTGCCAGAAGATTGGCTCCATGCAGGCCGAGTATCTCTTCATGAGGAAGTGGAGCTCACTTTTGCTCTCAGGCAGCAGAATGTGGACAGACTTCAGCAGCTGCTGCAGCTTGTATCAGACCCTGATTCACAGCATTATGGTAGAAACTAAGATCATTTATCAAAGTCTTAAATTTAAACCTTAAATCTCACTAGGTCTGATGCACCCTTTCCTGCTTTGTCTTGCATAGGGAAGTTTTTGACCTTGGAGGAAGTGGCGTCCCTGGTCAGGCCGTCTCAGCTGACTGAGAAAGCCGTGTGGACGTGGCTGCAACATCATGGGATCCGAAACTGCAACACAGTGCTAACACGAGACTTCTTACAGTGCACAATGAGTGCTGAGTAAGTGTGTTCACTCAACTTTGTTGCCAGTTTGGTCATGGATTATAAATACACACACATCAGCTGTACAATAGAAATGTTGGACACTCTCGTTCTCTCTCTCTCTCGTTCTCTCTCTCGTTCTCTCTCTCTCGTTTCTCTCTCTCGTTCTCTCTCTCTCGTTCTCTCTCCTCGTTCTCTCTCTCTCGTTCTCTCTCTCTCGTTCTCTCTCTCTCGTTCTCTCTCTCTCGTTCTCTCTCTCTCTCTCTCTCTCTCTCTCTCTCTCTCTCTCTCAAATTTTACCTTTAGAATAAGAAAGTCTAACAGTTGAGGGAGTTTGTAAAGCCAGATGTCATATTTCAGCTTGGGTGGCGCATGTGTTTGTAAAGGAATACAGTTGTTAAACCTAATCTACCATGGACATGACCTTAGATATGAAGAATATGAAAACCTTTTTACTTGAAACACATTTGTAACACAAGCCAAAGGCACCTGTTGGAGCAAAACCTGTATTTTATAACGCCTTCATGAATATTTCAGTAAGACACTTATTAATTAAAATTTTGCTTATTAATGACAAATGCTGTCAGTTGTATATAATCAGAGGCAGGAAATTGTGGTTAATGTAGACTGATTGCCACAAAAGTGTAATTCGTCATAAGAACAGTTGGATTTAAACCATATATGTCTCTCGTCCTAAGGCTTTTATCACTGCTCTGACAGGCTGCAAGGCAAACCCCAATTTTATATTAATTACTTGGTTTAATATTTTATTATTTCTATAGTAATAACTTGTGCAGAGATTGTGTGGAAGATGCCTGCACATAATCTAAGATGTATATAATTACCAGATTAAATAACATGCTGTAATTGTGGTAGTGTTGTGAGGCTTGTTTAGTGCTCATAGGTAATGCTTTTCTTTTGCAGAAACTGAGTGTTCAGGACAGAGGGCTTTAATAGTTTAAGAGGGGTGGTTAAGAGGTAGCATAACTTTTTTTTTTTTTTTTAATCTATTTGATAATGACATAAATAGTTACACTGCCAAATTGCTGTAGTTTAAGAGAGCCAAAAATATTCAAATGCTTTGTGGTGTGCTGTAATCAGCTTTGGGGTGGCTGGGTTTTTTTTAGGACAGCATACCCTATCATGTTTTCCTTTATTCCTCACAACTGCCCTTTTCTTTTGTTCTAAATAAATTAGGACTGAACAGGTTTTCCATTTATCTCAGTATGTAGAAAAATGTTGAAATTCTTGCCCGTGGTATCTGATACCATGTTCATGGACCTATGACGCTGATGTGGTTGAAGTGTAAGAAATGGTGTTTTTTTTTTCTTTTTTTTTTTTTTTTTTAAATGGTTTTTCTCTCTCTCTCTCTCTCTCTCTCTGTGTGTGTGTCTGTCAATGTCTCGTTCAGGGTGGCAGAAACGTTGCTTCCTGGAACTGAATTTCACCACTACAGGAGAGGTGATCAGACGGTAACGAGATCGTCCTCTCAGTACTCGGTTCATGAAGACGTGTCTGAGCATCTGGATTTTGGTGAGTGAATATTTACAATTTTAGCTGAATAATAATATTGGTGTGAGATTCATAAAGCAGGTCTAACATCTGTGTTTTTGAGGATATTATCCCTATCTTTGGAATTGTGTGTGGGGAAAAAAGTAGATCTTCCTTTTCTCCAGTGGGTGGTGTACTACGTTTTCCACTGAGTGGTAAAGAAATCAGTAAGGCATGGGCAGGGCCGAAGCAATCTGGAAAGGCTTTTCATTTGGGTGTGACTCCTTCAGTACTAAGAACTCGCTACAACCTGACTGCAGCTGATATTGGCAGCGCTGCTAACAACAGCCAAGCAGTGGCGCAGGTACTCCAGTCATACTTCCCTTCATAGTTCTTTTCCAGTCCCATTTGCCAGCTAGGAAGAAATCATTATTTGCTTAGAAATTGCACACACAATGTTCAATATAAAATGCAATTCATTTTATTATTCAGTCACATTGATTGCATGTCTTTTTTTTTTTTTTTTTTAATTTAAAAAAAAAAAAATTTAAATATTTTTTCTTCTATATTCTTCATAGTTCCTTGAGCAGTATTACCACCCAGCAGACCTGGCTGAGTTCATGAGTTTATTTGCGAGAGGTTTCAAGCACTTGACTGAGGTTGAGAGAGTGGTGGGCACACAGGGAGGAGGAAAAGCAGGAATTGAAGCCAGTTTAGATATAGAATACATCATGAGCACTGGGTCCAACATCTCCACATGGGTTTTCACAAACCCAGGTAAGGAAATATATGGGTTATGTAATTACCTGCTTTTTGTTTTTGTAATGTTTGAGAGTAGTTAAATTTACACTGATCAGGCATAACATTATGAGCACTGCGAGGTGAAGTGAATAGTACTGATTATCTCCTCATCATGACACCTCACACCAAGGAACAGTGGTGAACCATTGACCGGGTCATGGGCGGCCAAAGCTCATTGATGCACGTGGGGAGCGGGGTCCAACAGACAAGCTACTGTTGCTCAAATTGCTGAAGAAGTTAATGCCGGTTCTGATAGAAAGGTGTCAGAATACACAGTGCATGACGGATCAGGGCTGTGTTTGCAGCAAAAGGGGACCAACACAATATTAGGCAGGTGGTCATAATGTTATGGCTGGTCAGTGTAGCTAAAAGAAATGCAATCATAAATCTAAGTTTTTAAAGTATTTATGTAAACAAATAGGCAACTCTTCCATGAAGTCTTTACCTGAGCTTTGTAACTGTGTGACAAATGTCTTGGGTTAAATTATTTTGCAGTTCAACTGATGTTACAAAACACATTCTCTATTTGTTTTATTCCAGGTCGACATGAGACCCAGGAGCCGTTCCTTCAGTGGATGCTGCTCCTTAGCAACATGTCTGTCGTGCCTTGGGTTCACACGATCAGCTACGGGGACGATGAGGACAGTCTGTCCTCTGCCTATATGAATCGCATCAATAATGAATTCATGAAGGCCGGCCTTCGAGGAATCTCTATGCTCTTTGCATCTGGTAATTATGTTTCTGGATTGCTGACAAGGCATGTTTAGCAAATCAGTATGGCTCTTGAGAAACGTTTGTCAATGTGTGGTGTTCTGTTACAGGGGACAGTGGGGCTGGCTGTCGGCACTTGACCAAGGAAAATGTGTTCAGGCCGAGCTTTCCTGCTTCTAGGTGCATTTTAATTTTTTTTTTTTTTTTTTTTTTGTATCACACACAGCTTTTGTAGATGAATTGGCTTTTCACACATGAAATAGTTAACTCTTAGTAATTTGTAAACCTCGGGAAAACAGAATCACATCGTCTCATGCTTTCACATCAGTGAGGTGAGGGGGGGGGGGGGGTGACAGGTCTGTGCACCTGAGCAGATATTATCTTTCACAGCTTTTTAGTAGTTTTTGGCTGTAAAGTTTGTTGTATAGTTGTCCTGGAATTTGTTAATATCCAATGTCTACAAATTTTTGTTGGGTGTTGCTACATCCTGGTTTTCACGTGATTAGGCACACGCTGTTCAGTTTCTGCTTGGCTCTAGCAGTATCTAGCAGTAACATTCCAACACAGCATTGTTTCATACTTTACATGTCTACCATCACAAACACAGCACTAACCCAGCTTTGGATAAGAGTTTCATAATCCTCTAAATTACACGTGTGAAAAGTTCCTCTACCTGGGGTTAAAAGTGGGGTTTAGTACAGTGTGAAAAGCCCTAAAATGTAGATGAAGTGTTGGTGTTCTAGCCCCTTCATGAGACTGAAACATGTTACTCTTTATTCTGCTGCAGCAGTGGACTAAAAGGTACACATTATATCTCACGGCCAAAATATACTCAATTCTGACTGGCTGGAACATGTCTTTTATTTTCATATAAGAAGAAACACAAGAAGAATTTTTTATTTTTTTTTTAACATATCTGACATTAGGGGAAAGCAAATACAACAGTTCCTAAGTCTCGTTATTTCTTAAAGTTGCTAGACATTCCTGACATACAAGCATACAAAAGATGATCACCAATCAACATGTAGTGCAAAGTAGGAGATTACAGTACAAATGGACAAGATGAACAATATCTTCATAAGATAAGACAATAATACAAGCTGTGCCATTACAACCAGTACAAGACAATCAAATCATACTGTGCTATAAATACAACATGTGTAACAGGTACAGGCAAGACACTGACAAGCAATACTGTGACTGGAATAGTGTCTGGGTGAAGTCTAACTAGTAAACATACAAATTTAACAGCCCTTGTTATAAGTAAAGTATGTGTTGTGCTTTTGCTGTTTGACTAATAATATTGGCAAGTTAAACATGTGATCTGTTGAAATATGTTTTAATGAGTGCTGAATAGAGATCCTCTTTTTTTTTATTCCATGTTTGTAGTCCATATGTGACCACAGTGGGTGGGACATCCTTCAAGAATCCTTTCAAAGTAACCTATGAGGTCACAGATTACATTAGTGGGGGTGGCTTCAGTAATGTATTCCCAATGCCAGACTATCAGGTATGCATTCGCCTTGAATTAATTTGCTCAATCAACAATTATAGGTCTCTGCTTCTCTGGTGTGAAAGCCAATACAACTGATCAGTACCAATAAGCACACTTATCAAAAACACAAAGTACATTTCAACCATTTGCAAATATGTATGAAAATAAAAGGTGTTTTATATCTAACGTCTGAAGGTTGGTGCAGTGAACGCATATTTGAAAGCCGGACAAAAGCTTCCTCCAGAGTCGTATTTCAACCGCAGTGGAAGAGCCTATCCTGACCTGGCTGCATTGTCCGACAATTACTGGGTCGTGACGAACCTTGTGCCCATCCCATGGGTATCTGGAACATCGGTTAGTAAAGAATGGAAACTTGTAATCTCACTGGAATATTCATGCAAATGTCCAATCAACCAGTTCATCAGATATGCATATACAGGTCAAGAGCTTCATTTAATGTTTAATCAAACATCAGAATGGAGAAAAATGAGAGACTTTGGCCGTGACGTTCTGAGATCCTTTTCTGTTCAATGGTCAGAGAGCTGTATTTAGAATAAGTAGCCTTCTTGTCTCTGATCTCTCATCGCCAAGACATTTCTACACAGAACTGTTGCTCACTGGATGGTTTAGACAGTTGTGCATGAATGTTTTAGACTCTACAGACAAGAAAATCCCAGGAGATTCTGAAGGATTCAAACCAGCCCATCTGGTGCTGAACATTAACTGAAGCACATGTTCTGTTTGGCTGATTAGATAATTAGCACGAATGAGGAAAAGCACAGGCACATGTATGGGTGTATTATGAATTGAATTGAGTCCTTATGCCATTCCCCACATGATGGAACTCTATTAATCTAGTTTATGATTTAGCGTTAAACAGCCTGAGGAATCGGTTAATAATTCAAGTGTGTCTGTTTTGTTCTAGGCCTCAACTCCAGTGGTAGGTGGAATCCTCTCACTCATTAATGACCACCGCTTCCTGAAAGGCCTTCCTTCTCTTGGCTTCCTCAATCCACGACTGTATAAACTCAAAGGCACTGGTCTTTTTGATGTAAGAAACTCTTAAATCAGTGGTTTAAAAAAAAAAAGAATTTCACATCCTTTTTTTTATGTCGCTCTCTATTGCTAACTTTGAGCTAGAGGCAGATTCTCTCAAAACGCATGTAGTTTCATTTAGGCCACATGCATTTTAAATGAATGGAATTTTGGCTCTTTGTTCCTCAAGTGAATAGTTTTGCTCACAGTTTTCTGTTTCAACCTTATGTTCTCAGGTAACAGAGGGATGTCACTTGGGTTGTTTGGATGATAAGGTAGAAGGTCAAGGTTTCTGCGCTGCTTCTTCATGGGATCCAGTGACTGGATGGGGAACCCCAAACTACCCTGCTCTACTCGCTGCCCTGATGGACTAAACCCTCAGAAAAGCAAAAGGTTTTGAAGAAAAACCTCACCTTCAGTTTGCAAAGACCTTAAGGATAATCTATACAAAAGTTGAATGTCACAGTATGATTTCTGTAAGGCATAATGTTCTAAATACAGTTTTTCATTTTATTACTTGGCAAATGCATCTTAAGTCATGGTGATTTTCCCCCCCCATTGTTAAAATAGAAAAAACACCACATACTTTCCCCTATTGCAGTAGCTTTTTTTAAAGGTAGTATTAGCAGTAAAAAGCCCAGGACTTATGCTTATAAACACAATAAGCACTAATGTTCAAATTTTGATTTAATTATGATTTTACAGATAAGTAAACCACAAATCCACTGTTCCCTGCTATTATACATTCATAGAAATATACTGCACTGGAGGTCTGTATATAGTTGGTTTTTTTTTGTTTGTTTGTTTTTTAACATGGCCTTAAAACCTCTCAGGCCCTTTGACTTGACTCATATAATACAATTTTCAGGAAGATTGCACTAAACAACTTATGAAGTGAAACTGAGAGCCAGGTTCTTGGTATCAATAAAAGCATTTGATACTGGGGGATAAACACCTTCAAGTCCACTGCTTTTTGTTTTGTTGCTATAAATTGTGTTGAAAAGACAAGGATTGGATGTATAACTGACTCTTATATTCAGGAACCTTTTAGCATTTAATCAAGTTCAAATGTAATATAAATGCATCATTAATGATAACACACCCTAGAGCGCATATATATATATATATATATATATATATATATATATATATATATATATATATATATATATATATATATATATATATGTATGTGTGTATATATATATATATATATATATATATATATATATATATATATATATATATGTATATGTATATATGTGTTGATTTGAACCAGGTATGTTAATACAGGAAACATGATTGTCAGTTATTTGTAAAAATGAGCAATGATTGATGGAAATTAAATAAAATTTTTGAAACTGTTCCTCATATGCTTCCTGTACCTTGGTGTAATACATTTTATATTTTGTTGTACATTTATGGAATTTGGCAGAAGCCCATATCAAGATTTTATTTATTCAAATGAGCATTTGGAGGGTTAAGAACCTTGCTTAAAGCCCCAGCAGTGGCAACTAAGCAGTGGTGGGATTTGAACTTTATCCACTGAGCTTCCACTTAATACAAAATCTGATAGTTTCCCCATTATTTCTTTTTTTGCATTACTCTAGCCCATATAAGCCATGGATATGGACCGTGAATTATGAACAAATTAATTCACAATGGTGCCCTCTAATAAGCAGAAAAGTAAGTAGAAATTAAGCTTTCATCATAATGGCACTGATTTATCAGTTAAGTAATTGATTTTCCTTCTCCAACACCAGGTTTAACTCAACTGATTATCAAGCTACAATAATCAGAATTATGTGCATTAATGAAGAAAATCTGCATAACCATTGTATACTCACCACTGCTGACCATGAGCATGCCACAAGTCTTGCCGTTGTGGAGATGCTCCAACCCAATCTGGCCCTTGTAAATGTCACTCGAGTCTTCACACCGCCCCATTTCTCCCACATCAAACATGTTGACATGTGAAACTGACTTTGCTTACTGTCTAAAATATCCCAGACCTTGATATGAGCTGTTGTTAGAAGATAACCAGTGTTATCAGCTGCAATTAATCATAATGTTTTGGCTTGTGTGTGTGTGCGTACATCAACTTGATTAGGAACAAACATATATTCATGCTGTTATCTAATCAGCCAATCATGTGGCAGCAGTGCGGTGCATAAAATCATGCAGATACTGATCAAGCGCTTCAGTTAATGTTCACTTCAAACATCAGAATGGTGATAAAATGTGATCTTACTGACTTTGATCATGGCATGGTTGTTGGAGCCAGAGGAGTGTTTCAGAAAATGCTGATCTAAGAGTCAGAACTGTCTAGATTTTATATAGAATAGTGTTAAAACAGAAAGACTTGTGTGCTGAAGGTCTGCAGGCTGAAGCATTTTAATGAAAGAAATCAAAGGAGGTTGACCAAATATGAGCTGACAGGAAGTCTATAGTAACTCAATTAATTACTCTTTGCAACCACTGTGAGCAGAAAAGCATCTCAGCATGCACAAAACAACAACCTTGAGCTGGAAGAGCTACAACAGCTGAAGACCACATCAAGTTTCATTCCTGTTAGCCAAGAACAAGATTCTGATGCTCTAATTAGCACAGGCTCACCCACACTGGATAACTGAAGACTGAAAAAAGATCAATGTTCTTCTAATCAACTGCCCAGTATGGTTAAGCATGCTGATGCTTTTCTGCTCACCACAGCTGTAAAGAGTGAAGCTGGGCATTTCCCTGACCTCTCTTAACAGGGCATGTCCACTAACAGACTTGTCACTCACTCTAGAGACTGTTGTATGTGAAAATCCCACAAGATTATCGGTTTCAGAAATAATCAAACCAGGCCACCTTGCACCAGCAACCATAAGTTACAGATATCACTTTTTTAATTATGATGTTTGATGTAAAAATAAAATTAAAATAATTGAGGCTCTTGGACTTTTTCCTGCATGTTTTTATGAATTGTGCTGCTGCCACATAACTGGTTAATTAAATAACTGTGTAAAGGTCTGAGTGTTCCTAATAAAATGGACAGAAAGTCTGTACAAACACAAACCATTTTAACATCTAAAGGATTTTACCATTTTTGTAAGTTTACCATTTTAGTAATAGTATACCCTAATTACAGTAATGGAGGATTCACACTAATTTGTTCAATGTAAAGAACTGTAGTTCTGTAGCACTATTTTATCAGCGCTGTTTTAAATTGAATAAAATTCCTTTAATAGGATAAACAGAAATCTAACATCTCTATTATCTACATAATTTTCAAAATATTTTTACAGAACAGTTATACAAAATGAGATACCACTGGAGGATACCTCATGACTGGAAAAAAAAAATTTAATAGTATCTCCTTCTTTTTGAAGAAGAGCATTCACATATATCAAATCTTAGGTGGGGGGTGGGGGGTTAACATTTCAAGAAAAAGCTAACGTCTACAAAGTGTACAATATGCACACTTAGAAGACAACTAAAAAGCAGTTATGTCTCTTTGTGGACAGGTAACATACACAGTGGGAAAGATTAGACTCTTTGGGCTCTGGAGAAAGAATATCTCAGGGTTGTGGATGAAGGTCCAGAAACGAACGTCTTCAAAAGAAGACACTTTCTGGTAGTAAAGAAATTTTCAGTCCAGTTTGTACCATAAGAAGTGTCCTAAGGGCTAGTTGGGTGTCAGTTCATCAGTTAAATACTCAATTCTGATAAAACATCAGTAGATACTCTGTCTTACAAAAAAATCGTCTACAAACAACACACAAAGGGTGTTTTAAAGCGTTGAATGCTGCTGTCCTTGTTGAAATGTCTTTCCAGATAGTCCGCTCACTGGTTGTTCTTAGCTTTAGCGTGTGTTAAAATGTGAGACTTTAGGTTGGTAGACTGAGCAAATTTCTTATTGCAGCCGTCAAATGGGCACACGTAGGGTCTGTCTCCAGTGTGAATACGCACATGTGTGCGCAAGTTGAAGTCCAGCGAGAAACGCTTTCCACAGCCCTCAAATGTGCACTGAAACAAAAAAGAAAAGAGTTGTACACTCTATTTAAGTATTTCAAAATGCTACATTCTTAAGAAGAATATTTTAGTGTCCTAAAGATGTGCTGTCCAATCCTACTGATATTTCCTAATTATTATTACACGTCCCATTTAAATCAACTGACCAGGCTCCGATAATCAGAATTATATGGGCAGGTAAACCTAGTTATTGAATACAAATGTCCTGAGAAAATTTTATTAGAATTTGCTGTTTGTTTTGCATTTAAACATACTTGTTTCATTTAACATACATATACAATTTGACGCTTACTTGAATATATATCGCAAACCCCGAAAACTCACCTGGAAAGGCTTTTCCCCAGTATGAACCAACTGATGCCGTTTGAGCTTGGAACTTTCGACAAATGCTTTCCCGCATTCAGCGCACACGTGGACACGTGGTCCATGTGTGTGCAAATGCTTCCTCATTGCAGAGTTGTCTCGGAACATTTTTGAGCAACCCTGGAAATCAGTGCAAAAAAAAACCAAACAAACAAATTAATCAAACTCCGAATCAATGGCCTAAAAATGATGTTAAATTCCCCATTAGGGAAAATTGTTCACTGAAAAAACAATCAAACAAACTTATTTCAATTCACAGTTTGTGCCAGATGACTTACTTTGTGGGGGCAGGCTATTGTTCTTGGTGAATCATCTTCCTTCACTTTACGTGGTTTCATCCTGTTACATGAAATTAATATATAATACTTAAGATCTTAAGGTACACACTATGAAATAAACTGTGCAATTCCTCAGGTATAAGAAGAATAAAACTATATCCTTATAGTTAATATAAACTTGATATGTAAATAATTGTCATATGGATTGTGACCAATCACATTTAAAAATTCAACCGTACTGTGGTAATAAATACTGTGATGTATTTATTATGCTATAATGGTGAATAATGATCACTTTTTTAATTATTCAGTGTCCAAATATTGTAGTAAAAAGTCCAACACAAAATGCACTACACTATTTTTCTCTGTATATTTCTTCCAGTGATTCTACTATAAAATTGTCTCAGTGTAGACTTTAAATGCTCACCTAGCAAACTCTGCCAGCTGTTTAGGGTCGGATAAGTCAATGCCTGGGATTCCACCAGGTGGCAGCTTCTTGCCCGTCATGTACTCGGAGTAGTCTGGAGGGGAGTTCTCCCCGATGATCTGCTCCTCCACTACTGTCTCGTGATCGATATCCTTCTTATCATCTGCAACAAAGCCAAAGAACAGCATGAGAAGGAGCAAACCAAAGGTCAGGTATAAACACTGTAAACTGACTGTCAATGCTTAGAATGAGAGCAAAGTCATGACAAACTCAGAGATCAGGTAGTCCTGGTTTCATCAGGCTATGAAGAGAAGTGGATTTAGCAAGACGCTGTCAATGCTATAATCACATCACTAAAAAGGGTGACGTAAACTAGTGTGTACAGGTTATATTGATATATTGACACAAACAGCAACAAACAGCTTTTGGATTAGCAAATTTACTCAGGGACCCATTTGTAGTACTAATTAGTAGTAGTACAGGTGACATGAAGCCTTTATTATCGCCACACATACATTACAGCACAGTGGAATTCTTTTCTTCGCATATCCCAGCTGAGGAAGTTGGGGTCAGAGCGCAGGGGCAGCTATGATACAGCGCTCCTGGAGCAGAGGGGGTTAAGGCCCTTGCTCAATTGCCCAGCAGTGGAGCTTAGTGGTACTGGGGCTTGAACCCCGATCCTCTGATCAACAACCCAGAGCCTTAACCACTTGAGCCACCACTGCCCACATTTAATTAGTAGTTTAATCGGTAGTAAAACTACTACACAGTTTAATTAGTAGTAAAACTGATTAAAGTGGATTTTCAGCCTTCAAATAACAGTGATTTCACCTTTACTTAACCAAGAAATCGAAAGGAAATTTTTTAATTAAATCTCATTTTCGAGGACTTAACAAAAAAAAGAAGACATTTAAACAAACAAGGCTGCAAATACATTTCATTTAGTATATTAATGCTAGGGTTCCGTTACCTAGCACTTAGATGCAGCCACATTAGTCAGGATCCTAGTCCTAAACCTGAACTATTATTATTATTATTATTATTATTATTATTATTAATTTACAGGTTAAAATCTCTCACGTTATACAACATTATAACGATATACGATTTTCATAAATAGATTTAATTATTATGACACTTTAAGAAAGCTAGCACTTGTCTGTACAATCATTATTAGGCGAAATTAAAAACAAATTCGCCTTTTAACAATTCTTTTTAAAGTCACTCCTCTTCTTCAGGAGGACCGTGGCTCTGTGGTAGTTTCACCCGTATTCCGCCAAATATTCGCTTTTTTCTCGGTGACTGGTTAGAGCTTCAGGCTTTGTGCGCGAGAATTTCGCGCGGTCCAATAAGCAGCTCGCTGGAACATATGACGAGCCAATTAACGTAGCGCGGGGCGGGATTTGTGTGAATACGGGTAGGGGAAAAAAAAAAAACAGGTTAACTGAAGAGAATCCGTTGTGCTGAAGTGCGCCACTGAGGCCTTCTTCCAGCCTGCAGCAGGGCGCCTGTCGCCGTTCGCCGCCATCTTTCCCCGGCTGCAGAAACGCCATTTTCGGGCGGCCATAATGGTCTGGACGAATATGGCGGCGCCCATCAACACTTAAAACATGGCTTCCCATCAAAACAAAAACATTTCAAGCCGGTACAATACCCTAAAGTCTGTATTTGTCGCTGTAAATAACGCCACACGGCAAGCTGTTTTACTCGCTCGCCTGCTGTGTGTGTTGAACAGCTCAGGGCCCACACGAGGCCCTCTTTTCAAACCAAGAACAATGCAATAGCCAACTTTCAAAACATAAAACTTACCCGATGCCCACATTGTAACAGAAAATTCCCCTTCGAGCGTTTTTATCTGCACTTGTTTCTGTTCCCATTTCCGTCCGCTCGCCTCTGTAGCGCCCAAAAAGCCTTTTTTAACCACTTTCTTGCCGCTTCCTTTCTTCAGGCGCCCCGTGTTTTTCCCAGACACAGTCACCAGAGTCTGCTCGATAAACTCTTCCTCCGCGGCTGGAACAGGGACTGGGATCAAAATTTGTTCCTCGAACCCGTCGTTTGCATGAAGGTCCGAGTCGTCGCATCCCACCACTTCCTCCCGAGTCTGGACTAAGATCACCTCTTGATGGTGGATGTGATTCGGGTCGTCAGAGACCAGCGGCTGCAGCGCGATCATGGACTGATGTTCGTCGTCGTCGTCGTCGTCGTCGTCTCCCCCGACCACTGTTGTCTCGATGGTCTCTACCTCGATTTCATGCAGCTCCACGATCTCCGCCGGCATCTCCGAGCCGTCCGTTTCTATGTACAATGTCTCGCCAGACGCCATTCTGGATTGATTTTCGTCCAAACGGAGCCAACTGGCCGTCGAGCAGCTTTACACTCTTCTCACTGCCTCTCCGTCGCCTCCTACTAACACCCCCCTTCGTTACAATACCAACAACACAGACTGCCGTGGTGGCCAGATTGTACATAAACCCACATTTGACACTTGAGCAATGTGAGCTCTAACTCTAATTTAGGAATGTAGAGCCATGCAAAATATATATGAAAATTGTGTACTAAATTTACTAATAAAGAAAGATGATTATTATTCAAACTATGGACCAGGACATTGCAAGTAGTAAAAAAAACTGACTTAATTTGTGTGAAGGTTATGTAAAAATGTAAAGATTTTGTGTATATAATTTTGCTTAAATAAATAAAAAGCTCATGTGCAGTTTAATTGGTATAGGTAATCTAAAATAATACAAAATCTACAATAAGAATAATAATAGAAATATGGCTTATGGTGAGGTTAAAACACACACACACATCTCTCTCTCTCTCTCTCTCTCTCTCTCTCTCTCTCTCTCTCTCTCCAGTTTATTTAAATGGAAACGGCTGTCTTTGGCCTGGGGAAGAAAAAGCCTTCAAGCACAGGGGGAACATGCAAAGTTTGTGCAAACAGAGCAGAGGTGAGAAATATACCCTCATAACTCCAGAGGTGAAAGGCAAACGTATACCCTGAATTAATAAATGAGTAAATTAAACGAGTAATACATGGGTTAATAAATAATATATAACTATAACCTAAAATAATTGTAAATTAAAATTATTTACTTGCTTTTGTTTATTTTAAATGTGGCAAATTAAATCCAAAATAAACAATAAGAAATAAAGAAATTTAATAATCAAATCAAATTTTACATGTCTACCAGATCGAGGCTATGTTATGAACCAAAAGTCTATTTAAAAAAAACTCAAGGGTAAATAAATACAATCTGGCAACATAACAAGACAAACTACAGTTGAGCCACTGTTTTTCATGTGATAAAACACTTTCGTAATCAAATTTTTTTTAGTTGTTTTTCAGAAATTATAGGACTGTTAAAAACATTGGAAAATAAAGGCTAAAGGCTATTGAGGCTAAAAATAACATACGATGAATAAGTCAAAGAAACTTTAATAGACAAATATCCATTTCACTGTTGCCATGGATCCCTCTGCTAAAAGACAGCTACGTGTTTCTCCTCAGAGTGTTTATTAGTCAGTTTACCTCAAGGGAACGGGTTAAGGTCAATTCATCTAACTTTTAGTAGGTAGATAGTGGGGCCATTAACTTATAAGGTAAAGAGAAACTGGTGACTGAAATGTTATTAATAGTTCATGAAACAAAGAATTCACTTTAACCAAAATAATATTTCAAGACTTGTTGTAGAATGTGGATATATTATAAACGGAACACACTGCAAAACATTATGAACAGGGACATTTTCTTCACATATCCCAGCTTGTTATAAAGTCAGACTACAGACTCAGCTATGACACAGCAGCCCTGGAGCAGAGAGGGTTAAAGGCTATGATCAAGTGGCAGTTTGGGCTCGAATCCCTGACCTTCATACCAGCTACCCAGAGCCTGAACCACTGAGCTACCTTAAGGGTGTAATATAGTGTAAGCTAAGTGTATATTGTAAGAATATAGTGTAAGCTAAGTGTATAGTGTAAGCTAAGAATATAGTGTAAGCTAAGTGTATAGAGTAAGCTAATTACACTATAGTGTAATATAGTGTATAGTGTAAGAATATAGTGTAAGCTAAGAATATAGTGTAAGCTAAGTGTATAGTGTAATATAGTGTAATATAGTGTATAGTGTAAGAATATAGTGTAAGCTAAGTGTATAGTGTAAGAATATAGTGTAAGCTAAGTGTATAGTGTAAGAATATAGTGTAAGCTAAGTGTATAGTGTAATATAGTGTAATATAGTGTATAGTGTAAGAATATAGTGTAAGCTAAGTGTATAGTGTAATATAGTGTAATATAGTGTATAGTGTAAGAATATAGTGTAAGCTAAGTGTATAGTGTAAGAATATAGTGTAAGCTAAGTGTATAGTGTAAGCTAAGTGTATAGTGTAATATAGTGTAAGCTAAGTGTATAATATAGTGTAAGCTTAGTGTATAGTGTAATATAGTGTAAGCTAAGTGTATAATGTAAGAATATAGTGTAAGCTAAGTGTATAGTGTAAGAATATAGTGTAAGCTAAGTGTATAGTGTAATATAGTGTAAGCTAAGTGTATAGTGTAAGAATATAGTGTAAGCTAAGTGTATAGTGTAATATAGTGTAAGCTAAGTGTATAGTGTAAGAATATAGTGTAAGCTAAGTGTATAGTGTAATACAGTGTAAGCTAAGTGTATAGTGTAATATAGTGTAAGCTAAGTGTATAGTGTAAGAATATAGTGTAAGCTAAGTGTATAGTGTAATATAGTGTAAGCTTAGTGTATAGTGTAAGAATATAGTGTAAGCTAAGTGTATAGTGTAAGAATATAGTGTAAGCTAAGTGTATAGTGTAAGAATATAGTGTAAGCTAAGTGTATAGTGTAAGAATATAGTGTAAGCTAAGTGTATAGTGTAATATAGTGTAAGCTAAGTGTATAGTGTAAGAATATAGTGTAAGCTAAGTGTATAGTGTAATATAGTGTAAGCTAAGTGTATAGTGTAAGAATATAGTGTAAGCTAAGTGTATAGTGTAAGAATATAGTGTAAGCTAAGTGTATAGTGTAATATAGTGTAAGCTAAGTGTATAGTGTAAGAATATAGTGTAAGCTAAGTGTATAGTGTAAGAAAATAGTGTAAGCTAAGTGTATAGTGTAAGCTAAGTGTATAGTGTAAGAATATAGTGTAAGCTAAGTGTATAGTGTAAGCTAAGTGTATAGTGTAAGCTAAGTGTATAGTGTAATATAGTGTAAGCTAAGTGTATAGTGTAATATAGTGTAAGCTAAGTGTATAGTGTAAGAATATAGTGTAAGCTAAGTGTATAGTGTAATATAGTGTAAGCTAAGTGTATAGTGTAATATAGTGTAAGCTAAGTGTATAGTGTAAGAATATAGTGTAAGCTAAGTGTATAGTATAAGAATATACTGTAAGCTAAGTGTATAGTGTAAGAATATAGTGTAAGCTAAGTCTATAATGTAATAAAATAGTGTAAGCTAAGTGTATAGTGTAAGAATATAGTGTAAGCTAAGTGTATAGTATAAGAATATAGTGTAAGCTAAGTGTGTAGTGTAAGAGTATAGTAAATCTAAGTGTATAGTAATATAGTAATATAGTGTAATCTAAGTGTATAATGTAAGAATATAGTGTAAACTAAGTGTATAGTGTAAGAATATAGTAAAATCTAAGTGTATTGTGTAATATAGTGTAAGCTAAGTGTATAATGTAAGAATATAGTGTAAGCTAAGTGTATAGTGTAAGCTAAGAATATAGTGTAAGCTAAGTGTATAGAGTAAGCTAATTACACTATAGTGTAATATAGTGTAATATAGTGTATAGTGTAAGAATATAGTGTAAGCTAAGAATATAGTGTAAGCTAAGTGTATAGTGTAATATAGTGTAATATAGTGTATAGTGTAAGAATATAGTGTAAGCTAAGTGTATAGTGTAAGAATATAGTGTAAGCTAAGTGTATAGTGTAAGAATATAGTGTAAGCTAAGTGTATAGTGTAATATAGTGTAATATAGTGTATAGTGTAAGAATATAGTGTAAGCTAAGTGTATAGTGTAATATAGTGTAATATAGTGTATAGTGTAAGAATATAGTGTAAGCTTAGTGTATAGTGTAAGAATATAGTGTAAGCTAAGTGTATAGTGTAAGAATATAGTGTAAGCTAAGTGTATAGTGTAAGCTAAGTGTATAGTGTAATATAGTGTAAGCTAAGTGTATAATATAGTGTAAGCTTAGTGTATAGTGTAATATAGTGTAAGCTAAGTGTATAATGTAAGAATATAGTGTAAGCTAAGTGTATAGTGTAAGAATATAGTGTAAGCTAAGTGTATAGTGTAATATAGTGTAAGCTAAGTGTATAGTGTAAGAATATAGTGTAAGCTAAGTGTATAGTGTAATACAGTGTAAGCTAAGTGTATAGTGTAATATAGTGTAAGCTAAGTGTATAGTGTAAGAATATAGTGTAAGCTAAGTGTATAGTGTAATATAGTGTAAGCTAAGTGTATAGTGTAAGAATATAGTGTAAGCTAAGTGTATAGTGTAAGAATATAGTGTAAGCTATGTGTATAGTGTAAGAATATAGTGTAACCTACGTGTATAGTGTAAGAATATAGTGTAAGCTAAGTGTATAGTGTAATATAGTGTAAGCTAAGTGTATAGTGTAAGAATATAGTGTAATCTAAGTGTATAGTGTAATCTAAGTGTATAGTGTAAGAATATAGTGTAAACTAAGTGTATAATGTAAGAATATAGTGTAATCTAAGTGTATAGTGTAAGAATATAGTGTAAACTAAGTGTATAATGTAAGAATATAGTGTAATCTAAGTGTATAGTGTAAGATAGTGTAAGCTAAGTGTATAGTGTAATATAGTTTAAAGCTAGTGTATAGTGTAAGCATATAGTGTAAGCTAAATGTATAGTGTAAGAATATAGTGTAAGCTAAGTGTATAGTGTAATATAGTGTAAGCTAAGTGTATAGTGTAAGAATATAGTGTAAACTAAGTGTATAGTGTAATATAGTGTAAAGCTAGTGTATAGTGTAAGAATATAGTGTAAGCTAAGTGTATAGTGTAAGATAGCGCAAGCTAAGTGTATAGTGTAATATAATGTAAGCTAAGTGTATAGTGTACGAAAGTCTAAAGCTAAGTGTATAGTGTAATATAGTGTAAAGCTAGTGTATAATGTAATATAGTATAATCTAAGTGTATAGTGTAAGATAGTGTAAAGCTAAGTGTATAGTGTAATCTAAGTGTATAGTGTAAGAATATAGTGTATGCTAAGTGTATAGTGTAAGAATATAGTGTAAACTAAGTGTATAGTGTAATATAATGTAAGTTAAGTGTATAGTGTATGAAAGCGTAAAGCTAAGTGTATAGTGTAATATAGTGTGAAATAGTGTATGCTGAGTGTATAGTGTAAGATCGTTTGATATAGTGTATGCTAAGCGTATAGTGTAAGACTATACCAATCAGGCATAACATCATGACCACCTGCCTAATATTGTGTTAGTCCCCCTTTTGCTGCCCTGACCTGTTATGCACTGTGTATTCTGACACCTTTCTATCAGAACCAGCATTAACTGCAATTTGAGCAACAGTAGCATATAATATAGTGTAAGCTAAGTGTATAATGTAAG
This sequence comes from Hemibagrus guttatus, assembly GCA_033459395.1. Lineage (NCBI taxonomy): Eukaryota > Metazoa > Chordata > Actinopteri > Siluriformes > Bagridae > Hemibagrus > Hemibagrus guttatus. The sequence goes on along the minus strand of JAUCMX010000008.1, from coordinate 10,344,057 downwards.
AATATAGTGTAAGCTAAGTGTATAGTGTAAGAATATAGTGTAAGCTAAGTGTATAGTGTAATATAGTGTAAGCTAAGTGTATATTGTAAGAATATACTGTAAGCTAAGAGTATAGTGTAAGAATATAGTGTAAGCTAATTGTATAGTGTAATATAGTGTAAGAATATAGTGTAAGCTAAGTGTATAGTGTAAGCTAAGTGTATAGTGTAAGAATATAGTGTAAGCTAATTGTATAGTGTAATATAGTGTAAGAATATAGTGTAAGCTAAGTGTATAGTGTAAGCTAAGTGTATAGTGTAAGAATATAGTGTAACTAAGTATTGTGTAATATAGTTAAGCTAAGTGTATAGTGTAAGAATATAGTGTAAGCTAATTGTATAGTGTAATATAGTGTAAGAATATAGTGTAAGCTAAGTGTATAGTGTAAGAATATAGTGTAAGCTAAGTGTATAGTGTAAGCTAAGTGTATAGTGTAAGAATATAGTGTAACTAAGTGTATTGTGTAATATAGTTAAGCTAAGTGTATAGTGTAAGAATATAGTGTAAGCTAAGTGTATAGTATAGTATAAGAATATAGTGTAAGCTAAGTGTATAGTGTAAGCTAAGTGTATAGTGTAATATAGTGTAAGCTAAGTGTATAGTGTAAGAATATAGTGTAAGCTAAGTGTATAGTGTAAGAATATAGTTTAAGCTAAGTGTATAATGTAAGAATATAGTGTAAGCTAAGTGTATAGTGTAAGAATATAGTGTAAGCTAAGTGTATAGTGTAAGAATATAGTGTAAGCTACGTGTATAGTGTAAGAATATAGTGTAAACTAAGTGTATAGTGTAAGAATATAGTGTAATCTAAGTGTATAGTGTAAGATAGTGTAAGCTAAGTGTATAGTGTAATATAGTTTAAAGCTAGTGTATAGTGTAAGCATATAGTGTAAGCTAAATGTATAGTGTAAGAATATAGTGTAAGCTAAGTGTATAGTGTAATATAGTGTAAAGCTACATGTATAGTGTAATATAGTGTAAAGCTAAGTGTATAGTGTAATATAGTGTAAAGCTAAGTGTATAGTGTAAGAATATAGTGTAAAGCTAAGTGTATAGTGTAATATAGTGTAAAGCTACATGTATAGTGTAATATAGTGTAAAGCTAAGTGTATAGTGTAATATAGTGTAAAGCTAAGTGTATAGTGTAAGAATATAGTGTAAACTAAGTGTATATTGTAATATAGTGTAAAGCTTAGTGTATTGTGTAATATAGTATAATCTAAGTGTATAGTGTAATATAGTGTAAAGCTAAGTGTATAGTGTAAGGTAGTGTAAGCTAAGTGTATAGTGTAAGAATATAGTGTAAGCTAAGTGTATAGTGTATGAAAGCGTAAAGCTAAGTGTATAGTGTAATATAGTGTGAAATAGTGTATGCTGAGTGTATAGTGTAAGATTGTTTGATATAGTGTATGCTAAGCGTATAGTGTAAGACTATACCAATCAGGCATAACATCATGACCACCTGCCTAATATTGTGTTAGTCCCCCTTTTGCTGCCCTGACCTGTTATGCACTGTGTATTCTGACACCTTTCTATCAGAACCAGCATTAACTGCAATTTGAGCAACAGTTGCTCATCTGTTGGATCGGACCACACAGGCCAGTCTTCGCTCCCCATGTGCATCAATGAGCCTTGGCCGCCCATGACCCTGTAATCGGTTCACCACTGTTCCTTCCTTTTGATAGATACTGACTATTGCAGACCGGGAACACCCCACAAGAGCTGCAGTTTTGGAGATGCTCTGATCCAGTCGTCTAGCCATCACAATTTTGCCCTTGTTAAACTCGCTCAAATCCTTACGCTTGCCCATTTTCCCTCCTTCTAACACATCAACTTTGAGGACAAAATGTTCTCTTGCTGCCTAATATATCCCACCCACTAACAGGTGCCATGATGAGGAGATAATCAGTGTTATTCACTTCACCTGTCAGTGGTCATAATGTAATGCCTGATCTATGTATAGTTGTAAGCTAAAGGCATAGTGTAAGACAGTGTGATATAGTCTATGCTGAGTATATAGTGTAAGCTAAATGTATAGTGTAATGTAGTGTGATATAGTATGTAGCATATGATAGTAATATAGTGTAATATTGTGCATAGCTTAAAAGTGCTAAGGGTATAGTTTAAAATATATAGTGTAATATAGTATTAATATTTTTTTCCCATTTGGAAAATATTTAGTCATAGCCAGGTGTCTAGCCTGCTAATAAGAACAGTATTAAATTAACAAGATAGCTATTAATTAGAATAAAGTTACTTGTTATCTTTATAAGTGCCAATAAAATGTTTTATGGACCAGTCATCCTAATTTACCTGGCTCAGATATCACTGTGAATTTATCTGAATCTTGCTGCCAAAAGACTCAGCAATATGTTCAAAATTTAAAGGAAACCACAAACAGGTTAAATATGTTTTAAATGTTAAATTGGTAGTAGATTCTGCATTTTCTTTATTCCAGTAAGAAGTTAGTGGCTGTGTGGAACAATCATTACAAGAGTAGTTACACAGATGTTTAACAGATGGAAATTTAGGTGGAGTTGACAAATATTGGTATAAATATAGGGTAGTGCAATAGTGCTATATAGGATTAAGCTTGTTAGCTACCTAAGAAATGATAAACATGATTATCTTGCTGGTGAAAATTATAAACCTTATCTGTTTGAGCAAAATATACAAATAAGAAGATCAAGGCCTAAAGCTCCGCTGCATTGGTCTCGTTATATGGGCTGTAGACGAAAACCTCTCAGTGCTAGTATAGTCAAATGGCATTGTGGGTAAATTAGAAAACCATTAACGAAAGTGGCAACAAGTGACACAAACATAGGGGAAGGGATGTGGTAGCTTAGTGGTTACAGTGTTGGATTACTGATCCAAAGGTTGTTAGTTTGAATCCCAGGTCCACCAAACTGCCACTGCTGGGTCCCTAAGCAAGGCCCTTAACCCTCAATTGCTCAGTTGTATAAAATGAGTTAAAAAGAAATGTAAGTCACACTGGATAAGGGTGTCTGTGAAATGTAAAAAAAATACTGAATTTCATTACGTAAAAATGAATTGCCATTGATTAACATATTTTTTTTATTATAAATATTCTCATGCATGTCCTTCATTGGTGATTAAGTGGACATGGACTCCAAATATTTGGCTCAATTTTCTTGGCTTCGCCCTAATGTTATATAGCACCATCTAGTGGCCGTAATATGAAATTATTTCATAATTAAGTGCCGAAAAAAGTACACGACCCTTCAGTTACGCTATAGGATTGAGACTCTCCTAATGAAGTAGGAGGAAGGATGGGCTAGCCTTAAGCCTGACCTCTTTCTCGTGTTTAGCCTGTTTTGCGCACTTGTGTTTTAACGCCTTAGGCAGCCTCGCCTGTTTTTGACAGATCCATGAGCATTATATAGCTTGTGTAGTCACTCTGTGGCACACCTTTCCAGTCTTATCAGCGAGGGCGTGTCCCAAAAGAGCGCACTCCGACAGGAATCAGCTGAACTCACTACGCCACTACAGGAGGAGGAAAATGGGTAAAGCAGGTGGACGTGGGGACTTTGAATGGGTTTACGACGAGCAGCCACACTCATGGAGAAGAAAGGAGATTTTAGGTAGGTAAAATAAAAAAATAAAAAATCCTTAAAGATTCTGTGATTGTATAAAGTTTATAAAAGAAATGTAGGGAATTATATTTAAGTCAGGTGTTTCAGATTTAACCCCCTCATGGCTGGTTTAAATGCTCGCGCGTGTTTTATGTCCTCTCATTTATGTTTGTTTGTTTGTTTGTTTGTTTGTTTGTTTGTTTTGTTAATTGAATATCCGAGCCTGTGTGCTGTCCGGTAGTTTCGGTGCCGCATCCGCAAAGCCACAATACACACAGTTACTTCCGCTCAAAACTTTACCGCATGGATATTAGGTTCTAACCCTTGCGTTCAGAAAGCTCCACACTCGATTTGCTCAGAAATATTTCTAGACTTCCTTCTGTTGCTTCCTTCTTGCTGAATTTAGACCAGCGTCTAAACGTATAAAGTATGCTGGATATTGTTTGAAATGATCTCTCAGAAATGATTAGACCATTCTAACCTCCTTGATGTCCTGTTTTTTTATGCACTCTTACAAATTATATTTTGACAGGAGTTTGCTAAACGGTCTGTTCAGCAATGATCATGTCGTATCATGTGAAGATACAAAAATGGAAATGGATAATGATGTAACCTAAAGCATGTGAGGTTGAATTGGCTTTGTAGTAAAGTGTTGTAGACCTTGGTTTGCAAAGCACAGAGCTACATTTGCTTAATAATTGTGTGCCTCTTGGACAAATATCATAAACTGTTAAACAGTAACATCCAATATTTCTCGGCTTTTCAGTTCACTTGCCATTTAGTTTACTGACTTTACCCAGCCTTGTCGAAACAGAGACATGCAGTGTGAATGATTTTATTTTCTGTAAACTGACTCCAGACAAATTAGCCTTTGACAAGTGGAACAATTGCTGAGTGGCCAGGTGTGGTTGTTAGGCATTGCTTGGAAACAGAACACACTCTAATACTGTGGTGGTCCACACACACACACACACACACACACACACACACACACACACAAAAAAAAACCTGTTGGTGTTAATGTCTGAAGGTCAGCAGAGCAGAACTTTCTTCAGGACTGGTGAAATGCCACTATACTGAGGTGCCAGTTTCTTAGTTACCGGATTGGTATACCTAAGCAACTAGCAATTCATTCTATGGATATATAAATATGTATACACTAATTTGCTAGATTAAGTGTGTAGTGTGGGTCATAATGTATATGAAGTCTCTTCATTGTAGTGATTGTATTATGTATTATTAGAAGTATTATGCAAGAAAAAGTGGCATTTGTGTTTGATGAAAAATTTACTTCTATATTCATAATGGTTTCCCAGTTCCCCAGCTTTCAATAATCCTCTGTTGTGAACCGACACCTTTGGCTGTTCAAATATTTATAAAGCTATGTTTTTATCATCCCTTTGTATACTGAATAAGACCTGAGGAGTCAGAATGTCTAGTGTTTTCTTTTTAAGTGAATCTCAGGTTATGGAAAGGTGTGTAAGACATGTTTCCATCACAATCATTTTACACCTTAGCTGAAGACTTTAATCCTCATTGAGCTGATTCATGGTGCTTGAAGGTCATTAAGAGCCTGCACAGGGCTGAAGTGTCATTTCAAGAGAACCATTTTGCTGGCAAAGAATAGTTTAGCTGATTTTCATGAAGCAATGTGAGTGATTCTACTGATCTGATTCATGTCTACACTTTAGACATATTCAGGAATTATGATGAAATAAAAGTACTGACTTACCGTGTGACCAAAATAGCTGTGTTAATAATTCACATGCTCAATAAAAAAATATCAGGATGAATGCTAAATAGAAAGCTGTCTAGCTTTTTTTTTTTTTTTACAATAACTTTATGAAATTTTAAGAAATGTGTGCTCTGTAATTTTTTTTTTTAGCTACACACAACGAAAGGTGATGCATGTTACATTTGCATACATTTGGGCAACCGGACTATTACTGGAGAGCTTATTACACACAAGCTGGTGGTGAAAAAGGAAAAAATATTATACATACATGTATATTGTTACACATTGTACAAAAAATGTATAGGAAATTTTTTTTGTTTGAAAATAGTTTATGTTCTATTTATCACATCGTCAAGTTAAGCTGAGAGTGTGTGAGGAAATGTGTAGAGTGGCACAGCACTGTGCAGGTTAGACAGACAAAGGTCTTTCAGTGCAGTCCATGTTCACAGATTGATGCTGCTGTAGTATAATTTGGTGTGGTGCAAAATCCAACCTACATTTTTGGCACAAACAGGACTCAAAAATGATGAGAAGCACTGGAGTAATCAATTGTTCAGGCAAATTATAATGGACAGTATGAATGTATTACTGATACACTTTACTCATATTTTGATAGTGTCAGTGGTGAGGCAACGTTCCAGTGATTCACCTAATCATGAAACTCTGACCTCTTAACATCCCTAATTAACCATCAGTAACCTCTTTGCATGCTAAATGACTTAGAGTTAATTGAGGCCCACACAATAAAAGTAATGCTTCTAAACTAGTTCTGGTTGCGGTCAATAAACTTTTGCCTAAACTAAGTTTCATGTATCAGTTTTATTTTTGTGTAAAAAATGAAAGGATCCAGACATCCTTTGCAGTAGGATATGAAAAAGAAAACACCATTGGTGTTTGACTTTCATTCTTGCAAAAATGTACAATATTACAATTCGACATGTTTAACAAAGTAGTCTATTCAAATAATACTGGTTTGACTAATAGTGACACAAAGCTACCCAAGAGATGTGGAACTTATTTAAATTGGACCAGTCCAGGTGGTAGCAATGTATTTTTATGTGCTTGTTAAGCTTTTGCTAGTTATGTTAAAATAATTCCCTTAAAAAGAAGGTTATTTAGGGTTTCCCAAATGAGAATGGAAAAATCAGAGGGCTCAGGTGAACTGTAAGCAGACCTAAGGTACAGAAAGTAAATTGAAATCTTGGGTTTGCATACAGACTGTATGCAAATGATAAGGGTTAGTGTAAGGCCTGGTTTTCTAGAATCAGAGATTGTATGTTTATTTAATATCATACGACCAAAATAATTAAGTGTGTTTGTAAAGCGTCGACAATGAGTGCCATTTGACACACAGTCACATGAGCTAGTGTGCTAATTAAACAAAAGCCACAGGAGCAACAAATGTGCTAATTAAAAAAAAAGCACAACAACAGGAGTCTTTTCTGCCCCATGGGGAGAGCATTAATCACTGCATGACTTCCTGTGTACTTGTTGCATTTCCATGTAGTTTCCAGGTTACCTGCACCTGCAGTAAAAATGAGACCGGAATTAAAGTCAAATTCATGTATAAGCTTTTGACTTCTTCTTCTTCTTTCTTTACAGCAAAGTATCCACAGATCAAGACTTTGATGGGTCCCGACCCCCAGCTAAAGTGGGTTGTGTCTGGAATGGTACTCACTCAACTCATGGCATGTTACTTGGTCCATGAGTTGTCTTGGAAGTGGGTGTTTTTCTGGGCATATGCCTTTGGTGGCTGTATAAACCACTCCTTGACCCTGGCAATCCATGACATTTCACACAACATCGCATTCGGGAACAAGCAGGTGCGCTGGAACCGGTGGTTCGCCATGTTCGCCAATCTGCCCATCGGCCTACCTTACTCGGCCTCCTTCAAGAAATATCACATTGACCACCACCGCTACCTTGGAGGGGATGGCCTGGATGTGGACATCCCTACAGACATGGAAGGCTGGTTCTTCTGCACACCTGCAAGGAAGACACTCTGGCTCTTCCTCCAGCCATTTTTCTATGCACTGCGGCCTTTGGTGGTGAACCCAAAACCCGTGACCAGACTGGAGATGATGAATGCAGCCGTGCAGTTCGTAGCAGATATTCTTATCTACTATATCTGGGGACTCAAACCGATTGTGTACCTTATCTCTGGATCCATACTGTGCATGGGCCTGCATCCCATCTCTGGACACTTCATTGCTGAGCATTACATGTTCCTGAAGGGCCATGAGACCTACTCATACTATGGCCCTCTGAACTTTATCACTTTCAATGTGGGATACCATATGGAGCATCATGATTTCCCCAGCATCCCTGGTAGTAAGTTACCTGAGGTGAGTGTCTTTATATGCACTGTTTCCAATATTCCCATACGGACGGGGTTGACATTCCCGAGTGTGTGAAAGTGAATTAGATGGGCGTGTCATCATGTGGTGTGACTTTTTTAAAAATAGGGAAAGACTGTAATTCCAGAACAAGTCTAAAGATCAGCATCAACAACAATAATAAACAGCACATTAACTACATGGAAAGACAGAAATTTACCTGGTTGGCAGCTGTTTATGGCAATTAAATCGAGTGGCATTTCTAAATAATGTGTTTATCTGACACAAGCTTATATATTGGTACAACATTCATAATATTGTTTCTGCTTATATTAATTAGTTATGAATAGGCAAATCCATCATCAGCTATCTTCCAGCTATACTTCCTGCAGCTTCTTCTGTCTGCCAATTGTTTATGTAAACTAGAATGGATTGTTTTAGGATACATACTCTTGGGGTGTGTGACAAACTTTAGAAATGTACATTTGACAGCGTATATGTAAATGAAGGTAAACACAACCAACACAGACTCTTCTAAAGCTTTACTTCCTGTCATGTTCCCTAAGCGACTACTGAAATCTTTTCTCCTTTCATTACCAGGTGAAGAAAATAGCAGCAGAGTATTATGATTCACTACCGCAGCACACCTCCTGGATACGGGTGCTCTGGGACTTTGTGTTTGACGACAGCATCGGCCCCTACGCAAGAATCAAAAGAGAATACAAACTGGCCAAACAGGAATAAGTTGTACTGTCAGTGCATTATTCTCACAGAGCCGCTATTTAAACGGAAAAGAAGAAAAGCTGGGCAGGCCTGCTGAACCGGTAGAAACACGTGTTTAAAACTTTTTTTTCACTTACAGCTACAGCAGGTGAAACTGTACTATTTTCAGGGGTTCAGAGTACACATAGCCTGGACAGTCAATTCCATTCAAGTTGTTTTCAACTAATGTTGGTTAGAAGCAATGGATGGTCAGATTAAATGTTTTTTTTTTTTTGTGCTAACCAGCCAATAAAATGTCTTCTCATTTGTGAGAAAGCATATTGTTCTTTAGACTTGCAGGATAATTAATAAGAGTCTGTCATTCTAAAGCTACTGTATCCTGTGATTTAATCATAACATTTTAGTTACAGTTAAATGAGTGTAATCTGTAACAAGCAGTTATAATAAATGCTGTGCTCATACTATAAGGAATGGAATCAGCCATAACATTAAAACCACCTGCTTAATATTGTATAGCTCCCCCTTGTGCCACCAAATCAGCTCTAAGCTGGCAAGGCATGAACTCCACGAGACCTCTGAAGGTGTGTTGTGGCACCAAGACATTCTCAGCAGATTGTTTTAATCTTGTTGTGAGGTGTGGCCTCCATGGATCAGACCTGTTTATCCAGCACATCCTACAGACACATCATCGGATTGATATCTGAGGAAAACGTAGCACAAAGAAACACCTTGACCTCTGTCATTGTATCTACTCTTGACCAATATTTGTAGTGTGGAAGGGAACATTATCCTGCTGAAAGACACCACTGTCATTCTGATTTCTGATAGACAAACATACCAGACAGGAACGCTTATTAATTTTAATTTGATTTTCAGTACGTAATCAATTTCTTTCACCATTTAAATAAATCAAAATATATACTGAAGTCTTTCAGTATTTGTTCAAGATGGAAACTGCTCACTAACTAATTCTAAATAAAGCTTTGATATAATTGGTTCTAGTCGAGTACAGAGTTCACCTAACGAGCTGCAGGTCAGGTTGGAGAACAGTTTCTTTTCTTTTTTTTCCTTTCTACATTTCACACTTCAGTATTGTTTTTCATTTGCAACAGCCTCAGACCAAATCACTTCCAACACCCTTCTATCATCACTGAAATATTTTGCCATTTCTGTTTTGAATGCCTCTTTCTTTTTAAGAAGAAGAAGCCTTTATTATCACTTTATTTTTTTCTTCACATATCCCAGCTGAGGAAGTCAGGGTCAGAGCGCAGGGGCAGCTATGATACAGTGCCTCTGGAGCAGGGAGGGTTAAGGGCCTTGCTCAAGCGCCCAACAGTGGCAGCTTGGTGGTGCTGGGGTTTGAACCCCAATCCTCCAATCAACAACCCAGAGCCTTAACCACTTGAGCCACCACTGCCCCATCTTTTCCATTGTGGTTAGGCTTTTTTTTTTTTATTGGATCTCTGCTACAGCAGCTGTATAAATTAGGGTGTGTTTCCTGTAAAGTAGATGTATGTGAGGGTAAAATGGGGTGTGGCTTACGCATATTGGGTTATTTCTGATTCATTATGCCTCTGGATTGCTCTGCTTACTGAAGTGTACTTGATGTATTTGAAGGTGCGATATTGATTTTTTAACTGCAGATTGTTTAAATATTGCACTCAAATTTACAGCCGGTCATCTCAGACATGAGTTTGAGCACATATTTTCCAAAGATGAAATTGATAAATAAGGAATTTACATATGCATAGTTTATGATCAGATTTGACCATACACAACTTTGATGAGTACTGGTCTTCGAAAAACCCAGAAAAATTAATATCAAATATAATTGCAAAAGTTCTTCTTTAGAGTTCTTTAAAATCCTTTCTACATTTGTTACATTAAAAAAACTTTATGCTATTTATTATATGTAATATTTTACATTTTTAATTAAATGAAATGTAGTATTAAAAGTGATTTTTTTTAATAATCTTATTACATTTAATGTTGTTAGAGTGTGATAATAAATAATAAAAACCAAATGTTTCTCCTTCAGTACCTTTTTGTGCATAACAAAAAAGACAAATTCACAACTTATAGATTCAGTGTTTTACTCAAAGGTCATTTTAATGTTAACTTTTAGGAGGATTAAGCCAGTAGGGTAGGCTAATCATTTGAATAATTTATGAACCAATTCTCTTTCAAACCAAATGAGGAGAGTCCACAAACTGCCTTTTCACAGGGCTATAGCTACAGATACATCTCTCATAAGACCATCATCAATAACTTCACACTACCAATTCAAGCTAAAAAAAAATCCAGTGAACATCTGTTTCGGCGAGGAAAAAGAAAGATTAAAACTGTAATGCAGGATGGTGACAGACCAGCGAAAAGTGTGCTGAATGTGCTTATCAAAAACCAAAGTATGAAGATAAAATAGAAAACCGCGACATAAAAAGTGAGCATCTTTGTGTTTCTAGTTCTCTGCCTGACACCACTGATAATAAAATCACTTTTACAATAACAGTAATGAAACAACAAAACAGTATAAAACAAAACTATCTTCATCAAGGTCCACCTAGTCGAATTTCTCGTTAAGACTTGAAAGACTGGGAGCAGCAAACTGCACAGTGGGCTTAGTCTTTTAATGTTTATACAGGAGGATATAGAAAATTCAGTGTGAAGGTCCATCCATCCATCCATCCATCCATCCATCCACACATGCATACAAGCACTCACTCTCTCACACTCACTTCCTCTTCGCATCTTTCTCCTGCCTCGTTCTGTAATGCTCCTTGTTGATGCAACATTCCTGCAACACCAACTTTTTCCATGCCGTTGCAGCTATGTTGCAAGACCTTTCCTCCAAAGCTCCACAGGATCCTTTCTGTACTTTCCCAAGAGCCTTCTGGTGGTGTTATCATGCTTCTAAACACTATGTAGCACCCATCCTAGTGAGTTCTCTTCTAATGGCTAAAGAAATAAAGGAAAATATAATCACAATTCTTGCACAAATGCCACAGCTATGTTCGATTAGAAAATATGTGAATTCATACCATCTATTATCTCATCTTTGACTTTATGCAGTTCACGTACAACCTCCTCCAAAATCTCCTTTTTGAATAAAAATGAAATAGTCTCCTGTTAGTGTACAGCTGATGAGCAGCCACTTGTAGCAAGTTCTATCAAATGGTCATGTCTATTTGCTGTATGGTTATAAAACCTACCTGTTTCATTCGGTCAAAGTCTCCTGACTCTCCGTCAGCGGTGCTGCCGACAGCTCTCAACCTGTGCAATTAAGGGCATGGTTACTTACTGATAATAAATAGAAGGTTTTATAATAAAGCTCTTCAAAATGTTTAGAATGAAGCTGCTGTAGTTTGGGTTGAATTCGTAATGTCAGTAATATCATTCTGGCATAGTTTTAATCTATTACATATTCCCTACAAACCTTGGTGGTTTTCATTAACATATTCATGCTTTATCAGAATGTCAACACTAGTGAGTCTACACAAATTCTCAGCATTATTTTTTAATCATTACCAGAGAGACAGAGATAAGGTTTCGCTTCTCTTTACACAAAGCCAAACCAGGATCCAGTTAAATACATTTTATTTTTGTAAAGTTGTGTGTTGAGTTACCAAGGCATTTATGTGGTTATTATTATGTGGTTTACTGTACCATGTGCCCACTGACCCATATAAACCTAAGGCTAATGCAGTGGGCAGACGTTCTACTAGATGTGTGCTTGTCTTTGGATGTGGGAATAGTGGTGTGTGGTATAACTGATGAAGGAAAAGAATAAATAAACTGATTAAATCAAATTGATGTGAAACTAACCTTGATCCAGCAGAGGACTTGTCTGAAGAATTTGCTCGCTCCCATGGCTTCTTCAGAGCATCTGGAAAGTTAAAATTCAGTTAGTTGTGCCTGTCATCCATTCATCCCGTCCATCCGTCCGTCCGACCCTCCCTCCCTCCCTCCCTCCCTCCCTCCCTCCCTTTCCTTTTCCTTCTCCTTCACTTCATTTCTTTTCCAGCACTTCTTCACTTCATTTCCACCACTTCCTTATTTTACTTCATTCACCTCCTTACTTTACTTCCTTTTTCCATTTTCTGGTCCATTTTCTAAGACCTGGATATCAGGACATATTACATGTAAACATCTTCAAGAGTTTCTTAAATGTCCTTCATTCTATATGATATTTCCATAATGCTTTTGAAATAGAAGAAAAACACACATTTTATCCACCAGTTTGTTTATGCTCCTAGTCATGCAGCACTTAACCAAACTAAAGATATAAATATTTTCTCGGTTTATTACTAAAGGTTTAAAAGACGCTTTATATAATACGATAAAAATTAGGTGCTGGTGGTTCCAGATAATCATAAAGACACAGAATCCCTCACTTGTGATGCAAGAGCCAAGTTCAGCTGTACCTGATCTGTCAAGATATGCTCGCAACCTTGGGGTAACCATGGACAATCAACTATCCTTTTCCTCCCATGTCACTAATGTGACACGCTCATGTCGGTTTCTTCTGTACAACATCAGAAGGATTCGGCCATTTCTATCCACACAGGCTACTCAGGTGCTTGTTCAGTCTCTGGTCATTTTGAGATTGGACTACTGCAACTCTCTTCTGGCAGGTGTATCTCTGAACGCAATTCACCCACTGCAAATGATCCAAAATGCAGTTGCACGACTTGTTGTCAACCTGCCTAAGTTCTCCCACACCACCCCATTGCTGCGTTCCCTCCACTGGCTTCCGGTAGCTGCACGCATCAGATTCAAAACACTAATGCTTGCCTACAAAGCCAAGAACGGACCAGCGCCATCTTACCTCAAAGCTCTCATCACTCCTCGCACTGCACCTCGCTCACTCAGATCCACTAGCACTGCTCGACTGGTCCCACCATCTCTCAGGGAAAAAGGTAGGTATACATCTAGACTCTTCTCTGTTCTGGCACTGAGGTGGTGGAACAAACTTCCCCTAGGTATCCGTACGGCCGAGTCTCTGACCGTCTTCAAACGGCAACTGAAGACTTACCTCTTCCTGAAGTACTTAAACTAGCTCTTATTTTTCCCGGTTTATGTATTATGTTGCAAAGTTAAAAAAAAAAAACACAACTCAGTTTAGGATAATGGTATCCCAAGTTTGTGTCCTATTGAACCAGTGTTAATGTATTCATTGACTGAGAACTAAAGCACTTTTGTACGTCGCTCTGGATAAGAGCGTCTGCCAAATGCCAGAAATGTAAATGTAAATGTAAGATATCTGTCATATCCTGAACTGGCAGCTATAAGGTTCTGATGGGGGCTGTGATCTCTGTTAATGTCATTTTGTGAGAGATCAGAGGAAAATAACCAGACTGGTCTGAGCTGGCAGGAAGTCTATATAGTAATCACTCTTTACAACTTTGGTGAGCAGAACAGTATCTCAGGACACACAACACATCAAACCTTGAGGTGGATGGAGTTACAATAGCAGAAGACAACATCAGGTTTTTACTTCTGACAACCAAGAACAGTGATCTCAGTGTTTGATGTTGTGTTCATGCTGATTGTGAGAGTGATCAGTTGAGTTTCTATATCTTTCCTGGTATCTTGAACCAATCTATACATTTTCCACTAATCAACAAGGAGTTTCCACCCACAGAAGTGTCAACTCTAGAGTGTGTTGTATGTGAAAATCCCAGGACACACTTTTTCTTTATTCTGAAGCACTTGGCCTCTATCTGCAGCCATATTTTTGGCTGATTAGATAACAGCATGAATGTGCAGGCGGTCCTAATAACACCTGCATATTCTAATAAAGTGGATGATTGATAAAGATTTCTGCTAACCTGAGCCGCGTGAAGCTGGAGAGCCGTTGGACTCTTCCTGCAAGAAACATACACAACATTTCATACAAAATTAATGGAGTTACTACAAAGTGTAAAAAGCAGCAAAAAAAAAAAAAAAAGTGCTCTTTTGAGAAATGCACAAACATTTTGACTGTCTTCAGGTTTTTCAGAAGCTTTCCTCCTGCAGGAAAGACAAGGCAATGCACGGTCAAATCAGTGTGATTAATATACAGTCTGGTAAATTAATTGCTATAAAATAAACGATGATAAAGTGCTGCCTCGGACTGACCTTCGTGCTAGAAGGGCATTCATTTCTTGCATGAGGCCCTCTCCTCCTCCTCCACTGCCCCCACTGGAGCGGCTGGCATCGTTCTTGGAACTACCCGGCCCTGCAGAGCTCTCCTCAGGCTGCCAGGTTCAAACAAAGGGCATCAGCAATGGCCAGAACAGATAAATATTACACTGCTCAACAGGTTACTCTGTGTCACCAGTTTACTGAGCAACAACTGGGCATATCATATATAATTCAAAGTTTCCACTCAAACAAAAGGATGATGTTTGTGCTAAACAGAATCAGTCTCAAAAGAAATATTTTTTAAAATCCTTTTAGTTTCTCTCAAAACATTTACTCACACCAAGCATTTTATTAGGTATACTGTAGTCATACTGAGTAGGGCCTTCCTTAGCTCTCAAAACAGCCTCAATTCTTTATGGCATGGATTAAACAAGATGTTGGAAAGGGATACACATAATCTAAGAAAAAGTGTGCTAAGAAAACATTCCTCACACCATACACCACCTCCACCAGTCTGGACTGTTAAAACAAAGCAGGTGTAGTTCATGGATTCTTGCTGTTGGCACCAAATTCTGACCCTATAATGTGTGTGCCTCAGGAAAAATCAGAAAGATTCGTCAGACCAGGCTAGGTTTTTCCAGTCTTCAGCTGTCCAGTTTTGGTGAGTCTGTGCCCACTGCAGCATCAGCTCTCTGTTCTTGCATGACAGGAGTGGAACCTGACATGGTCTTCTACTGTTGTGGCCCATCTACCTCAAATTCTGACATACTGTGTATTCTGGGTACACAATAGTAATAGAATTCTTCATTCTCTGTTAACCTCTCCAATTAACAAGTTGTTCCTGTCCCATCTTTATTGCACCAGTAAACTCTTGAGGCTGTTGCACATGAAAATCCCAGAAGATCAAGAGTTATAGAAATACTCAAACCAGCCTGTCTGCCACCAACATTCATGCCACGGTGAAAATCACTGAGATCACACTTTTCCACATTCTGATGGTTGATGTGAACGAAGCTGCTTGCCTGCATCTGCATGATTTATACACTGCACTGTCGCCAGACGATTGACTGATTAGATAATTGCATAAATACATAGGTGTACATGTGTTCCTAATAAAGTACTCAGTGGGTGTACATGCCCAATTTATTGACACAATAACTTGACAGTAAAAAAAACTGTGCAGTTTCCTGAGACAGAGGTCAAATCAGGTCATGGATACAGTTTATTAAATGAGCTGTTAAAAGAGGCATTGTCTACCGCTTATCTGAACTATTCTCGGGTCACGGGGAGCCTGTGCCTATCTCAGGTGTCATTGGGCATCAAGGCAGGATACACCCTGGACAGAGTGCCAACCCATCGCAGGGCACACACACACACACACAATTTAGAGATGCCAATCAACCCACAATGCATGTCTTTGGACTGGGGGAGGAAACCGGAGTACCTGGAGAAAATCCCCAAGGCACGGGGAGAACATGCAAACTCCACACAGACGGCGGAGGCGGGAATCAAACCCCCAACCCTGGAGGTGTGAGGCAAACGTGCTAACCACTAAGCCACCGTGTCCCCCATTTGTAGGGATTGTGTACATGTAAAATGTGGGAAGTAGATAAACTGGGTGGAGATATTTGAAGCATTGGATCACTGCTTATTCCATTAGATTTTCTCTATAAGTATAAGCAATTATCATCACATGACTACACTATGGATAAGTAGTGAATAGTCATTTGTGCTTTTCCATTCCAGATTTAAGCCCCTATTTTCTGTTATAATACCCTCCACTATTCTAGTTTATGGAGTGTGGCTGTGGGGATTTATACTCATTTAGCCACAGACACATAAGTGAAGTGTGACAATTATGTTGGGTGAGGAGGCTTTGGGTGCAGGGCTCTGTGCAAGCCACTCAAGTTCTTCTAGTCCAGCCTTGGCAACTTGGCATCTTCATGGAGCTTGCTGGGACAAGTCTGGGCTCGACCCCTTAGTTCCAATGAAGGGAAAGCTTAATGCAACAGCATACAAACATTCTAGAAAATTGTGTGCTTTATTCTTTCTGATAACAGTTTGGGGAAGATCTACATACAATTACAACAGTCAGGTATCCACAAAAGTAAAGATTTAATTAGATTAGGTATATTTACAAAGTTGGGGTGGCTTGGTGGCTTGGTGGCTAGCACGTTTGCCTCACACCTCCAGGGTTGGGGGCTCAATTCCTGCCTCTGCCGGGGTGTGTGGTGTTTGCATGTTCTCCCCGTGCCTCGGGGGTTTCCTCCCCCGGTCCAAAGACATGCATTGTAGGTTGATTGGCATCTCTAAATTGTCCGTAGTGTGTGTGTGCCCTGCGATGGGTTGGCACTCTGTCCAGGGTGTATCCTGCCTTGATGCCCAATGACGCCTGAGACAGGCACAGGCTCCCCGTGACCCGAGAATAGTTCGGATAAGCGGTAGACAATGAATGAATGAATGTTTACAAAGTTCTGACCATGTCAACAAAAAGCACCTATTGGTGGAAAACAAAGGCACAATGTTGTGTGTTCACACAGGAGCACTACTTTGCTAAACAATATTGTATAGACATATTTGTTTCAGGTATATATTGTATTTAATCCAACATGACCAAACAAGATCTTCCCTAATTAATTAGTATGATTATATCCCATTTAATCGCTCTAAACCATAAAAAATGGTCATATTCTCTCAGTAAAGTAAAGTAGAGTTTGAAAGCATATTTTTGGACAGGTCTTGACAGGTGAATCAAATGAATCTACACTGGCAAAGTTCAATTAATTTAAAATGCACAAGGCAAAAGAATTGAATTTGAAGAAACAAATTGTAATGCTCATCACCATTTCACAGCTCCTCAAGACCCTCAAGCTTTACATCCTACAAACAGCTACCTACTAATTTATTAGGAACAACTCATTCTTGCAATTAATCAGTCAGCCAATCATTTGGCAGCAGCGAAATGCAAAATTCCTGCACGTACAGGTCAAGACAAGACAGCTGAAAAACATTTTCTGGTCTTTTTTCAGTCTTCAGCTGTCCAGTATCCACTATTGACTCAGGTTCATTTTCTTGGTTCACAGGAAAGGGACAAAATTTGGTCTTCAGCTGCTGTAGCCCATCCACCAAAAGCTGAATGTGTTATGCATTCTGAGAAACTTTTCTGCTCACTATGGTTGTAAAGAATGGCTATTTGAGTTACCATACCCCCTCCTGTCAGCTTGAATGACCTGTCTGGCCACTCTCCTCTGACCTCTCTCATAAACAATACAATTCCACCCACAGAACTGGAAATTTTAATTCAAGTAGAAGTGTGGTCCCTTTCCGTCTGACACCAACAACCATGCCATAGTCAACGGTGGTGTTTTTTGTGTACACTAACTGAAGCTTCTGACCTGTATCTGTATAAGTTTATACACTGCACTGCTTGATTGGCTGACTGTATAACTACATAAATGTTCCCATTAAATAGGCTGGTGAGTGTATGATTAATAAGACAAACAACACCTATAAATTCACTCCAGTGTAGTTAGCACTGCCCACTTACCCGCTGTACTTTGCGCAATTTGGCTCCAGCCAGAGCCGCAGCCAAGCCTGATGGAGCTGGGAGAGGAGGCGGGTGAGGAGGAGGTGCAGCAGCTGGAG
Organism: Hemibagrus guttatus; assembly: GCA_033459395.1. Classification (NCBI taxonomy): domain Eukaryota; kingdom Metazoa; phylum Chordata; class Actinopteri; order Siluriformes; family Bagridae; genus Hemibagrus; species Hemibagrus guttatus. The sequence continues at coordinate 10,325,863 of JAUCMX010000008.1, read as the reverse complement.
GAGGAGGTCCAGGTGGAGGTGGAGGAGCTGGAGGACCTGCCATGGGAGCAGGAGCAGGTGGATGGAGAGGGGGAGTGGAGGAGAGCATGGAGGGATGTCCAGGAGGGATGGGAGGACCTGCTGGAGAACAAAAGAGAGATGAATGCACAGGCACTGCATATGATTCAGTAAAGTCATTTTCGTAATGGGGATACTGGTTGACCATTTTCAAGTGAATTAATACTAAAAACTTAACAAACTCATTAAACATTTTGTAAGTAGATTATTTTGACATGAGTGTAACAAGCTAAGATAAAGTGTTAACACATCAGATGAAACAGCAACGCCCCAAGCAAATGAAATAATCTTTTCTCTTTTTTTTCTGCAAATAATGCGAAAAACACTATTAACAGATATGAAGTTGGAATGGTGCGGTTTTTGGTTTAATTACATTTTTAACGGAATATTTACTTAATCCTTTATTCCAAATAAAGATAATAATACTACTAGGTGTGATTGTGATAGTAGTAGTGACAGAAGCTGTGACAAGTAAAATATCAAACAACAAAATAAATTGAATTTTGTTATCTGGTTTTTGCCCAATAAATGTTAGGACAGTTTTTTTTTTTACACTACAATAGCAATTTATGTTAAATATTAGAGCCAGGTCGCTAGTGAAGAAGTATGTATAGTTGCTGAAACACTTTTATTTTTAAACTCAAAAGACAAACTGAAGTTCTTTAGAAGTAATCGTTTCTGATGGTAATGTAATCAGTCAGAAGATCAGGAAAGGTCATCTCTTACTCTCAACAGGCCTCATTTATCAATCTTTTACTATTCCTCTTTTGTGAATGTTTTTATAAGCCAAAACAGAGCTAAAAATTTACTCCTGATCTACCAAGTTTTTTTTCTTTGATATTCTTTGTACTCACCGAGAATTGCTTTCGGCTGCTCCCTGTTCGGGGTCGCCACAGCGGACCAACTGGTCCGCACAACAACTTGGCAAATGTTTTACACCGGATGCCCTTCCTGACGCAACCCTCCCATTTTTCCGGGCTTGGGACCGGCACTGCATCCAGTGGCTGGGGTTGAGGCACTGGGAATCGAACCCGGGCCTTCCGCATGATAGGCGAGAAACCTACCACTGAGCCACCAATACCTCATTCTTCTTTGTACTCACCAATCGTGCATAAATTACAAAGCACATTTGTGGGACAACTAATTTACATTTAGTTACATTTACTAAAAGACTCCATGAATGGTGAATGACAAAATGATGACTAAAGAGTGAAAGACTGCCGTCTAAGAAATGCATATAAAAATTTTCCGGTAATGTTGCTTCTAATTTCTTTTGTTTTACTTGAACGGCTAGCATTATTTGCCTTAATTTATGGACTTTTTTCCTATTGTTTACTTTCAATAAATTTAAGACTAAGATAAGTCTTAAGATAAATAAGCTATTTAATCTTATTTACATAAATTTGCAGTAACATGTGCTAAATATGACACACACACAAAGCATATTGTTCAAGGTTCACATTAGTTACTCTCTGGATGTTCCTGAATACATTTCTCCTGTGAACAATTTATCAATACATTTATTCATATCCAGTTTGATAAATGAGGTCCATTGTAAGTATTATAAAATTACATAAGCTTAAAGAGAATGTCATCAGCTGTTTATTAAAATGATCCGAGTAGCGTGACTGTGTGTCTGTGAGAACGCTTGGCTGAAGAGCCAACAGCCTGATGAATAGTGTGTAATACAAATGTAACCAGTATTTATCAACCAGGCACCAGTACAGCAACTGCATTGTTTCTTCAAGCAGAACATAAGATATCATCAGTCCTGCTTTGTGCAACAGCTGTGTGCAGTGTGTGTGAGAACCGTGCTGAAGTCCCCAAACACACTCCACAGCCAGCTGGATGTTGATCTGAGTTACTTACTGCTGGGTGCTGTGGCAGCCTGAGAAACAGGAGGGGGTGTGGTCTCGAGTGACACCGAGCTACAAGAGAAAGGTGTGTTTTCACTGGGGGGATGAGGGCAGAATGAGGCAGCAAACTGTGGCTGGTGGGCATGACCTTGAACATATGGACCAGTGTGAGCAGGAAGGTGGGTATCTTTACAGTGGGAAGGGTAGGAGAGATCAGGACTACAGTATTGTGGGAGAGGAGGAGGCCCAGAGGCTGACTTGGAGAAAGGGGCTTGGAAGGGGTAGTAGTGATCTAACTGGCTGTTAGCATCAAACTGAGTGGAGGTTTTGGGATGTACGAGTTGGTTAAGAGGTATGACTGGCTGGGGTGAAGAGTTATTTGGGCCATAGATGTGAGCAGAAGTCCAGGTGGTGTCTTTGGAGTCAGACTGGCGGCTTGTGGGGGGAGAGAGAGGGATCTGACGCACATTTCGAGATGGCAGAGTGCCCCCTGGCTGCACGGGAGAGAAGGCAGAAGCCAGGGAGGTGGAGAGCTGTGAAAACTGCTGAGCCTTTTTCTGAGATGAGTCCTTCATGTGAGAGATGTTCTCTCGCTCCTGTGAGGAAGAGGAGGAGCAGGAGGAGGAAGGCGGGGAGGGGGCAAGGCGGGAGTGGGAGGGGAGCGTGTGGGCACGAAACTGCCTGTATTCTGTTGGAGAGGTGTTGGACTGAGAGGGAGACACTTTAAACTGCAGGGTGGAAACTGAGACAGGAATGGAAACAAGTGACAAACAGAAGGAGAGAAAAGTGACAGTGATGAAAATCAAAGACAAACTGAAACTCCTTAAAAAAGAAATAATGTGCAAGCCAAGCGTATGCAAAATTATAAGCAAAGCTGTGGCCCATGCTGTGTATAAACATGTATTATGTCTCAGCTGCCAGAAACCTGATGAGTATGTGTATGGAATTATGGGATATGTTGGTCTGAGCTGGACTGATACATGAGCAAACATGGGTAGACAGTACAAACTGACAGAGTAAGAGAGAAAAAATAGTCTGAATAAGTCATTTAGTGATAAATGATCTGGAAACTGTCAGAACAGGGAGATGAATTGTGTCCACAGGAGTTTGCAGTGCTGAGTGTAAAGAATTGTTCAAAAAAAACTGGCAGAAACTGTGCATTTTTTTATATATATATACATATTTAAAAGTGGCCAGATGTCTTGTGTAGTCTCTTTACCTGCCGAACCAGATGTTCGTCGCTCCCTTTCAATTTGCATCTGATGCTGCTCCATCATCTGCCTACAGACAAATATGTAAAGGATGAAGCAACATTCTCTCTCTTCAGAGCATTAATATATAACTCAAAAACATGCAAGGTTTGTTCTTCTAGACTCACAGAATTGTGTGTGTGTGTGTTTGAGTGACTGTGTTGTTTTACATGCACTATTTTCAGTCATGCTCAGATGTCACCAACTTCAGTAGTCTGTTGCTGCAATACAGTATTTTTACCACACGAGGGCAAAATTGCGATTTGTAGACCAATAAATAACTGTCGTTTTGAGACTTGATGATAGAAACATTCAAGTACATGAACTGGATATAGTCAATATCACCGAAAACAATCTCGGTGGTTAGTGATGAGGAAACACTTTGCTCTGAAGAATTTCCTGCCATTACAATAAAAACTTTACAACAGGAGTCTCAAACTTATTTTAAGTAACTGACCATGTCACACTTAGTTCAGTGTCAAGTGTCCTGAACCAAAAATCTATAGTTTTAGCAAGTAGTGACTAATAACATTTAAACAACTCTTCTTAAATGTGTTATGTATTTACCTGATGGGCACATTGAAGAATGTGAATCACCTACAAACCAGTAAATCAGACTGAAATGCATTACCAAGAAAACAAAATCTCCTAATTATTTTTAAGTCTTAAACTTGGACCTGAAATATACTTGGAATATTTGTCAAAACATTAGCTTGCTAATGTGTTTATTGTGCTATTGAGTTCATTTGGAGTGGAGGGGAGGGGAGTGGAGGGGAGAGGGGAGGGGAGGGGATAGTGGAGGGGATAGGGGAGTGGAGGGGATAGGGGAGGGGATAGGGGATAGGGGATAGGGGAGGGGAGGGGAGGGGAGGGGAGGGGAGGGGAGGGGAGGGGAGGGGAGGGGAGGGGAGGGGAGGGGAGCATGGTGGCTTAGTGGTTAGCACGTTTGCCTCACACATCCAGGGTTGGGGGTTTGATTCCCGCCTCCGCCATGTGTGTGTGGAGTTTGCATGTTCTCCCCGTGCCTCAGGGGTTTCCTCCGGGTACTCCGGTTTCCTCCCCTGGTCCAAAGATATGCATGGTAGGTTGATTAGCATCTCTAAATTGTCCGTAGTGTGTGATTGTGTGAGTGAATGAGAGTGTGTGTGTGCCCTGCGATGGGTTGGCACTCCGTCCAGGGTGTATCCTGCCTTGATGCCCAATGACGCCTGAGATAGGCACAGGCTCCCCGTGACCCGAGTATAGATCGGATAAGCGGTAGACAATGAATGAATGAATGAATGAGTTCATTTGCCCTCTAGTGGAAGACCTCAGACCAGCATTTTATTCTTTATTTATTTTTTTCAACTTTTTCTTGAAAACAATTGTTGTCCACTAGACAATTTTAATGTACAACATGGCTTTCTAAATTTGTTTGATTGGGCCAAATTCGGGCCAGTCCCAACCTGATATGTTTGATACCTTCATCTCAATCTTTGGCCTCATAGTTTAGACTTTGAATCAATTTGAGTTCCTTCACAATCAGCAAATTTCTGATCCAAATTCTGATATTTTGTTTCCTGATATTATGTTTACTGTAATAAGAAGGAGATAAGATGTGATCTAAGCCTCACAGATAAACCAGGCTTAACACATTGTACTGTTAATCTAGAATCTCTTTTTCACATTAGTGTTGATTTCCTGTCTGCCTCTCAGCTGCTTCTGTGTTTAATAAGGTGATAATGATTACTAAGTGGTGACAAAATCTCTAGTCACCTCCTCTGTGCTTCTGTGTCATCCGTTGCTGGTCCGTTCTGCCGCTGACCAGCTGGACCTGCTGGACCTGCTGGAAAAGACAGGAGAACATTCTAGATGTTAACTCGGTTCGATAATGCAGATAAAAATATACAGTGCAACGTAATAGTATTTCCATCGTTTGACCTAATTGATGTTTGAATATATAACTGACAAAATGGACAGCATAAAGGAAATAGATAAACCGTTATGCAGTGCTGTAAGCATGCCTATTAGGCTCTTCTTGGAAGTGTATCCTTATTACTTCCTATCCCATCTCCAACTTTACTCTGTTATCTGATGGATGGACTGAGACAGAGAGCTGCTCAGAACTAAAAACATGGCTATCGGGTTTCTCAGACGATGCCCCGGGTGCCTGGAGTGTGGAGTAATGTTGCTGATATCTGTCTGCTTATCTATGTGATACAGCATAATAGAGTTACATCTTTATTTACAGTTACTGAGTGATGCATGGCACTTAGGTCAAAGTTAAGTGAAAAGTTTAAAAGTAAGAGAAGTAACAGTAAATGTCGAAGAATGTTATTTGGAAATGCTACTTGGAAAGTGGGTTTGGTTCAAAAAGGTCTGTAATGTGTTTTTCCTCAAGAACTTGACTTCCTCAAAGCATTAGAGGAATGGTGCAATGCTAGCTGCTAGGTGCAATTTTAACAAATACTGATGCAGTACGGTTTGTAATTAGCACAATATGCTCAAACCGCAGGCCTTAAGACTGGAAATCACAGCTCAACAGTTTGTTTTGAATGCTGGATTGCTGCCTGTATTATTACCACACTGCAACATTCTTTTTTTTTTAAAAACAAATCTGTGCATCAAGGATCATCAGCCGTGGTCCAGATGCAGACCGGGCAAAGTATTTCAGCAGTTTGAACCAAACAGTGGAAAAATATTTTAAAAAACAATACAGCTACTCTAGTTTTCAAACAAGAACCACCTCTGCTTCTGTAGCAGATATTCTGCTGCTATTCACATACATTTCTATAAATGATATGCACCCAGAGAAACTGTGGTGTTTTTACAGATTTTCATAGTTTTCTTTAAAAAGTGTTCTGATGGCTATCAGACTGTTAAACTGTAACCAATAACACCACCACAAGATCAGCCAATGTATGTACAATGCACCACACATTATTTTATCATTTAACTGTATCATGATCACTTATCCCTTACTGTACTATACTGATATCAGTCTCTGTCTCTGATGATCCTTGTGCTATATGTACTTTACCTTCCATATCATGTTAATAATTTATAGTACTGAATATGTGCAATATCTTCCACTATGCCACTTTATGACTGAACACATGTCTTTTTTTTTTTGCACTGTCTGGATAGGAGTGTATTAATGCAACATAAGTATATCATTGTATATACAACAGTTGGACAATGAAACTTCAGACCACAATCAGTTATTAGTATGATGTATGACCTCCTGCACAGTGGCCAGGGGGATTTTGAGCTATTCCTCTTGCAGAAGAGTGGCCAGGTCACTATGTGATGCTGGTGGAGGAAAACGTTTCCTAACTCGCTCCTTCACAACACACCAAACTGGCTGAGTAATGTTTAGATCTGGTGATTGTGCAAGTCATCAGAGATGTTCAACTTCACTTTTATGTTCCACTCTAACATCAGTCTTGCTGTGTGTATTGGTGCATTATCTTCCTGATACATGGCACCTTCAGTGTACAATGTTTGAACCACTGGATGCACATAGTCCTCTAGAATGGTTCCTTGGAAGTGATGAGCCTATCTAGCACAAGTACTGGGCCTATGGAATGCCAATTGCAGCCCAAACCATCACTGAGCTTCACCACTCCTGCGCTTCACTCTGGGCATGCAATGGTACAGGTGGAAAGCTTCATTGGGGCTTAAAGACAGTAACGTTATTAGAAAACAATACATGTTTCACATTGTCCACAATTCAAGATTTCCATGTTTGGCATTGCCACAAGTGACTAAAGGCTACAGCACCCTGACCATGAATATTGACCCTGTGGGGATCCTAATGAACAGTTTTGGTGTGAACAAGGTAAATTGAGTTGTGCAGTTAATTCTGTAGTAAGTTGGGCAGCTGTTGACAGTTACTCCTGTTGGATGTGATTGGTCCTTCGTGGTGGTATGCTGAAATTACCCTGGATACTGTGGCTCTTGATGCACCACAAAGACATTCTGTCCTGGTGACAGATGCACCAATGACACTCAACACCAAAAACTTTTGAACTCCCATGTCTCCCATAATTTTAGAGTGGATTGCAATATTTTATGTACAGCTCTGCTAATTCAACCTTCACACTCTGCTCTTAGAAAGCTTAAAGACGAGCAGACAGAAAAATACACATTTATTCTATGCTTCAAATTCAAAACTCATCTCTTCAGCCTGTACACAAAATATTAAAGTTCTGTGCCAGTGAGACACAAAGCATAACCATTTCAAATTGGATTGTCTTATTTACAGCCATAAAATACACGTTATTGGTTAAATAATAAAAGGTAACTATGTATTAGTAATTTTGTCATGTTCATTGCTTATCCATAAGCAAGGTATGTAAGAGGTATCTGCAAAATTTTCATCTTGCTCTACACTGATGAATCTGTACCTATCTGTATATAGCAAAATGTCAAATTCAGCAGAACGCTGTCTTTGCTTTATTAAATCAATGCAAAGCTTCCAGATCAATAGATCAGTGAAACCTTTGCATAAGAACAAATATAACTCATTATTCAGCAGTCAGGAAGGTGACCACTGCTGAGTGTTACATTTGTCTGCTTTTCTTCCCAATGTCAGAAAGATAGTGTAAGCACTTTCAGTAATCTCTTAATCAGTTGGAGTTGATCATGATGGATCTCTACTTGGTCTAGTTCAATACAAATTTTGTCCCAGATTTTCCATAATGACATGCACAGCTGATACTGAGTATTACTATGAAAGCCAGTTCAGATCTGAGCAGATCTGATATTTTTCAATTACTCCATGAAGATGTCACTATCAGATCAGGATCAGGTATTAGCCATTACTCAGAGCTTTTATATTAGTATTCTAGTGGAAATAAACAGACTGGTGCTTAAAACACTGAAATTTTCAAATGTGAAAAATTTACTTTTTGCACAGCTAGAATTCCTAAATATCTGACGTTAATGACGTAAAAATATCTTAATTTTAATTCCTAAATGAATCAGAGACCGTTCTCATTAGCACCAGAAACAGCACAGATGATTAATATTTTGGTTGCACAGCTGAATAATTTTCAAAATTCAAAAAACATACTCATTACACAGTGACACGGGGGTTGTGTGTTTGGTTTGGAGGATGATGACTCATTTTCTACTCAGTGTGTGTGACACGGCAAGCAAATCCCACGTTATCTGCTCATACATTATCTGACTGACACATATGTCAGTCTAGAAACTGAAATGGCGACATGAACTGCATATACAATGTCAAAAATGTAAAATACCAGGTTTATATCAAATAAGCAAATGCGTATAGTGAACGTCTGTCTCTGCAAATTGCCAAGACTAAAGACTAACACCATGACCAAGTGTGCATCAACATTAAAAAAGGTGAGTATAATTTTCCAGGAAAATCCTCTTTCCCCAAAAAGCTTAACAAGCAAAATGAATAAATAAATAAATTTTTATATATATATATATATATATATATATATATATATATATATATATATATATATATATATATATATAATTTTCTAAGGGGGGGCACCTTACAAACCAGTAAATCAGACTGAAATGCATTACCAAGAAAACAAAATCTCCTAATTATTTTTAAGTCTTAAACTTGGACCTGAAATATACTTGGAATATTTGTCAAAACATTAGCTTGCTAATGTGTTTATTGTGCTATTGAGTTCATTTGGGGGGGGGGGGGGGGCTTAGTGGTTAGCCCGTTTGCCTCACACCTCCAGGGTTGGGGGTTCGATTCCCGCCTCTGCCGTGTGTGTGTGTGTGTGTGTGTGTGTGTGTGTGTGTGTGTGTGTGTGTGTGTGTGTGTGTGGAGTTTGCATGTTCTCCCCGTGCCTTGGGGGTTTCCTCCGGGTACTCTGGTTTCCTCCCCCAGGTTGGACCATGGTAGGTTGATTGGCATCTCTAAATTGTCTGTAGTGTGTGATTGAATGAGAGTGTGTGTGTGTGCCCTGCGATGGGTTGGCACTCCGTCCAGGGTGTATCCTGCCTTGATGCCCAATGACGCCTGAGATAGGCACAGGCTCCCCGTGACCCGAGAATAGTTCGGATAAGCGGTAGACAATGAATGAATAATTTACTAAGCTATTTAAGACCAGCTTGTAGAAGAACTACAAAATAGCACAGTAAAAGAAACACCATTTTAACCTTGTTCTGTTTTGTGATAGCCAATATTTATTCATTTTTATTTGTTGTTTGTTTGCTTGTTTTGTTTGTTGATTGATTTATTGATTGATTGATTGAATGGAAGTGAGGTGGGGCAGTTGTTGCTTTTCCAAATGAAAACAACTTTCTGGAAAAGGTTGTAAACCCCATGTAAAGGGAATCCTGGGAAATCCTTGATTGACGATTCACACTGCTCATACCTTACCCAGGTTAATTAGTCCTGGCTATTCATAATCTGATGTTTCACCCTGTACATTCCTAAACCCAGAGTTAACCTTCTTATTTGCATATTTGCATCATCAACAACCATAATTGGATAAGTGCGACCGCTTTAAATAACAGCTTGTCTCACGCTTTCACATCAGTAAAGAATAATGTCACAACATAACTCCTTTTGCATCATGTAGTTGACCAGGAGTTTGTTAATATCCAGCTTCTTTTAATTTTTCAGTCAGTTAATTAAATTTTTGGCTATATCTGACTGTGCCATCCAGTTTGTCCTAAACAGACATTTATGAGCATGACAGCGAAAATAAAACTGTCTAGTTTTCACTCCATTTGACTTTTTTATTTTTTGCTCAAATGCTGTAACTACTGTTTACACAGCATGCAGGGTTTATGTGACTGCACAAAACATGTGAGGCACAGAGAATGATCAGTTTCTGATTGGGTGTCTGTTACTAATCATCGTGCCATAACTTTCTAACACCACATCATCTCACGCTGTACATGTTTGGCACCACAGTGTGAGATTAACACTGCAAAAGCGGTGCTAATCCTGCTTTACAGCCGTGTTTCATAATCCTGGGTAAAAATCTGTGAAAACTTTCTGAATTGCGAGTGTGAAACGCTTCTCTACCTGGGGTCAAATGTGGGATTTTGAAGAAATGAAGTGCATTATGAAAAATTCCCACAAAACTGTGTTCAACTGTTTTAGACAGCAGCTTGTCCTGTCATCAATATGCAGGGTTGCCATGTTTCAGACAAATCCACAGCCTAACTACATCTCAAAAACCACACAAAAGACCTGAAACCAGCCAAACAAAAAAAAGCCATTACAGAGAAAACATGGGTCTCCACATACACGTGCATTTCTGATGTATGGACATCCTTTCCATAATATATCCTTTCTATTATCCTTTCCATAATCCCCTTGATCTCCTCCAATCTTTGCAATATATCTTACAACAGAAATGCTATTACTCATCACAGACACACGATCTAGACTCACGCTTTCCCCTTTTTGTGAATATTTCTTAGATTTAGAGCAAATCAATGGAACATCAGCTTATATCTGTCAAATACGAACATTAAAGAAAATAATAAAATTTGTCACTCAAAACAAGTGATGTTTAAAATGTATGCAAATGATATCAATTCAATTCACTTTTATTTATATAGTGCTTTTAACAATGGACTTTGGCACAAAGCAGCTTTACAGAAAGATATTAATTCAGGAAGAAAAAATGTAAATGTATAAAGCTTGGGTTAATGCTTTCTTTATCAGGTCAGAAAGTCACTGACGGTGACCTCAGTCACTGATGGGTCTGCATTTTCACTTCCCAGTTTTGTGTTTTCAAATTCTAGAAATATTTCTGACACCATGCACTGACGCAAGCTGGAAAGTGCTTTTTTTGAAAAGTGAAATCCTTAAAAAGGAGAAGAACAACAGGAAGGTGGGAAGGAAGGTGGGAAGGAAGGAAGGAAGAAAGGAAGGAATGAAGGAAGGAAGGAAGGAAGGAAGGAAGGAAGGAAGGAAGGAAGGAAGGAAGGAAGGAAGAAAGGAAGAAAGAAAGAAAGAAAGAAAGAAAGAAAGAAAGTGTATTCCAGACAAAATATCCCTCCTCATCCTGGGTTTTGTGGCATTTCGCTAAAAAGATTCATAGTCATTTTCACACTCATGTTTTTATTGCATTAGCAAACACTGTGCTGGAAAAGCGCTAAGAGGGTTTTGTGCAGACAAAAGAGAAGCAGTGACTCGTGATGCACTTGTGATGAACCTCAGATGTGATTTTAATATTTGCCAAGGTATCTCTAAAATAGCACAAGTCTACATCCTGTAGAGGAACTGCAAATACAAACGCTGACTACTCTGCAAATCGCTAAGATTCCTTTCTTAGTTCAGAAAATCTCTCCAGATCTGAGCTTGACTTCTGAATATCATTCATTAGATTATTTATATATGTATTATTAATTACACTTCCCTAACTATAGATTCAAGCTTAGCTCGAGTCACAGATGAAAGCGAATGAACAAAGAACTTTATTTTAAAAACACTATTAAACAATAAATTGCTGGATTTAGCAAATGCTGAATTGACAGAGAGAAAAGAGTGAGTTAGCATTAGTTTAGTGCTTTACTCTTTAGTCCAGCTCTCTAGTCTCTTCATTTGTACTCTAACAAATCTTCAGTTGCCAAGACTGCAGTCAAAGCTGTAGTGCTTGTCATCTCATAGCTCGCTAACTGGCTGTGTCTCTAACATAACTCACTGTATGAACTGCACTGAATTTTGGAGTCTGAAGTATATGGAGTCCACAAATGGATGTATTTCTTCTATGTTGTATTTCTTATTAATATCACATTGAAGGTTGTTCCAACAAACCTGTCTGACATTTAATTTTTTTCCTACTTAACGCCACTGTAACCGAGCTGGCAATGTGTAACGTAAAGCATGGCAGACAACTGCTAATGTTTCACTGGTGTAAAGAATAAACAGCACCAATTGACAAAACAGCATCAGAATCCCAAATATTTCAATATAATTATATATTTAGTGTGTTTCAGGGTGAAGTTTTCTGTTAAAACCCATCTTTTTGAATGTTTCATATCCAAAAACACTGTCATCCTTTGTGTTGACATCATGTGGGGGTTTGAAATGGAGGTGGAAGGAGATACTGATTGATGTTTTCTGTTTAGAAATAGTCATGACAAACACGTCCACGCTCGTGACAGGCACCGAGCCAGACTCCTTTCAGAACCTCCTCTGAGGACACCACCACAACACTTCACAGTCATTGCATTATACTGTCCACATCATGCAGAACATCGTCTTCGCTCTCATCAACTAAGCAACATCATCTGCTAATACACCCTTCAGCCGTCAGTAATACTTACTGCTGAGCTTTATAACAGCAGAGCTCACCCGTCGCGCTGGCTCAGGCGAAAATGGCAATCCTAGCATAATGCCCCGTCAAATATTTCTTCTGTAGGAAATCAGTATGAACAATGTACTAAACCTGGTTTGAAGAGGTTAGGGTATTATATGTTAGGATGGACCCATGTGAGTGTATGCGGCATATCTAACCTTCTCTGTGCTTTGCATGGTGAAGTGCTTCTAGCAAACTCATCTCCAGTTCCCTCCCCAAAAAAAGCATGAGAACATGTAAGATTGGTTCCGCGACAACTTGGCTCCATGGATATTTTAGCCAAGCTAGGCACCAATGGAAAGACGATGTTACTTAACCCCCCCACCATGTAAGCTTTAAGTAGCAGCAACCTGAAACCCGAGCAGCTCATGTGCTCTTCTTAAGTAAGTGACTACATGTAAAGGAAAAAATTAACATACTAGACTGCTGCATCACAACAGCTTCTAGAGTAAACAGCATCTCTAAAACTGAGGCAAATACAGTGATATAAATATATAAATATTATAATGTTATATACCACTGTGATAAACTTTAAATGGTCACATACCTCCTGGCTTTACTGCATAAAACCACTGGGTGACCTATCATAGTTCAGATAAAGGCTGGAACAATCACAAGCTACACTATAGTACACTCTGGGTTATTTTACACATCTATATAATTTGTAAGAAAATCTGGCAGTTGAACCAAAATCTGGCAGTTGAACCTACCGGCATCTTGTGAGCTGAGCACATTGAGGGCAAAAAGCATGGCAGTGGAGAAAGTGGTGGCCTCCTCCTTGCTGGCAAAGTTGAGTCCGTAAACTTGTCTGGCATCGCGCCACTGATGGAACGTCGGAGTGGCCTGGTTATATTTCAGCCCCTTCACTATAGAGTAGTTTATCACAACCTGTCAAAAACAGAGGTGATGAGATCAGGCTACAGGTACAGGTTCTAACTTTACTAATGGCTCACTTTAGAAACCTTCATTTTACATGTTGCAGAAAAACCAAACGGTCTCAGCTACTATACTTCTATCCATGCAACTATAATGTAACTACTGAGGATGGATGTACTTTTAGATGAATTTGTTTTATGTATATTTATCATTTAATACACATCAGAGTCTATATACATAGTGACTAAACAGTCTGTCCACTTATTTTAAAGTGTAACATTTATGTAATTGTTTTACAATATTTGTTTTATCCACCATTATGCACTGATCAGGCATAACATTATGACCACCTGTCTAATATTGTGTTGGTCCTCCTTTTGCTGCCAAACAGCCCTGATCTGTCATGCACAGTGTGTATTCTGAAACCTTTCTATCAGAACCAGCATTAAATTCTTCAGCAATTTGAGCACCAGTAGCTCGTCTGTTGAAACTTACTACAGGCGTCTGAGTAAAATGTTACATATTTCCCTTTCGCATAAGCAGCCTGTAGCACCACATCACTCACTTCCTTGTTGTTAAGTGTTTGTTTTGTTGTTAATCTGTTTTGTTTTAATTGATGTCTTGTCTCCACTCATGTCTTGTTACTGGTTGTCATTTTGTCCTTTGATTAGTTTTGTGTATTTAAATCTTTGTGGCTCTGTGTTTGGAGTGAAGTAATCCTCAGTGTACTGTTCTTTAACTAACTTTTTTTTTTCTTTCTTTTATTGCTATCCTGGTTTTTGTATTCTTGTCCCTGCTGCACTGATCAGTTTTTGTATTACATTTGTATCACGTTTTGGATTTGTCTGCTTATAAAATAAGTGTTATAAAACACTTTGTTGAATCTGTCTCCAATCCCACTACACATACAATAGCACTCCTGCTTGTGCTTGGCAAATACCTTGATGTCAACATTAGACCCCACAGACTAATTAAACTATTTTATTAAAACCATATACCACCTACAGGTTGCACATACAGTCCTGTTTTATAATCACATCGAACACAAAATCACCAATTTCATTATCCTTCGTAAATAACATGATCATATCCCCATGTGTGACAGAAATATCCAGGTGAAAGCTGCTGAAAACTAACACACACTGTCTTCATTCATAGCCTGAATGCCAGATATTTATCACAGAAAATACACATATATACATACATACATACATACATACATACATACATACATATATATATATATATATATATATATATATATATATATATTCCATTCAGTTCCATTCCATTGTTTGTGGAAACAAACAATTATCCGATCTATTCTCGGGTCACGGGGAGCCTGTGCCTATCCCAAGCATCATCGGGCATCAAGGCAGGATACACCCTGGACAGAGTGCCAACCCATCGCAGGGCACACATACACACTCATTCACTCAAGCACACTACGGGCAATTTAGAGACTCCAATCAGCCTAGAAGCATGTCTTTGGACTGTGGGAGGAAACCGGAGTACCCGGAGGAAACCCACCAAGCACGGGGAGAACATGCAAACTCCACACACACAGTGAGCGGGAGCAAGACTCGAACCCAGGACACAGGAGGTGATTTATATATATATATATACACAGCTCTGGAAAAAAATAAGAGACCACTGTAAAATAATCAGTTTCTTATGTTTTTTTTCTTACAGGTGCATGTATTGGTGAGATGAACAGTTTTGTTTAATTTTTTGTGAACTGCTGACAATATTTCTCCTAAATTCAAAATATAACTATTGTTATTTAGAGTGTATATTTGGAAATATTTATATAGGAAATGACAACACATCAAAATAACCCAAGATCATGCAGTATTTGCAGAGCTTTAATAACTCAAATAAAACAAAATAATTTGTAAACAGATTGTGTTAATGCTTTGGCTAAATAACATTAAGAAATCAGTATTTGGTGGAATAACCCCGATTTGCAATTACAGCTTTCATGCGTTTTGGCATGCTCTTCACCAGTTTTTCACATTGCTGTTGGGTAACTTTATAGCACTCTTTTTGCAAAAAAAAGCAAACAGCTCAGCTTTGCATGATGGTTTGTGACCACCCATCTTCCTCTTGATGACATTTTCAATAGGGTTCAAATCTGGATATTGGGCTGGCCATGACAAGGTCTTGATCTGGTGATCCTCCATCCAGACTCTGAATGCTCTGGCTGTATGGCATGGCGCATTGTCCTGTTGGAAATCGGGGAACATTGTCTTAGCAGAAGGAAGCAAATGTTCTTCTAGAACAACCCTGTACATGGCTTGATTCATGCGCCCTTCACAAAGACAAATCTGTCCAATTCCAGCCTTGCTGAAGCACCCCCAGATCATCACTGACCCTCCTCCATATTTTACAGTTGGTGCAAGACACTGTGGATTGTAGGCCTCTCCAGGTCTCCGTCTAACCATAACACAACCGGGTGTCGGGCAAAGCTGAAAATTGGACTCACCAGAAAAGATGACCTTACTCCAGTCCGTTACAGTCCAATTCCTGTGGTCCTTTGCAAACTTCAGCCTGGCTCTTCTTTGCTTTTCACTGATGAACGGCTTTTTTCTGGCTTTGCATGACTTCATCCCTGCGTGTAGAAGCCTGTTTCGAACCGTTCTTGACGTTCACTTCACCCCAGTCTCAGTTTGCCACTGTTGTTGAAGGTCACTTGAGGTCAGCCTATGGTTCTTGATTGACATTCAAATAAGTCTGTGGTTATCTTGCTTGTTACTGACCTGTTTTCGGCCTCTTCCAGGCTGTAGCTTTGTTGTTCCTAGTGTCTGTTGCTTGATCTTGTTTTTGTGAACTGCCATCTTTGAAATATTAGGATAGAAACAACTTGACGCTCACTGAATACTTGTGCAACAAAGACTGGCATGGAATGCTTGTCAGTTAAATTACATTAACTACCCAGGTTTGTTTAGTTGTTTAAGTTTCTAAGTACATTGGACTCTTCACTTGCCCGGTGGTCTAGCCAAATAATTTTATAATTTGCCTACCATGACCAAATACCTACACCACTGAATTTACAACTCAATTTGTGTGGTTACTGAAATATCCAAAGTGTGCAGTGTGGTATTCTTTGTGGTTAAAAAAAAATCCCTTTTTCATATTGGCCCCTGCTCTCACCTGCTGGTCCTGTAGTTTGACTCCGACCACGCGGAAGGTGTTGTTAGCAGTGTTGTGGTAGATGTTGATGCGGCTGAAGCCCTGCTGGCCTGGCTTGATGGGCACCCACTTCTTGCTGGTGTCATCGTAGATCATCACAGAAGCCCGGGCCTGGCAAATGCTCTGTTCACTGTTAAAGGAAAGAGGAAAGTTGAGGAATTTAAAGGTAATTATATAATTACTGGACAGGGTTTCCTGATTTCATATTATGAGTTAATAGAAAAAAAAAAAAGACAAGATAGAACTTTATTAATCCCGAAGGAAATTCTTTTGCCAGAGACTGCTTCAGATGAAATATAAATGAAATAGTCTATATATACAAAATGTATACCAAAGTACAAAAAGTGTGCTAGGGAACTAAGAACATATTGCACATAATTATGATATTGAACATGATGTGATAATACACACGGTATTATATTAACGTACATTGTAATTATTGTGAATTTGAGATGTGTATATAGTGGCACAGTTATACTGTCAGTGTTCATTGAGTCAGCACTGCTCCTTACTGAAATGGGAGGAGTTATAGAGTTGACCTGGGAATTAAAAATATGGCATATATATTTACTTTATTTCATCTATAAGCATTATACTGTGTTTGCTCAGTGCTTTTCAGTTGTCAAGAACAGGGTTCCTGATATTCGTTTCATGTTATACAGTTGCTCTAAGGGAGGAGTGGTTACACCATGTAACATAAACAATCATACAAGCCATGAATGCATGACAAGCCCTGAAAACAAAAAAACAGTCTCACCTCTACTAAGGCAATGTAATTGTAATGTAATTACACGACTGAATGACACTGAGCAAGGGGCGTGCCAGTTATCGATGCTAATTATACAGTAGGACGTAAAAGAGGCAAAACTGTGAAACAAACGTGAACTGCAGCAGCTGTGTTGATGAGCTGATAAGCGGCCACAGTTAAATTAAAGCCAAGAGTTTCTCAGATGCTTTAAATAGCTCTCTTTTGTCCATATGTTGACAAGGCACTCAATTAACAACCGAAGAACAGGAAAGTAAGTGTTTAATACATGGACAAAACTTGCTGAAAAAAGCCTGCTGAATGAGTTTTCACTTGTGTGGCCTTCAGCTGTGGTTAAATCGAGGAGTTCAATCTACCACCAGTGCTGCAAGGAGACTTTGGTACATTAAGAAGCTGTAGAAATCATCAGAATTTATGAGGAATTGCAGCCAGATTGCTGACGTTTCCATTAAAGACATAGCACTTAGAGACTAAAACCTCTAGGGAATATTTTAATAGTAGGAAAAGGAAATTCAAAGGGTTAAATAGAATTAAAGCTTTTTAGTGTTTTATAATGTCTTATCTTCTTACACAACCAACAATGATTTCCTCACATAACTATTTATACTGTATACTTATCTTTACTTATACTATATTTGACACAACCAAGTCATAAGAACACACTGTGAGACCTAACCTTAGTGTCCAGAACAAGTAAATATATGCAACATTGTGTAACTGTATGTCCACATTTGCGACCACAATTTACATTACATTTGAAGTCTGAATATATTTAGCTATCCAATAAGAGGATAAAGATGAAAGCAGTTCTCATTATCTGGAGCTGGTTTGTGTTATGTTCTAAGTTAAGCATGGCAAATTTCCACCCTGCCTTTCCCATCACATTCCCACCACTACCACACCCATCTCCTTCAGAGTCCTTTAAAGTGACTCCAGCAACATCGTTTCATGTGTCAAATAAATAATAAAACACGACCATATGTCCAGTAAATAATAAGTTGTGCTGTGTTTATAACAGAACCTGGTTGAAAAACTATACGGACCGCCGACATATTTGCAGTGATTAAAATGTGAGAAAAAATATAAGATCAGTTACTAGTTAATTGACATGATAAATGTCAATAATGTCTAAATGTTACTGCTCTGGAGAAAACATGAACAATAATATCTGGGAGCATGAATTTCAAATATATTCATTTATTTATCCATCTTCAGTTACCATTGAAGGGTTGCAGGAGTCCTGGAGACTATTCTGGGAATAGTGGGAAGGTGGTGGGAAGACCTCGTTCTGTGTGAAAAGACGACTCGTTTGTGAACTCTCCTTTTCTCTTTATTGTCCAACATTAATAACAACAACTATTAGCTGAACTGTGCATTCACTTTACAAAACGTTCACGTCACTTCCATTTTGCAAAAACTCTTAAAGTGACTGACACCCATTATTATTAACACGACAAACATCAGAATATTAGTCATGTAACACATATACTTCACACATTCACACACTCATTCACACAGCTTATAGCTACCAGAAACGTTGCCCATTTTAGAAACACATAGCTATTGCCAATTTTCCAGGTCCTGCTTCTTTAGATTAATAAAAAGCTGAAGCTTCTTATTGTATAATGGATTCGCTATTGGATACACCATCACTAGTGATCTCTACCAGCTATTAGCATGTCTAGTAATAGCTAACTGTAATGTATAGCTAACTGAAAACCGCATTGTTCCCTGATAAATTGCTTTGTAGTCTCAGTAAGCATTATTGCAGACTCACTGTTAAGGCAAAGGGAGGGTGCACAAAGGACTAAATGTAGAGGTGCCAATAATCGTGCGAGCAGTGGGAGCGTAGGATCCTTATCTGCTAGACCACCAGGGAGCAAGTAGAGCCAAACGTATTACTATTTTTATTCAAATTAATTATTAGACCTTTTTGTTATTTAGTTTTGATAAACATGTTTGCCGCTTGCAAAGCATGCAAAGCTGAAGTACACAAGAAGGTTAGAAGTGCCTGATGGGTGCTTTGTGATTACAAAGGCACAAGTCTGTATCTTAAAGCCCTGCAGCACTGCATTAAATGCTTTCACGTCTTACAGATCCACATGACTCTCTGCACTCAGGCCTTCTAGTCATATCTGCATTAGCTGAGTGCTTTCTGCTGCATATGTATAGGGTGTAGTCTGGCCTGTATGCAGTTGTATTGTCCTGTTCTTACCAACAAGGGTTTCTGGTTGCTTGGGGTGCTGCAGGTTAGTAGAAGACAATCTGATACTAAACCTAAATGGTTGGTTTGTGTTAGTGATGGAGGTTAAGTCAGCATTGCTTGGTAATGTCAGGAAGAGAGCTGTTGTTTCTCTTTGTTTCAGACACAGGGGCTGGTCTGTGGAACATGCACATAAATGTGTGCATCAAATGCATTATTGGTTTAGGAGAGTGGTTTGTGTTCAAAATAACTTGCACACCAATCTGACACTTAAATCCTAATAAAATGTATTGTAATGTGTTATATATCAAGCACAGTGAAAGGCAAAAACTTAAGTAAAAGAAAAAGGTACATTCACAAATCTTTAAGATATTTTAAGATTCTGCACTAATTCTTGGTCCAAATTTCTATGTAAGCAAATGTATGATATTGCCCAGGTTAACTCCTTTTTAAGTAAGGGTCACATTTTCTTCATGTCTAATCTCTTTTATTGCAGAGTGTGTTCACACAACACTCTGATTCATTTAATCTAACTTGTGGTACCCATGCCAGTTTGAGTGCAAACTACCATTGAAGCAAAAAAGGGGACAAACCGAATACTTAGAAACTCTAAAAATCATGGTATTTATTAAAGATGTTACTTTTCACTAACAGTGTTAATGACATAATTTGTCATGAAAATTGTATTTGATGAGAAAAGAATGCAAAATAAAAGCATTTTCATGAGTACTTTCAGACTTTTGGATGCCACAGGAACTGTTGCTCTGATAAAATAGCTTTTGATTAATTAAGGTTAATTATATCGCTTTGGATAAAAGCACTGCAAAATGCCATAAATGTAAATTAGCTCACACATCCAAAGATAAAAGGCATACATAACATGATAGACCTGTATTTATTCATTAATCATATCACATTAAGAAAACACTACTCTTATGAACTACATTCATGATCTTACGATAAAAAGGGAAAAAATATAATCCCACAATACATTAGCACATGAAAAACCATCCTTTCCAATCTACTCATTCTTTTGCGGCCACTGCATTATTAGACGACCTAAAATGTTAGTTACATTAACAGAACGAAGGAGGGCAAATTCTTAGGTCATCACTTCCTGTGAACTGCATCAAGGAGGAATGCAAACATTCACCACAATATCCATTTACATCAAATATTTATTCAAAGAAATCCCAAAGGAATATGGTTCCTACTTGGACAGTAAATAAAAGCTTATCCTCATGGGATAGTATACGGTTTTGGTAGAAGCTGATAAAATGAGAAAGAAAAAAATTTTATGAAAAATGAGTCAGTAAAAAAAAAAAGAAAGATAAAAAAGAAAGAAAACAAAGACAAAATGTGTACGTTGCCTATTATTAGGCAGCAGGGAATCAGGAGGTTTATGGCAGGGTTATATGAGGGGAATGTGAGTGATTTTTTAGCTTGTAGGCCAGTAATTATCTGGGGAGGGGAGCTAAATCTCTGGTCTTCTGTCAGGAAAGAACATAGAGCTCGGTAAGAAGATGGATTGCACTTCCTGAAAGATCATTAACTCCTTCCAGTTCGCACTTTAAATAATGAGGGGCGTAAGCAGCATTCCACCAAGTGAACTACAAACACACACACACACGTACACACACACACACACAAGCTAATTGAAATCCTATTCTAATATGAGGCATAAGGGAATATTTTGAAATAATACGAGCATATTAATACAGATTGGAGAAGCACGTCTTGGCCGAGAAAGACTGATGTAGGAGTATTTAGTATTCGTCTACTACTACTGAAAGACTGCTTTATATGTGGCTAACTATTATCACATTGAATGAAGTAAAAGTATAAGAGGCTATAATACATAAAGGCATCTTTAAAAGCCTGGTAAGTTAAAATGACAATACAATAGAAGAAATTATTCGTTCATTCATTCATTGTCTTCCGCTTATCCGGAGCCGGGTCGCAGGGGCAGCAGTCTAAGCAGGGATGCCCAGACCTCCCTCTCCCCAGACACTTCCTCCAGCTCTTCCGGAGGGACCCTGAGGCGTTCCCAGGCTAGCCGAGAGACATAGTCTCTCCAGCGTGTCCTCCCCACCTCCCCAGGGAGACGTCCCGGAGGCATCCGAAACAGATGCCCGAGCCACCTCAACTGTCCCCTTTCGATGTGGAGGAGCAGCGGCTCTACTCCGAGCTCCTCCCGGGTGACAGAGCTCCTTACCCTATCTCTAAGGGAGCGTCCCACCACCCTACAGAGGAAGCTCATTTCGGCCGCTTGTATCCGGGATCTTACCCTTTCGGTCATGACCCAGAGCTCATGACCATAGGTGAGAGTAGGAACGTAGATTGACTGGTAAATCGAGAGCCTCACCTTCCGGCTCAGCTCCTTCTTCACCACAACAGATCGGTACATAGACCACATTACTGCTGCCGCTGCACCGATCCGTCTGTCAATCTCACGATCCATCCTTCCCTCACTCGTAAACAAGACCCCGAGAGACTTAAACTCCTCCACTTGAGGAAGGAGCTCCCCTCCAACCTGGAGGGTGCAAGCCACCTTTTTCCGGTTGAGAACTATGGCCTCAGATTTGGAGGTGCTGACCTTCATCCCAGCTGCTTCACATTCAGCTGCAAAATGCCCCAGTGCATGCTGTAAGTCCAGGCTTGAAGGAGCCAACAGGACAACATCATCTGCAAAAATCAGTGATGAAATCATGTGTTCCCCAAACCGGACTCCCTCCAGCCCCTGGCTGCACCTAGAAATTCTGTCCATAAAAACAACGAACAGAACCGGTGACAAAGGACAGCCCTGTCGGAGTCCAACATGCACTGGGAACAGATCTGACTTACAGCTGGCAATGCGAACCAAGCTCCTGCTCCAGTTATATAGAGACCGAACAGCCCTTAACAGAGGGCCACGGACCCCGTACTCGCAGAGCACCTCCCACAGAATGTCACGAGGGACACGTTCGAATGCCTTCTCCAAGTCCACAAAACACATGTGGACTGGTTGGGCAAACTCCCACGAACCCTCGAGCACCCTGTGGAGGGTATAGAGCTGGACAAAAACCGCATTGCTCCTCCTGTATCCAAGGTTCGACTAACAGTCGGACTCTCCTCTCCAGTACTCTGGAATAGACTTTCCCTGGGAGGCTGAGAAGTGTGATCCCCCTATAGTTGGAACACACCCTCCCCCTTCTTAAAAAGAGGGACCACCACCCCGGTCGTCCAGTCCAGAGGCACTATCCCTGACCGCCACGCTATGTTGCAGAGACGTGTCAGCCAAGATAGCCCCACAACATCCAGAGACTTAACGTATTCAGTGCAAATCTCATCCACCCCCGGTGCCTTGCCACCAAGGAGCTGTTGAACTACCTCAGTGACCTCAGCTTGGGTGATGAATGAATCTACCTCTGAGTCCTTGGCCTCTGGTTTCTCTACGGAAGGCGTGTCAGTGGGATTGAGGAGATCCTCGAAGTATTCCTTCGAGGGGATATTGTCCGACAATATCCCCAGTCGAGGCCAGAAACTCTCCACCTCCACTGTAAACAGTGTTGGCAGAGAGCTGCTTACCCCTTCTGAGGCGCTGAACGGTCTGCCAGAATTTCCCTAAGGCCGTCCTTCTCCTTGGCCTCACCGAACTCCTCCCAGACCCAAGTTTTTGCTTCCAAGACCACCCCGGCTGCAGTTCGCTTGGCCTGCCGGTATGCCTCAGCTGCCTCCGGAGTCCCCTGAGCCAACCAGGCTCGATAGGACTCCTTCTTCAGCTTGACGGCATCCCTTACTTCCAGTGTCCACCACTGTGTTCGGGGATTGCCGCCGCGACCGGCACCAGAGACCTTATAGCCACAGCTCCGGATGGCTGCATCAACAATGGAGGAGGAAAACATGGTCCACTCAGACTCAATGTCCCCAACCTCCCTCAGGATCTGGTTGAAACTCTCCCGGAGGTGGGGATCAGCAAGATGTTCCCAACAGACCCTCACAATACGTTTGGGTCTGCCGAAGTCTGTCCAGCATCCTCTTCCATAAGCGGATCATGCGACATGCGGCCGAAGGTCAGATGACACGACCACAAGGTCGATCACTGATCTCCGGCCTAGGGTGTCCTGGTACCACGTGTACTGATGGGCACCCTTATGCTTGAACATGGTGTTCGTTATGGATAGGCTGTGACTAGCACAGAAGTCCAGCAACAGGACACCACTCGAGTTCAGATCATCCTCCCAATCACGCCCCTCCAGGTATCACTGTTGTTGTCCACATGGGCATTGAAGTCCCCCAGCAAAACTATGGAGTCCCCAGTCGGAGCACCTTCCAGCACCCCTCTCAGGGTCCCCAAGAAGGTTGGGTACTCCACACTGCCGTTCAGCCCATAAGCCGAAACAACAGTGAGACACCTATCCCCGGCCCGAAGGCGCAGGGAAACAACCCTCTCGTTTACCTGGGAAAACTCCAGCACATGGCGGCTGAGCTGGGGTCCTATAAGCAAGCCCACCCCAGCCCGACGCCTCTCAGCATGGGGCACTCACAGAAAAGAAAAGGGTCCAACCTCTCTCAAGGAGTTGGGTTCCAGAGCCCAGGCTGTGTGTGGAGGCAAGCCCGACTATCTCTAGCCGGTATTGCTCAACCTCCCTCACCAGCTCAGGCTCCTTCCCCCCAGTGAGGTGACATTCCATGTCCCAAAAGCCAGATTCTTCGTCCAGGGTTTGGGTCGTCGGGGCCCCCGCCCATGACTGCTACCCAAAACACACTGCACAGGACCCTTATGCTCCTTCCTGCGGGTGGTGGACCTACGGGAAGGTGGGCCCACGTCTTTTCTTCGGGCTGTGCACGGCCGAGTCCCGCAGGCAAAGACTCGGCCACCAGGCGCTTGCCTGCGTGCCCCAACCTCAGGCCTGGCTCCAGGGTGGGGCCCCGGTGACGCCAGTCAGGACGACGTAGCGGTCCTTGATTTTACTTCCATAAAGGTTTTGAACCGCTCTTAGTCTGACCCGTCAACTAGAACCCGTTTGCCTTGGGAGACCCTACCAGGAGCACTAGGCCCCCGACAACATGGCTCCTAGGTTCATTAGGGTACTCAAACCCCTCCACCACAATAAGTTGGCGGTTCAAGGAGGGGTAGAAGAAATTATATTTATAATAATTCATCTATATTATACAACTATAAAACATCTCATTTGTGTGGGTGTGTAATGTGGCCAACAATAGTTAGTACTGTGTATGAAGAAGACAGATTTGAATCAGACCCGATTGTCATTAACAATTTTATGCTGAGCTGGAGTGAGCTACAATGTGTTTCTTCTTCTTTTTTTTTTTCTTTTTTATAAATGAAGGCATATGACTATTAAATCAGGAACAAAAATGATCTATAATGTGATGTCCTTGGGCTGCTGTGAGTCGCTCTGATAATCCTGTAACAGTAATCTACAGTCAGCACTCAGGAGCATGTCACGAATCTATGAGGTCTCTCATAACCACTTCATTAGAAGTACTCATGCTTTACACCAATCTACTTTTATATCATTATCTTACAGAGCTGCAATAATCCAAAAGGGAGGTTTGGCGCCACTGGGATGGCATTATTACACACCAGCCAGATCTCATTAAAACCCAGGGGAGCTGCATGCCCTTGCAACACCCTCATCATATATAATATATCCTTGAAAATAGTGATGTAATGTATGAGTGTTTAAAATTTAAATGACTTGTGGTGCAGGGATGGATGGACACTGAGCTTATTTATTGCTCCTGCTTGAAACTTAGCTATTGTTCTTGATAGGCTGTGATGCAATTTGTTTGACATAATCATCCAAAAATAGTTAACCTCCCATTGTACCATCATAACCTATAGTACATAGCTAATGCTCACTTACAGCTGTAGCAGTGCTGTTGTAATCTAGCGAGGTTCTCTCACACCACACAGCAGCACTAATTATTATTTAGTGTTGAATCAACCTATTATGTGACATCAGTAATGCTACTAATACCCCTCTAATGCCCCAGTGCCAAACAGCAGCGCTGCTGACCTTTATACCGCTTCTTTGCAGTTAACATGGTTATATGATTAACAAAATATGTTTAAAAGATCAGCTATTTTTTGTAATTCTGGATTTGGCAAAGTGTTTAGTATTGTATTAACTGCCATTGGCAATGTTGTGGAATGTACAATTTCACCAACAATGTATTCACTTATTAAAGTTGATTAATACTTCATTCAAATGTTGTTTTGTAACAATGAAAAAGCAACGTTCAGGATTGTTATATGACATTTGAAATGAATGATATATCAGTAACTTTTATATTACCTAGACACTGACTATAAGATAAAGATATTTTTTTTTTGTAAAAGAGAGTATTTGCTTATAGGTTACTAAATAAAATAGTTCCAATAAAATTACTATTTTTACTACTTGGTTATTGTACATATACCTAACTGGAAGATTATTTTAAATAGCTGGTGACATGATAATATCCAGATTATTATTATTATACCATTTTTCATTTGTCACTTAATATTTTTTTATGAATAATATTACAAAATGGTCCTTTTGTTCTAGTAGCAGTTGCGTGTCTTGTGTTTTATTGCTTGGGTAATGTGGGACTCACTCTTTATCTTCCCAAGAGATCACATATTCAAGAACATTAACCTCAGCAGCTCCTTCTGCAGGAACAGCATAAAGTAGACATGAGATTTTACAGGGGAAAAAAGACTCACAAAGGACATCCATGAAAGTTCCACAGATATCTATCAGTAAACAGCACTGACGTAGTGGTATGTATTACTATTAAGAACATGTCACCTAGGTTCTAGGTTGAGACACCAATGTTTCAGCATGTATTCTCAGGGGCCAAGCAATGAAAAGCAATGTGGGTTGGGAAGAAGATAATTCAGTGCCTTTTAAGCAAACCTAGCTAAATAAATCAGCACAATGAACATGCAAACAACATAAAAATGCACTATCCAGTATAGTGCAGACTAGATAGAAATAGGTAGAAATAAAAAGATTGGAACTGAGCATCCATTTCCCAACTGCAACTGTGACACATCTGTACAACTGTGCTCTGTGTTCCTTGGAGGCACTTGTTTTTCTTTCTACAATGTCTTCCTATCTTTTTCTGCAAACTGGGCTGAAAGTCACCAACAAACAGGATTCATCAGATACATCATAATCTGCTCACTCTAGACAGAAACAAGATATGTATGAAGCTATAAGGCTGCATATTCTCAGTAAATATGACTGCTAAGTCAGCAATGATGTGTACTGAGAAATGATCTGGAGAAGAACTTAGACATGACTGAGTGGTCTACAGTATAGCTATACTATATAGGGCTGATGTGTCATTAGATTTGATTGCACTTGTGAGGGATTTGGGCTGTTAGTGGACGTGTCCCATGTAAAACCCCAATGGGGATTACTTCATCACTCACACAACCCCCTGCTTTGCGAGAAAGTGTTTTATGAAACACTGAAACATTTAGCACTTCATGGACCTGCATAATATTGTGTAGGTCATTGTGCCACCAAATCAGCTCTGACCTGTCAAGACTTCACAAGATCTTCAAAGGTGTGCTGTGGTATCTGGCACTAAGATCTTACCAGCAGATCCTTTAAGTTCTGCAAGTTGCAAAATAGGGCCTTCATGGATAGGGCTTGTTTGTCTAGAAGATATCGCAGATGCTTGACGGGAATGATATATGGGGAATTTGGAGGCCAAGTTAGAACCTCAAACTCTTTGCAGTATTCCTCAAACCGTTCCTGAATTTATTTTTTTTTAAAGAGGGCACTGCCACTGGGGAATACTGTTAACATGAAGGGGTGTACTTGGTCTGCAACAATGACTAGCGGTAGGTATCAAAGTAGCATATCCATGAATGCCAAGACCCAAGGATTCCCAGCAGTATACATTACCCAGTGCAACACTGACTTCATTACCAGTGCCTATTGCCTTCTTACTGTAGTGCATCCTAATGCCATCTCTTGTAAGGGAAACACACACACACAAAAAAGCTGATTTATCAGAGCAAACCACATTCTTCCATTGCTTTGTGGTTCAATTCTGATGCTCATATTCCCATTGCAGGCACATTCGGCAGTGGACAGGGGTCAACATGAGCACTCTGATTGGTCAGCAATTTGTACTACAGTAACTGTTCTGTGGGAATGGAGCAGACAGGCTAGGTGAGCATTGGGCCTTGGGCACCCTGTCATCAGTTCACCGGGTATCCTTCTTTCGACCATTTTGGTAGGTAACCACTGCATACCAGGATCACCCTACAAGATCTGCTGTTTTAGAGACGCTCTGAACCAGTCGTCTAGCCACCACAATTTGGTTGTTGTCAAAGTCTCTCAGACCCTTACACTTCAGAACTGACTGTTCACTTGTTGCCTAATATATCCCTCCCCTTAACAAGTGCCACTGTAATGAGATTAACAAATGTTATTCACTTTACCTGTCAGTGGTTTTATTGTCAGTGGCTTAATGATTTTATTATGTGTATTATGTGTACTAGCTGATCAGTGTATACAAAATGACTGGCAGCATTTATCCCACCTAATACACATCTAAGTGCACAACTTGCCTTTTTATTTGTTTACCTTAAAAGCACACACACACACACACACACACACACACACACACACACACACACACACACACACACAATCTATTGCCAAAGCCTCACAACACACATCTTATCCTTTAGCAATACTATATATGTAAATTTGATAAAAACGTCTTTGGATATTAAAACTATATATATGAAGGCTGTTTTTTTTAAATTTATTTGTTGTAGATGAAATTTGCTGTAAGGCTGACTATACAGGGGTGGACAAATAATACATTTATTAGCTAGCACAACAAGCAAGTCACATAAAGCACAAAAGCTCCAGCCACATATTTTTGCTGCCTCAGTAGGCTAAAGGGGGTAACTATGTTGTAATAACATATGTTGAGCTAGTAAAAGTGTATTTATACAGACTAAGGGAAACTAACTGTGCTAAAGATCTCACAAAAATGTCAACTAACGCAACTCAATACTATTAGACAGATAAAATCAGCAATGCCTGCTTTAGGTGCAGCTGGTAGGCTTCATAAGCTACATTCAAGAAAATGATTCTCAGTACTAAAACACTGGCTCTCATTTAAGTCTTGTCCAGTACATGATGTGGTGTTAGTTACAATGCTAAAGTTTGGGAGAACAGTAAATTACAACAGAGCCTTTTGAGGGAATAAAATTACTTTGCAGACATGATCTCTGCTTCAGTTTTCAAGCCCTTTTGCTGCTCCCAGGTCTCTGAAGCTCAGTTTATTATATTTCTTTAAATTAAATATATTTTGTAAGAATTTGTTCTGTTTTTTAAGAGTGGAGTTTCTGCAGCTCAATAAGAAAAGACAAATCAGTACAAGAATGAATTGAATCATTTTAAGAGAAAACCTGTAATGTACATAAATGAGGAAAAACTAGAAGAAGAAGTTGTTTTTGGCTGCTCCCTGTTCGGGGTCGCCACAGCGGACCAACTGGTCCGCACAACAACTTGGCTCAGGTTTTACGCCTGATGCCCTTTCTGACGCAACCCTCCCATTTTTTTCCAGGATTGGGACCGGAACTGCATCCAGTGGCTGGGGTTATAAATGAGGAAAAACTAAAAATCTTAAAACTGACTGAAAACTGTATGTATACTATATGGACAGAAGTATGTAGACACCAGTCCATTACACCCATATATGTTTTTTTTAATATCCCATCCCAGATTTAGTCTGCCTTTGCTGTTATAATAACCCCCACTCTTTTGGGAAGGCTTTCCACTAGAGCGTGGCTGTCAGGATTTCAGCCACAAGAGCATTAGAGATATCAGGCACTGATATCTCCTGAGGAGGACTGGAGTGCAGTCAGCATTTCAATTCATTTCAAAGGTGTTCATTGGGGCTGAGGTCAGGGCTCTGTGCAGGCCAGTCAAATTCTTCTACTACAAACCCAGTGCACCCTGTCTAAATGGTGCTTGCTTTGTGCACAGGGGCATTGTCATGCTGGAGCAGGTTTGGGCCTCTTAGTTCCAGTGAAGGAACTTGTAATGCAACAACATATAGAGACATTCTAAATTTGTGTCTACAGTTTGAGGAAGGCCCACATATGGGTGTAAAGTTAAGGTGTCCACAAACATTTGACCATATGGGGTACATTATAAATAACATTCTCACAGTACACTATAAAACAGTTACTACTCACAGTAAAATGTTTAAAGTAACTCGTATTGTGTATTTTTGGATGTTATAGTTGTTTATAGCAAATTACAAGAAATCTGCTTCTCCTGAAGAATTATGGGATTGATTCGGATTTGTTTTTGCCTGATTTGTGGATGGTTGGTTTTAAATTTGAAGCTCGATAGCTTGTGAAGTGATGGAATGTGCTACAGTCAAATATAATTATATAATTTAGATTAACAATTTTATGCTAAACATAATAACTCTGTTAATGATGTGAAAAAAATTATGGATGACTTGGTAATACTTCATGGACCCCTGGGGTCTCCTGGACCCGACTTTGACAACTGTGCCCTTAAACTGGTTCATATTAGCCTAAAACAGATCCCCAAGGGACCATGAAGCAAATGATCTGTTACTTTTTTTCACAATTACCAAATTTATCATTGAGTTGCAATAATTATTAGCTGGATTGATTATTTAATTAAATTCTAATGGTTTTATCCAAACTGAACTGAAGTAAGCTCAAAACCTCAAAAACAAGTAGATGCATAAACAACATCAATTGGCTCCAATAAATCAGAGCTCTATGACTCCAACAAATAGCTGATTTCTGGATTTATTTCACAAGATAAAATCATATGAGGGGGGCACGGTGGCTTAGTGGTTAGTATGTTTGCCTCACACCTCCAGGGTTTGGGGGTTCAATTACCACCTCCGCCAGGTGTGTGGAGTTTGCATGTTCTCCCCGTGCCTCGGGGGTTTCCTCCCCCGGTCCAAAGACATGCATTGTAGGTTGATTGGCATCTCTAAATTACCCGTAGTGTGTGATTTGCGTGTGTGATTGCTTGAGTGAGTGAGTGAATGAATGAGTGTGTGTGTGTGTGTGGGGTGTGCCCTGCGATGGGTTGGCACTCTGTCCAGGGTGTATCCTGCCTTGATGCCCAATGACGCCGGAGATAGGCACAGGCTCCCCGTGACCCGAGTATAGATCGGATAAGCGGTAGACAATGGATGAATGAATGAATTCATATGATGAAACTTTGTACATTGTACACAAAGTTTGTGAGGTTTAAGGTTACTAAGGATACGCTGTATGTGCTAATGCTATTTAAAGTCAGAGTTGATATGCTTGTGTGAGAAGAAGCTAATTTCTTAAGTTACCAAGTGTCTGATGAAAATGTACTTCAGAGGGTTTTCTTTGTAGTTCAATAGGCTGGTATGACTCAACATACTAGGTGTACTGCATTTACAAAAATAACTGAACTAGTGCTACTTTAAACTAAAGTACAGTATGTTTACAGCATTAATGCAGTTTCCCTGAACCTAATTTTATAGCGGCAGCTTGAGAATTTTACTGCAGCCTGTTGGCACCTTAATTGTCAGTCATTTACTGTAAAATCTACATTTTCACAAATAAATCACAGAGACTTGTAATGACATGATGTGAGGAACAATTTATCAGCTCCTGCTCAAGATGTGAGTACAACACACACACTCACTCATACACACACAAACACAGCTCATGAGCAACTGTTGCCGTGGGCTCAGATCTCATCATTAAGTCACAAATTATAGCACACTTCAAACTGCTCACTCCAGTGTCATGATATAAGCAATTATCCCTTAATCTTCATATGCATTGCTCCTGGTGTTAACTTTCAGTCCCAGAGTAATTATACAGACACAGTTGTTCTTACAGAACATTTAGCCACCCCTCCCCAAAAAAAGCCCTAGTATTAAGCAAATCTGTAATGAGAGCAGGAGGTGAGCTAGGAAGCGGTTTCCATAGTGACAATAAAAGTGGACACATGGCAACGTCCTTCCCCGCTGAGGCTTGAAAGAATAGCAGCTGCTAGTCTCTCATTCACAAATCCTCATACATACAGCCTAAGGTTTTGCAAAAACAATTTTACCTGAACAGCCATAAGAGACAAGCTGACAGGATACTGAAGGAAAAGAAGAGATGATTTTGGTTATTTGCTCTGTGCAGATTCAACAAATCTTCACAAGGTCAGCGACTGTCACAACAGCAGTGTTTTGAAAACATTCTGTTCCTTGTCCACTTTTTCCTTGAAACTTATAGATTATCATTAGCAGTTCAACTGATGCATCTTGTTCTGGGAAATGTTGCTTCAACAGAAATGAGCACCAACAGTGATATCCATGCTGCAGATGTTTTCACTAACTGTCCAGAAACAATTGCAGAGAAAGCCATAATAAAACAGTATTTAAATAATTCCTTATACAGTATACAATGCAAAGCACATACTACCACCAGGTTACGTTACAATACATCACTCTACAGACTTTGGAGTGCCCCCATCAATATTAATCTCTGATTATTACATATAAATTGGTATTATCTTGGGAACATGTTAAAAAAGGAAGGAAAATTATGCAGATTAACGGCAAAGCCTAATGTAGTTAGACAGCTGGTTACCTAGTTATATTTCTCCTGATCAAGTAATACATGCATTAAGGCTTGAACCAGAAGCCACGGCAAGTGTCAGTAATTTGCATAATTATTATTTTGTCATAATGGATTATGCAGTTGCCTAGAATTAGCAGAAAGTTCATTTGCTTCAAAACAAGTTCCAAATAATTACATCAGCAGTTTAGTGACACGGTGGGGCAGTGGGCAGTGTTTGAGAATGGACCACATGTGTGTGGGTCAGGTGTCAACAAACTTTTGGTCATATAGAGTGCATTATCTATGACATAATTACAAATACACTATCAAACAGCTGCTATATTTCTCACAGTAAAATGTTTATAACAGCTTGTTTGGGATCTTGTAGTTGTTTACTGCAAATTACAAGAAATCTTATTCTCCTGAAAGAATTATGGGATTGATTGATTTTATGGGAATTGTTTTTGCCTTGTTTAAGGATGGCTGGATTTAAGTTAGAAGCTGGATGGTTTTAAGTGATGAAATGAGCTACAAATATAATTAGATAAGTTAAGATAATAACTAGATAATAACTTTGTTAATGGTGAGGGAAAAGTTCATGGGCCACTTGGTTATACGTGGGCAGTGTTGCCATTTCACAGATTCAGGGCCCTGTTTTTTTCTATTCTCACTTTCCCCAGATTCTCCAGTTTCCTCCCAACTCCCAATAATATGCTGGTAGTTAGATTGGCTAACCCTATGTGCGAATTTTTTGTGTGTGTGAGAGTGTGTGTATGTGTGTTGTACTGTGCCCTGCAATGTCCCGGGATCCCACCCATACATACATACACAAGTGTATCATACTAGCTTTGTTGGCAGATTAGCAAAGCAAACAGAGGCAAAAACATCTGTATACACAGAATAAAGGTAATAGATGACAGGAAACAATAAGCTTTATTTATATGGAACAAGGTTTTATGAAATGGGATTTAACTGAATGTAGGAATTAAGTTTGAGAATGTAAAATTACAGCATGCTGTAGGATTGGCCCAAGGAATCATTTGCTTGCTGATGTGAATGTAGAGTAAAAATATTTTTTACAGTGTATTTACAATTCATATCATAAGCACGATTCTGCCCAATGCACCTTTAAAGAGGAACGCAGAAAGAGGTAGAGACAGCCTTGACTCACAGCTGCTGCTGGCATGGATGCTCATGGAAACTTTCCCAAATCTGGACTTTCCAACAACATACTTACACTTCCTGAAAAGGTTCCCAAGTGAGCTCTGTCTCTATTTTTCTGCCCAGCAGCCCTTCTCTTGTGAAAGTCTCAAAACATTTTTCTAGTTGCATGGACCCTCATTGCATGTGTGTATTTATACCATACAATTTGTGTTCTATATATGTCATTCTTCACATATAATGAGGCAGCAGGAAAAATGTGGGAGGCACATGCAGTAATGAAAGCTATTATTTGACAGCTGCTCCTTGGCTTCTATCCACTGCAGAAAATGCTCTTCAAAATACTGCATGTTTATGCCTTTAAAGCTCACAAGGAACGTGAGAGTTGTGTGTGTTATGGCTCAGTGTCAGAAAACTAATCAGCTCGTTCTTGTGGAAGAACAGCTGGCGAGACAAATCAACATGCCTGGTTGCCACAATTGCTGAGTGTGTGTGTGTGTGTGTGTGTGTGTGTGTGTGTGTGTGTCTGTCTGTTTTAGCAGAGCTGCAAAGAAGTACAAGCAAAAGTAAGGAGCTGATACAGAGGTCAGCCAAGAGACCTTGCACAGGGGAGCAATAGTATAGAAAGGAGGAATGGAGAGAAAAAGAGTGGAACATAAACATGTGACAGCTACAAACCAACAACCTTCTCCTTCTGCCAATCACTTCTATCCACAGGAATGACGGGTGGAGGAGGAGGCTGGAATACTGCTTATGTGCAACAACCACATGATCCTTCTAACTACTGCAAGTAAGCGTACACACACACACACACACACACACACACACACACACACACACACACACACACACACACACACACAGAGAGTAATGTAATGCCCACAAATAGAGTTTTCTGGAATCAATTCGAGATTGCTTAACTGAAAAACAAAAGTTGTATTTATGGTGGCACTCATTCTTACACGTGCCTTTTGATCTAAAATGCCTTTTTAAAGCCTGTATCTCACATAACACACACATCTGCACACACATCCGACATCAAGCACAATGTGCGCAAATTAGGCCTACATCTCGTCAAAATCACATTCGACTCACTTGCTAGAATTATGTTTCTTTTAGACTAACCTCTGTAAAGGTATAATATTCTGATTTATACAGATTTAGATTATAGAAAAATGACAAGCCAAAAAACTTAAAGGATGCCCAGTTAGCTATATTTACTAAGGAGAAAGCTTTCCTGCTTAGTGCTAATCTGCCTAAACGGTCATGGATACTGATTGGGTTCTTTTTTTATTTACTTTTAAGTATGTATTGTAATGTTAACAGACATCTAAGAATAACATGACTAAAAACGGGCCACTGACAGCAATGTGATCATTTTTGTACATGTTTACAAGTAAGACTTTAGAGACTGCAAAGATGTTTCTGCTTCAAGAGAACTTTCACTACACCTGTGACATCTAGACTCACTGATCTGAAAATATCAGCACACACACATGAGCAGACTACACACAGATACATGCACTGGGGCTCCATGAGTCACACGAGCAAACGCAGTCAGTCTACAAAAATAGCTCTTCTGAACATTTTCATGTTCCCACTATATGCATATGCTAGGCAGGGGAAAGAATGCAGATTCGTCTTGCCATGATGGAGCACAACTTTTTAAACAAAATCTAAAAATAACCCACATTAGGCAGACATACTTATATAAGAGAGCTGTGGGTTGCGTAAATTCTTCTGGCCAAACAGTTGAGTTTTATTGCTAGAGAGACGTCAGCTGGAATGGAGAGTTATATGAGACTTCCTTTTGGCAACAATTACCAGAGAAAGACAATAAAGAAGAGAAAGAAATCTATAAGGGTTTGTTGTAGTGTAATACTTAAGACTAAGTTCACAGTACTAGTTTAGCTATGGTGGTGACCAGAAGATTGTAATCAATCTTGTCACTTGCAGTAGTTCATCATGATTCATATATACTTAAATTATAATTATGCCTTATAAGTGTCATTTAAATGATTGTAAAGTACTGGTGTTGTTCTGCCTCCTACTACTAAAGTGATAATTGAGAGTATGTCGTGTTCACATGCTTGCTGTTGGAAAAAAACATGAAGCACAGCTGACGCCAGGTTCATTAATACAAAGTTCTGTACACCATAACACAGATTACTTAGTTAACTAGTTTCCAGAAGATAATACAATTTTGGCCAAATACAAGCTATTTTCATGATTTAATTAGATGGATTTAGTAAAATAATCAAAACCTGGGGGGCACGGTGGCTTGGTGGCTAGCACGTTTGCCTCATACCTCCAGGGTTGGGGGTTCGATTCCCACCTCCGCCGTGTGTGTGGAGTTTGCATGTTCTCCCTGTGCCTCAGGGGTTTCCTCCCCTGGTCCAAAGACATGCATTGTAGGTTGATTGAGTGTGTGTGTGCCCTGCGATGGGTTGGCACTCCATCCAGGGTGTATGACGCCTGAGATAGGGACAGGCTCCCCGTGACCCAACAATAGATCGGATAAGCGGTAGACAATGAATGAATGAATGAATCAAAACCTGACATCCAGTACAGAAACTGTACTCTCTTCTGCCGTGTTGAAGGTTTAGGATGCTTTCAATCTCTGAAACTCAGGTATCATAATATTTATGCCTTGAGGGGTCATTCATTGCAACTAGTAGGGAACGTGTACACATGAACAGGGAATTAAAGTTTACATTCACAGCAGGTAAAATTGCCAACTTACAGCTTAAGGGTTCCCAGTTTGATCTTCAGCTGAAGTGAATTCTTTTTGTGTCTGTGTGAGCTTCATGTGGGTTTCCTCCCATTTCCACCCCCAAAAAAAAATTAAAAAATGCCAGCAAATAGATCAGCACTTTAAAATGCCACTAGGTAGAAATGAGTGTATGAATGTGTGTGTGAAGTGATTAGAGATGGACTAAAGTCCTATGCCGGGTATATTCCCACCTTGTACCCACTGTTCATTGAATAGGCTGCAGATTCACAGCTACCTTACCTTACGTGTTTCATTCTCTCCTCCTGAACATACCAAGGTGAACTTGAGATGTGAAGTACTATTGCTCGCTCACGTTGAACTTACCATAACCATTTATGTCTAGGACTCACCCATTCTTCAGTGAACAATTTCACTTGCATACTATAGACCTGTACCTGAAAACATCTGCTGTATTCATAAACAACCTTTTAACATACTTAATACTGTCTGACTTTATAGTATACAATTCTTGATTGTTATAATGCCACTATTTAATGTCAACCAAAAGATGATGGATTCTCAACCGGGTTTGGTTTCTCTCCACGTTTCATACTCTCAACATTTCCTTGTCACTGTCTTCATTACGGCCAACGGGTTGCTAGTTAAGGATCTAAGTCTACATCCAGATTTCAGTGAAGCTGTTAGTGACGATGTCTATTGTTCAAAGCCAGATTGAACTGAACTACAGAAAGGAGACACAATGAAAGATAAGACATGTTTAGCTTAACTGTATATCCATCACCACAACAATGAACGCATGTGTTATTTTCACACTACTTTGTTGCTCTGACGAAGGGGGGGAAAAACATCCTGAACATCTCTTAAGAATTCAGCATCTGTTCTCATCATCCACATCGTGATGTCATCAAGACTTATCGCGTCGTCTGACAGTCACTACAATTACGTCATTTTTATTATTATATTTTGTACACAGCCACAGGCCTTTTAGCCAGTATATTATGTGATGGGCGGATGTTTATTTGCAATGTATATACAATTTTCCCCAATAATAACCAAATCGACGTGGTTCGTTTATACACGACCATACATGGTGTCTCATAGACAGGGTATTGCATGCATAGCCTGCAATATGGATTATAATAGAGGATGATCTTTGGGTGTTGAATGAAATAAAACACACCCTGATTTCTGTCAGCACAACAGGAGGACAGGTGATCTGGCGATTTCACAGGCCCTGTATGCTCATGGCTCATTTTACTGTGCATTAGACAGCACAGACATCTGCAGTTAGATGAGACACGGATATAAAAGCAGATCTCCTGAAATCTCATCTGTCTTTTCATTCACGTTTCTGTCGCTCTGATTTGCGGCAGGCGTTGTCAACAAATACGCCAAAAGGATCGCTTACCTCATTTTAATGCCGTTTTCCACGTATAGACAATAAAGAGGTACAAGCAATGCAATCTCTGTCCCCGTAGAATCACCGGCGCATTTAGATGGCGTATAAACCAAAGCCAGACGTGTAGTTCAGTCGTGTAAAGATGAAAGCGTTGAGATTTTTTTTTTTTTTTTAGAATAATGGCTCTCAGGCGAGGTGATAACAGCGCTCCGTCAGTGATGGGCGACTCAGCCCTCTCAACAGCTCAGCCAACTCAGCAGCGTCTGCATTATATCGCAATTTCTCATTATATACATCTAAAACAAATTCCATGTTCAGACAACGGTCGCGCCCATAACATCGTCAGTAATGAATCGTTTGGCTAAAGCGCTCCGGAGATGCCGTTTTCACTGCCCCTTGAATTTGGGCAGCCGGTTTGAAGGGAGCGAATCTGAACATCAGCAGTAAAACACTGGCCCCTAGTGGCAACAACGAGATACTGCAGCGTCTGTGTTATAAGGTGTGGCGATTATTCTTCCTGTCCCTTGGGTTAACTTCTTCACTTAAAGATATGATAGCTGATTGCATTTATTTTATTACACCAAATCTGATACATTTTCTTTCTTTCTTTTTTCTTTTCTTTTCTTAAATTTTTTTTTAAAGCGAGCCAGTCAATTTAGTCTAACTGACCTTCTCACTGCTGCAATGCGCATGCGCGTCCGTTTGACTGGACGTCACGCAGGGTAGGCGGTGCCCTCTTTGTTGGGTGATCAATATTAAAGCAGCACCGTATGCTGTGATGTAGCTTCATAATTGAACACGTGCTCAAATGAGGACAATTTTCTGCCAATAATCATTAATAGACGGAGAAATAATTGCAATAATCACCTTCAGCTGTAGCTAATCCATTTGTTCACACAGCTTCTGTTGATTCTTCCCCTTAAAAATATTCAAGCTAAATAATAATAAAGGTGCACCTTGCTGGAAAATTTCAGCTTGGCCTGAGCAGCCACCAGCTGCCAAAACACAGTCCGAGCTGGTCAAACTGGTACAACACAAGCAATTTTTCCAGTTTACTTATTACGTGAATAAAGAGAATATACTATGCAATACATGTTTCAGATTTTCCAATTTCTTGCTATTTGTAGAAATGGATTTTTTATATTTTGTGTCTATTTTGGGTTTTTAAAAACTATAACTTCAATATTGTAGCTTTAGTAGCTGTCAATTAAAAACTGTTTACTTCAGCACCAGTTTGACCACCTCGGCCTGAGTAAAGGCAGCCGGTAGCTTGTCAGACTATGCTGGATTTTTAGCAGGGTTAGCATTCAGACCTCTAAAAATACTCAGTAGGCACCAACTGAGCAGAGATATCCATGGCCTGATTTAAACTGGCCCATAAAAAGATGTTATTATCCTTTCACCTTTATATAGCTCACAACCATCCAGAAGGCCTTCTATATAGTTGGACTAAATAACAGTAGCACTGCATAAAAAATGACATGTACAATTACACATACAGCTGTAAAGATGATATTAATGATTATATAGGTGATATGTTATATTAAACTGATTGCCAAATAACAGCACATAGCTCAGCCATAGAAGAGGTTTGACATTTAGCGTTTTGATATATGAGTTTAAAAAAAAATAGACATGAGATGACAAACCGTTCCAAAGAGGACAAACAGTCGGTGTCTGAATAGCAGGTGCATGTGCAAGAGGTCATTGACAAGGATAGACAGACACTTTACAGAATTGCTAAGTCCCCAGAAAGTACAGCCATAAAATTAAAAACACAACTGAATGAGCACATGTTAAAAAAACCTGTATGCCATGAGCTTCATAAAGATAAACTATATATATATATATATATATATATATATATATATATATATATATATATATATATATATATATATATATATATTTGGTGTAAGCATAACATCTATAGTCAGATTTGTCTATTTTATTTTATCATATTTTGTTACATCTGGCTTTATGCTGGAGGAAGCCAAACAATGTCTTTAACACATAATATCTGCTGCTAATGTTTATGCATAGTGGGAGATGTATAATGGTATGGGCAGCCATCTCTTGGAAATCATTAGGTCAGTGAATGCTTGCACAGTTGTATAGGAGCCAACAAATATGACGCCATTTTCCAGGACCAGGTGCCCCCTATGGTACAAACACTCTTCCCTGATGATGTATTGCTGTAAATATTTAAAGCTTGATGAGCATCAGGATGACATCAACCTTCTTCTAAGGGTCCCTAGTTATAAATTGAAACTTATTTCAACATAATTGAATTTTAATGGGACGTTCTGGAGCACAGACTGCAAAGCAGATATCCACTTCCTTCATCCCTCACAGTACTGGAAGATTTCCATCTTAAAGGATGGTCTAACATCTCACCACAACCATTTAGGATTTGTGTGACAGCATTCCAAGAAGGATTAAAGCTATTCTGGAAGCAAAGGCTGACCCTAATTAAAGTTAAGGTTCTTGCTATTAATATATAGACACAGATTTATTTTTTGGTCCTTAGTATGTTTGAAATGTTGTGTACAATTACAGTAGTCAACATTTCTATATCTTTAAATTTAGTCATCCTATTGACATCACAAAGATGTATATTTAATGTCTTTACATTGTCTATGTAATATATGTTTAATCACAGAATAAAAGAATAAAAACTATAGGTTGAATTGTCCCTATATTTTTTATAATTGGCAACTCTTCACCAAATATAATCATGAAATACAATACAGCTCTTAAGTTGCTACTTATTTAATAAAATCTGGTTGTGAATGAATGTTTCCTTACAGATGCACACCTAATCAACATGTCTACTTAAAAGTAAATAAAATTATTAAGTCTTACTAATATATTTATTTATATGCATGCACATATACCCTGAAACATTAACTGAAAGTGAAATTTGATGTTACTTTTTAAATGACAGAAAACAGTAGTGATCACTGTAACAGTTTGTAAGTAACTTTTTTTCTTTTAACTTGCAAGCTAGCAGGGAAGGAATGGTTTAGAAAGTAAGGTATAATCAAACAGTCATGTTTTACCATCGTTACAGCAACTTATCATGTAATTTGGCAAAACAGCAATTTACCTTGTGTATAATATATAACTTGAAAGCATCAAACTAAATCAGTAGTATTTAAATTGCATTTGTCAGAAAACTGCTTTTAAGCAGTGCTTAAAGGAACATACAAATTAAATCACAGGTGAACATAAGAAGTTAAGTTAAGTAGCCTTTATTTCTCACATACACATTACTCTTCTTCTTCTTCTTCTTTCGGCTTTTCCCTTCAGGGGTCACCACAGCGAATCATCTCTCTACACCTATCCCTATCTTCTGCATCCTCAACACTTGCACCCACTAGCTTCATATCCTCATTAATTACATCCATATACCTCCTCTTTGGCCTTCCTCTTTGCCTCCTGCCTGGCAGCTCCATGTCCAACATTCTCCTACCAATATAGTCATTCTCCCTCCTCTGAACATGTCCAAACCATCTTAATCTGGCCTCCCTAACTTTGTCCCCCAAACGTCCAACATGAGCTGTCCCTCTGATGTACTCGTTCCTAATCCTGTTCAATCTTGTCACTCCCAAAGAGAACCTCAACATCTTCAGCTCTGCTACCTCTAGCTCTGACTCCTGTCTCTTCCTCAGTGACACTGTCTCTAAACCATACAGCATGGCCGGTCTCACCACTGTCCTGTACACCTTCCCCTTGATTCTCGCTGATATTTTCCTATCACACAGAACTCCCGACACCTTTCTCCACCCATTCCAACCTGCCTGCACTCGCTTCTTTACCTCTTTCCCACACTCTCCATTACTCTGGACTGTTGATCCCAAGTACTTAAACTTCTATACCTTCTTCACCTCTTCACCCTGTAACCTTACTGTTCCACTTCCCTCCCTTTCATTCACACACATGTACTCAGTCTTACTACGACTGACCTTCATTCCTCTTCTCTCCAGCGCAAACCTCCACCTCTCCAGGTTTTCCTCCACCTGCTCCCTGCTCTCACTACAGATCACAATATCATCTGCAAACATCATTGTCCAAGGAGACTCTTGTCTGACCTCCTCTGACAACTGGTCCATCACTATAGCAAACAGGAAGGGGCTCAGAGCCGATCCCTGATGCAGTCCCACCTCCACTTTGAACTCCTCTGTCTGACCTACAGCACACCTCACCACTGTCCTGCTTCTCTCATACATGTCCTGCACCACTCTGACATACTTCTCTGCTACTCCTGACTTCCTCATACAGTACCACAGCTCTTCTCTTGGCACCCTGTCATACGCTTTCTCCAAGTCTACAAACACACAGTGCAACTCCCTCTGACCATCCCTATACTTCTCCATCAAAATTCTCAGAGCAAAACTTGCATCTGTTGTGCTCTTTCTGGGCATGAAGCCATACTGCTGCTCACAAATTTCCACTACCTTCCTTAACCTAGCTTCCACTACTCTTTCCCATAGCTTCATTGTATGGCTCATCAACTTTATCCCCGTATAGTTGCTGCAACTCTGCACATCACCCTTATTCTTAAAGATCGGCACTAACACACTTCTTCTCCATTCCTCAGGCATCTTCTCACTCTCTAAAACTCTGTTGAACAAACTAGTTAAAAATTCCACTGCTGCCTCTCCTAGACACTTCCAGACCTCCACCGGGATGTCGTCAGGACCAACTGCCTTCCCACTTTTCATCCTCTTCAAAGCCTTCCTGACTTCATCCTTTCTAATCTTATCTACTTTCTGTTCCACAGAGTTCACCCCTTCTACTCTTTTTTCCCTCTCATTTTCCTCATTCATCAGCTCCTCAAAGTACTCCTTCCATCCCCTCTGTACACTCTCCTCACTTGTGAGCACCCTTCCATCTCTATCCTTAATAACTCTAACTTGCTGCACATCCTTCCCATCTCGATTCCTCTGCCTAGCTAACCTGTACAAGTCCTTCTCTCCTACTCTAGTGTCCAACCTAGTGTACAACTCGTCATATGCCTTCTGCTTGGCCTTAGACACCTCCCTCTTTGCTCTGCGCTGTAACTCCTTGTATTCCTGTCTATTCTCTTCAGTCCTGTCCATGTCCCTTCTTGGCTAACCTCTTCCTCTGGATACTATCCTGAACTTCCTTATTCCACCACCATGTCTCCTTATCTTCATTCCTCCTTCCAGATGACACACCCAGCACCTTTCTCCCTGTCTCTCTGATTACTTCTGCTGTAGCTTCCCAGTCATCTGGCAGCACTATCTGACCACCCAGAGCCTGCCTCAACTTCTGTCTAAATTCCTCACAACATTCCTCCTTTTTCAGCTTCCACCACTTGGTTTTCTTCTCTATCTCTATCTTTGACCTCTTCTTCTTACAGACCATCAAAGTCATCCTATGCTGTCTGGCTACACTCTCTCCCACTACCACTTTACAGTCACTAATCTCTTTCAGATTGCCTCTTCTACATAGGATGTAGTCTACCTGTGTTCTCCTACCTCCACTTTTGTAAGTCACTCTATGCTCCTCCCTCTTCTGAAAATAAGTGTTAACCACAGCCATGTCCATCCTCTTAGCAAAGTCCACTACCATCTGTCCTTCAAGGTTCCTTTCCTTAACTCCAAACTTGCCCATCACCTGCTCATCACCTGTGTTCCCCTCACCAACATGTCCATTAAAATCCGCTCCTATCACCACTCTCTCACCCGTGGGAATACTCTCCATCACCTCATCTAATTCACTCCAGAATCTCTCTTTCTCCTCTAACTCACAACCTACCTGTGGGGCATAACCACTAACAACATTCAACATCACCCCTTCAATTTCTAACTTCAGACTCATCACCCTGTCTGACACTCTCTTCACCTCCAGGACATTCCTCACAAACTCCTCCTTGAGGACCACACCTACCCCATTTCTCTTACTATCCACACCATAATAAAACAGCTTGAATCCTGCTCCTATACCAAGAGCCTTGCTACCCTTCCACCTGGTCTCCTGTACACACAGTATATCCACCTTCTTTCTCTCCATCATATCAGCCAGCTCTCTACCTTTCCCTGTCATAGTACCAACATTCAGAGTTCCTATTCTCAGTCCTACACTCTTACCTTTCCTCTTCTCTCTCTGTCTGTGCACTCTCCTCCCTCCTCTACTTCTTCGACCAACAGTAGCCCAATTTCCACCGGCGCCCTGTAGGTCAACGGCACCGATGGCGGTCGTTGTTAACCCGGGCCTCGACCGATCCGGTATGAAATTCGTACTGACGATTTGCATGGTTAAATTTGGCAATGTTTTACGGCGGATGCCCTTCCTGACGCAACCCTCTCTATTTATCCGGGTTTGGGACTGGCACAGAAGTCACTGGACTGTGACCCCCATGGCTAGATTCACATACACATTACTGCACAGTGAAATTCTTTTTTTGCATATCCCATCCTTGAAGGGTTGGGTTCAGAGCACCATGATGTAGCACCCCTGGAGCAGGGGGGGTTGGGGTCCTTGCTCAAGTGCCCAATGGTGGCAGCTTGGCGGTGCTGGGGCTTAAACCCCAAT
This sequence comes from Hemibagrus guttatus, assembly GCA_033459395.1. Taxonomy (NCBI): domain Eukaryota; kingdom Metazoa; phylum Chordata; class Actinopteri; order Siluriformes; family Bagridae; genus Hemibagrus; species Hemibagrus guttatus. The sequence continues at coordinate 10,281,890 of JAUCMX010000008.1, read as the reverse complement.
CTTCCGACCAACAATCCAGAACCTTAAACATTCACTGCCCTCCATGTATAATCCATGATTATAGGAATAATGGCGCGCGCAGGATTCGAACCGAGGGTGTCGTGCTTCACAAAGAATCATGGTGACTGGGAACAAGGAAGTAAAGGTGGCTGCAGGGAATGTGATGGGGCAGCCATGTTTGTAGGCCATGGTGAAATAGAGTCTGTGACGTCCGCAATATAACAGAATGGAAGGGGAGCCTTGTTAGCTATGGAAAGTCTCTTACCGCTGCTAGTTTAACATATTTCTTAATCCTAATAGAAAAATAATCCTAGATGTCTATTTAATATAGTAGCAAAATTAACTAGGCACAAGACCACCAAAGAAGCACAAAAACCAACAGTATGCTGTAGCAATACATACATGAAATATTGCTCAAAAACAAATCAGAGTATTAATTTAAAGTGAGAGAATTTAACTGTAGAAAACAATATATACATAATAAATGTCAATGAAGCCATTAGACTATTTTCCAGATTTGGTTTGTTTCCAATTCAAAATTTGTTTGGTTTGTTTCCTCTTCAAAATCAACTTTACTATATCAAACTACCAAAAGCAAATCTCTTTGATTTTGAATGATGAAACGATCCATTCCTGCTTTAACACTGGCTAAATACTTAAAACCTTGTAACGAGCAGTAATCAAACTCTTGATCAAAAAAACAGAATTAGACTCTTTTCAGATTTGTGCCTCATCACAGTACCTAGACAAGACTGCCTGTGTCTCCTTGCTTGTGTTGCTTGATCTAAGGAAAGCTTTTGATATTATTGTACATAATATTCTTCTAGATAGTTTAGAAAATGTTGTTGGAGTTAACGGAACAGCCTTCACTAATAAAACCAGGTCTTATTTGAATGATCACTGATCAATTTGTAGGTGCTCCACACTGTAAACACCTCTATGTACCCTAAAGTAAAGTGTGGTGTTCCACATAGTTCTGTTCTAGTCCCACTGCTCTTTTCTCTAAATATGCTACCTCAAAGTACAATTATCCATAAACATAGTATTAGTTTTCTCTGCTATGCTTATGAGACATATAAGTTAGTAAGTTATAAGGCTATAAGTTTCAACAAAGCCAGATGACAGACACCAGGTTAGCAAAACTGAAGAATGTTTGAAGGACATTAGACAGTGGATCCTGAATAACTTCCTCCTATTTAATTCTGATAGGAAAGAAGTAGTTCTATCAGCACCACAAGCAGCTAGAAACAAGTATTGTGATTACATAATATAATTACCCATAATAACTTAGGTGCAGCAGTAAAAGACCTGTATGGTTATTGTATAGTTGTTGACTACAGTCTCGCATTCGTTGTTCATGTAGATAATACCACTAGGATACCTGTCCTTCTTTCACAAATACTACCAAAATAATACATATAACATCACAAGATGCAGAAAAACTAGTCCATGGTGTTGTCACTTCTAGGTTGGGTTATTTTAATACCTTGCTGTCTGGATGTTCCAGTAGGTGCACAAATGAGCTCCAGTTAGGCCACAAAGCAGCAGTCCTTATTAGAATCATAGTCAGATTTGACTCCTGTCTTATCCACACTACATTGGCTCCAAGGAAAATTTGGCATTGGTTATAAAATACATGATAGGTAAAGGACAGGGTGCTCTCTTGTTGCAGTACCTGATCAAACTTTTTATGATCTTCCATGCCTGCTTGCATCAAAAGGTGCAGACTCTTGGTTGGTACCTAGAATAAACAAGACGATAGCAAAACTTTTTCTTACAAAGCCACACAATTATGGAACAGCCTTTCTATTATTGTTGTGTTGAATCAGGTACAGTCTCATTGTTCAGTTAACCTTTAGTACTTATCTTTTTGGATTGCTTAAGAGGGACAAACAAAAATCTATCTCTGAATATCTGTAAATCTGCTTTGTGTCCAGATTTATATATATATAATGTTTTCAGTTGCATGTGAGTGCTGGATAGCTAGCAAACAAGAGCTATTAACCATATTTCCATGTATTTGTAAGCATAGTAAGATTTAGCAAATTCATATACATTTATAACAGAAGAACCATGTGCTCTATACTTATAAGTAATGCATTTTGCTAATGACGCTAAGAATAATGACAGCATTTTATGAATTTCATGCTTGTTTGCTTTTCATGCTGAGCAGCTTATGCTGGTCTTTAGCTATTTGTTTACAGCAGGGTAAACTAAGCTTGTTACTGGATTTGACACACAGGTCACATAGGGCCATGCTGTACTCCTGCTTTAGAAATCAGGTGACACAAAGTTCTGTTTCTATCTATGCACATCTCTCTTTAGAACATTTCAGATGATTTAGCCAAGAGATGTATAAATAAAAGACCACACATATCCAGATAGATTTGAATTCATTTAATATGAATGATCAAAGATGCTAATGATTAGAATGAAGCCAGATTTGTACATTTTATTATGCATTCTGTAATAATTGTTACCTGTTCATACATGCCAGTTACAATACCTAATACCATTATGGCTACTGATTCATTCATGTGTAGTGTTTAATTGTAACCTATCCCTTAATGCTAAAAGAAAAAAAGTCTAACACTCATATTTTCGGAAACAAAATCACATTTTTACCATTGTGCTACATGCCAATCAATTGGCAAATGAAAATCTGAATGAAAAAGGCTTTAAAAAATAGCCAACCAACTATGTGCATGCTAAAACAATTTTTAATATACCAACTACAGTCATTAAAAACCCCGATGAGTTTCTCCTTCTCTTTCAGTGCAAAAGAAATAAAGCACGGTTATAGTCGTTCGGCAGTGAGAGAGAGTTCAGCATAAAATAGTTAAAAAGATTTACATTGCATTGCTAGATTTGTTGGTTTTAATACAAAGTAATGTTAGTACTTTAATCTAAGTCCACATGGTAACACTTTGCTCTGGGAGACAATAAAAATGAATCAAATATTCAAATATTGTATTGCATAAGTATTGACCAGCCCCCCCCATATAATATGGGATTATATGTCATAAATCTACACAAAGCCCATAATATTAAAGAATATTGATCTAATTCAACTATTTAATGACCCAACTGAGTCCTGTTTTCCTAGTTTATAACACTTTCAAATGCGGAAGAGGAGGACCATGGGGGGTGAACACTTATGGAATGCAGTTTCATTAACTTGCAATGAATTTAAGACACTTCATTAAGTTTTATTAAAGCTCACTTATTAGAAAATGAGGAGCCTAGTACCCTATCTATGAACTATTAGCTGTAGTGTTTTCTAAAAAGGGTTTCATGCATCATTTTGGTATAAATGGGTGGATTATTTTGATCACAGTGTCATTGCTGTGTTTGGTAAATTCATGCTGTTTCAGTTCTTTAATATGCACAATGTCTCTTCGAAAGAAGAGTGAAAGCTGAGATCAGTTCAGAGACAATCATACTGTACATTCACACTGAAATTCAATCACACAGGAGTGGCTGCAATACTTATTGAGGCCAGACGGTGGGGTTGTACACCATGTCTGCTGTAACAGTTTCAAGGTAAATTTGTCAGCTTTGGCATCAAATAAAATGCATCACGTGGAGAAAAGATGTTCATGGTCATCACTCCAAGGGTTGAGTTTGCAGCATGTCCTCCTTATGGCCGATGTGACAGTAAGCTTATTTTGTGTTTTAGCACATAGCAAACAATAACTTAACCTGCCTGCTTTGCCTCAGTACACATGATATGCCTTTAAATGACTGCCACTCTTTAATTTCAATGTAATAGTAATGGGAATAGTCTCAATCCGTTTCCACATACAATGTCAGTAGTTGTTTATATCACACGCCACTGCATTACACTCATGTCCTTTCCTCCAGTGGACACCAAGTGGCTGTCATCAAACAGGAAGTTAACATTGGTGACATGACTGCTGTGACCACCATAGACATGACTAGGAGCCTGAGGAGAGGGGGAAAGAAAGTATATATATATATATATATATATATATATATATATATATATATATATATATATATATATATATATATATATATATATGTATATATATAAAAGAAAAACAGTGAGGTATATATTTTTCTCACCTGTATATAATGTACAAAAAGGTAATAAAACACACGCTGATTGCTTACTCTGGATTGAGAGCAGGGGAATGAGAACAGGTGTACTTTTCCAAAATCATCCCCCGTAGCAAGAAGTCTCTTCTCAGTGGAACTGCACACGGCATTAATATCTGTCCCATCAGAGCCATCTGGCCACAAGCCTGAGGAAGAGCACAGATAAAATCACCTTATCCATGAACAAATGTTCAGCAAAGTAATCCATATGAATCCATATTCAGTTATACAAAAGAACATGAAAAGGTGCAGGCATTTTAATGAACACATTAAGCACTTTTACTAGCATCTTCAATGAAACCTATTTCACGGATCTTTAACCAACCATATTATTACACATTACTGTTTGAAACTCACCAAACACATGAAAGCCCAGTGTGCAGGTAAATGTGGCCCATGGGATATCTCGGGTAGTTTCCACACTCACTACTTGTTTACACACAGAGGGGATCCCTGGACAAACAAACCACATTGCACATTACATTGACATTTGATTCATTTAAATAATTTCTAAAAATTGGCATCCAGATATTTTGTATAAAAGACAGAGTTCATATAAGCAGATGTACAACTCACTGCTAAATAATGACCTGTTTATGAGAACTGGTTAATAGTAAATGTAGCAGTACTCACAGTAAAGGATCTCATAATCTCCAGAGTTGGACACCAGGTACTGAGAATCTATAGACCAGTCTAGATGAGTAATAAAACTGGAGTGACCCTACAAGAGAAACATCAAAAATATCTGCAATAAACTGCTTTCTAAATGACTATTTCCAAGAAGTAAACCATCCTGAACAATTTGCAATATTAAAATTAATGTGATTTCCAATCATATTGAAAATGTATTTTGTAATGAAATTACAAATTGACTTTTGTTTAAACGTTTTTACTTTTATGATCAATTTTAATTCCACCAATCAACTACTGATAATGATGCAAGCTAAATTACAGAATCTCTACCTAACGAGAGCAGTGGAGGAGAGCTTTAGTCCTTTAGTCTATCCATCTCTCTCACCTCCTCATCTTTACACTTGCGCTCAAACAGAAGTTTCCAAAGCTTCAACATTCAACCTACAAATTAGCACCACTGCTAAATACAACTAAATAATTTCAGTGCACACATGCAATATTTAATGAATCAGAGTGGGCAATGTCTTGAAATGCATTATTATTGTAGCATGACATTTGTGCATAAAGAATTTGTACAAATTCTATATATCGCTTTTTTCTATATTATAATTCTATATTGTTTGTTATAACAAACAATGGTGAATTATTGTCAAATTTTGTAATATAATTTATTTCTAAGTTACATAATTTATATATCTTGAGGTGCTTTTGCAAAAAAGAACATAATTTACAAAAACCTACTGAGCATTTTCCCACGCGACTGTACTTCTTGCCATTTTCAGCAACAGCGTAAATGTAGATGTAATTGTCATGTGACCCAATGGCAAGGAAATTGCCATCTGAAAGACAAAATATTCAATCCAATGTCATGTAAGTGTCATGTGCACTGATGCTCTGTAAATGTCCTTGTATTTATTACTTAAAAAAAAATAAGCCTAGAGCTAGAAAATAATTATAGTGGCTATCAGAAGAACACTGACCTGGAGAAAAACGCATAACTGAGAGCTGTTCATTCCCATCTGTATGTACTGTTACTAGATCCTTAGTTTCAGTATCCAGTACAAGCCACCTGTCCATACAATTACAACAGAAGAACAGACCATATAAAGCTCTGCATACTAAAAAGCTTGGAGCATTTTCAAAGACTTCTATTTCTATTAACCTTGCTTTTTGATATGTTGATAACTCATGAATATTAATCATTTTAAAACATAACTGAACAATGGATCTGGACTCGTCCTGTGTCTACATATAAAATTTGCATAATAATGATGTGTTTAGGGTCTTCCACATATTAGACTATTAAAAATTTGCCAGAACAGTAATGACATGTCAGAGACCTCATTGCTGTAAAAGGGGACAGCCTCTCTTACCTGCCTGTCTGTGTTCCTATGGCGACAATTGCCCCGGAGGGATGGAAGCCGGCAGACTGAGCAGCATCCTATCCACATAAACACAAACACAGCCTCAATCATACACCGCAAGTTCAACCCAGACGTGCATATCAATGTGTGATGCTTACTGATATTTTGATTGCATCATAGAGTTTTAAGAAAGAATGTACACCTTGAAAATGCTCAAGGAGTTCACAAAATCACCACCATGCCTTCACTGAGATTATTACAAGTTACTATATTTTAAAGTCTGCAATTAATTCTGTTGTTTTATCTCACCTCCAGTGTCTTGGTCCAGAGTGGCTGATGGGATGCCGAGTCCCACAGACAGACCAGTTTATCATGGCCACTGGTGAGGAACTGCAGCTTTAGTGGGTGCACAGCTAAGCCCCATAACTCATCAGTATGCCCCTGAAAAACAATCATAGACGCAAGTTTCAACTAGTATTTAAAGGGTTTTTGTCAGTTGATAATCACCGGATACAAGAAAACATTATTTAATTAGATTAAAATGAGGCATTTTAACATGAATACTACCTTTGTACTTAACAATGCATCACTTGTACAAAGTAATTAAATAAAACAGATTACTGATCTGACCTTTTTTTGAATGAAAGTGGCCTATATCTTTCAGTGTTCACCTGTATAATGGGGGTGAATTCTCCATTCAGACTGCCCAGCAGGATGTAGTTTTTGGTTGTTCCAATGAGTATAGTTTCTCCCTTTCCTTCAGCAATGGTGCGAATAGGTCCATACACTTCAGGAACCTAAGAAGTATAAGATGCAGTGGCAGAAAACTAATATTACTAATTAATTTGTCTACTGATTGATTTTATGTAATTCACTTTATATAGGAACACCAAATATAAACATAGCACATTACATGCCATTTTAATATTAAATATTCAATAATCTTTTATTGAGGTGGCATAACAGTGTCTCACCTCCACCATATGAATCTTCTGGTAGTTTCCATCCCACGAAGTGAGCTTACGGTCTTTCCCACCCGAAACCAACGTGCCATCTCTCAACATGCACAGAGCAAACACGCTGCTTTCATGTGCACCCTGAATGGCCAAACTAATGCGATTAGAGCCTTCAAGACAGACACAGAGCAGTGAACCACATTAGCAAGCATTAACCCCACTCTCTGGAAGGTCAGGAACAATAAGCATATGAGGGATCTGCTCAGCAAAGCAGCACTGATTGAAAATCCTTACCAGCTGTAATCAAATTGTGTGGATGCAGCTGTTACACTGTTACAGTTTGCAAAGCACAGAGCAGAATGCTAAGATTATACTACTACCACAGACATATTAATGAATTATTCATCATGTCTGTATGGAATGGTTACAGTATGCATTCTGTATGAGCTAATATCCTATAAATCAGCAATTTTTTAAACATGTCCACAGTTCTACCACTGAATTCTTTACCTTTGCCCCATACAAGTATATTTCCACTGGAGTCACCAGTGATAGCATCACCATTTTCTGAAAAAGTTACACACAAGACAAACTTGGGCTTCTCTTGTTTCTGCAAGAAACATAAATATGGCTTGGTATTACTTACAAAACAGTCTGTTTAAACAGTCTACCCCCCCACACCCCAATTATGCCATAATCTGTAAATTTACCTCAAATAAACCCTGTTTCTTTAGAAGGGAGCCTTTTTCTAGTGACCAAAAGCAATGGTGGGACTTCCCACATGTTACAATTATGTTTGCATCTGTTGGATGGAAATCAGCAGCAAAAATGGAGTCGTTGGAGCACTGTAATTAGAGTGCAGAAAAACAGTGATTAACAGTAGGCTTGGAAACTAACATTGGAATAGGAGAAATAAACTGTTAACATCATACTTTTTAAATCACATACAAGACTTAAAACATTCCTTTTCTAAATATAATAATACATAACATTTGCAACAGAAGACTGACGTTCTAACCCCAATTTGTTCCCAGTGCTTTATACAGTGCGGCAAAAAAGTATTTAGTCAGCCACCAATTGTGCAAGTTCTCCCACTTAAAAAGATGCCAGAGGCCTGTAATTTTCATCATAAGTACACTTCAACTATGAGAGACAGAATGAGAAAAAAAAATCCAGAAAATCACATTGTCTGATTTTTAAAGAATTTATTTGCAAATTATGGTGGAAAACAAGTATTTGGTCACCTACAAAAATGCAAGATTTCTGGCTCTCACAGACCTGTAACTTCTTCTTTAAGAGGCTCCTCTGTTCTCCACTCGTTACCTGTATTAATGGCACCTGTTTGAACTCGTTATCAGTATAAAAGACACCTGTCCACAACCTCAAACAGTCAGACTCCAAACTCCACTATGGCCAAGACCAAAGAGCTGTCAAAGGACACCAGAAATAAAATTGTAGACCTGCACCAGGCTGGGAAAACTGAATCTGCAATAGGTAAGCAGCTTGGTGTGAAGAAATCAACTATGGGAGCAATTATTAGAAAATGGAAGACATACAAGACCAATGATAATCTCCCTCGATCTGGGGCTCCACGCAAGATCTCACCCAGTGGGCTCAAAATGATCACAAGAACGGTGAGCAAAAATCCCAGAACCACACGGGGGGACCTAGTGAATGACCTGCAGAGAGCTGGGACCAAAGTAACAAAGGCTACCATCAGTAACACACTACTCCGCCAGGGACTCAAATCCTGCAGTGCCAGACGTGTCCCCCTGCTTAAGCCAGTACATGTCCGGGCCCGTCTGAAGTTTGCTAGAGAGCATTTGGATGATCCAGAAGAGGATTGGGAGAATGTCATATGGTCAGATGAAACCAAAATAGAACTTTTTGGTAAAAACTCAACTTGTCGTGTTTGGAGGAGAAAGAATGCTGAGTTGCATCCAAAGAACACCATACGTACTGTGAAGCATGGGGGTGGAAACATCATGCTTTGGGGCTGTTTTTCTGCAAAGGGACCAGGACGACTGATCCGTGTAAAGGAAAGAATGAATGGGGCCATGTATCGTGAGATTTTGAGTAAAAACCTCCTTCCATCAGCAAGGGCATTGAAGATGAAACGTGGCTGGGTCTTTCAGCATGACAATGATCCCAAACACACCGCCCGGGCAACGAAGGAGTGTCTTCGTAAGAAGCATTTCAAGGTACTGGAGTGGCCTAGCCAGTCTCCAGATCTCAACCCCATAGAAAATCTTTGGAGGGAGTTGAAAATCCGTGTTGCCCAGCGACAGCCCCAAAACATCACTGCTCTAGAGGAGATCTGCATGGAGGAATGGGCCAAACTACCAGCAACAGTGTGTAAAAACCTTGTGGCAACTTACAGAAAACGTTTGACTTCTGTCATTGCCAACAAAGGGTATATAACAAAGTATTGAGATGAACTTTTGTTATTGACCAAATACTTATTTTCCACCATAACTTGCAAATAAATTCTTTAAAAATCAGACAATGTGATTTTCTGGATTTTTTTTTCTCATTCTGTCTCTCATAGTTGAAGTGTACCTATGATGAAAATTACAGGCCTCTTTCATCTTTTTTAAGTGGGAGAACTTGCACAATTGGTGGCTGACTAAATACTTTTTTGCCCCACTGTATATCACAAATGGTCAGATTTTAAGTTAAAGCAAATTGCTCACAGGGGTTTTCCTTTTTAAAATGACATACCTTAACTTCAGCAAGTCTCTCTTCTCGCTGCCAGTCCCATACTGAAAGGACATGATCGTTGGAGTCATCTACTACACACAACCACCCTGCCCCCATTCTAAATGGTTAAAATATAGACACAAATACAGTATAATGCTTTATCATTAATAGACGTATAATACAAGTAGGCTCTTTAATCTGAAGTCCCAAGACAACCTTTTTCCTATCAGAAATTAAAAATACAGCATGGTGATTGGATAAGTTGAAATGGACACAAGTATAATAAAGCCATTCTGAAATACATCATGCTAAACATGTCTCTTACCGACTTAGAGAAGGAGAGGCATACAAGAGCCCTGTCAAAAAAGCCAGCTCCGAGAATGTGAAGTGTGTTTAGACTCACAGAGTCCCAAACACGGACATGAGGAGCTAACTGCTGCAAAAAAAGGCAGTTAGTACTATTATCACTGAGCTACAGAACACAATATAAGAGACTACACACCAAACAGTAAATATAGATAAATATAGAAATTAAACATAAAATCAAAGTATTGAGCAAAGTATTTCACAACATCCTGTATAGTGGGTGTGAAAACATATGAATGAAATTATTTTTAGGGCTTAAAGTTCAGAAATGGAAAAGGGTAAGAAACATGATGCCCAGAGGCACAGTAATACTATAATAAAGGCAAGGCTTTGCAAAAAAAAAAGGCAAGTAGGGAAGTGCATAAATACTTTAAACAGGTAAGATACAGGAATAGCTGGGGCTTGTGGTTGGTAGACTGTCTAGACAGAGCACTGAATATGTCAGTCAGGAGTAAGGCTAGACTTGTATATATAGTCATAATAGTATACTAAACAGTGCCACAAATGCTAGGCACCAAATGCAGATTTGGAATTCAAACATTCCACAATCCCCAATCTTTTAGTTGCTATGTCAATGAGTTCTCAGATACATCCTGACTTCCTTCTTGGTTATGTTACAATTGGCCTTTGGATTCTGTATGGTATTTGAGGTAAGGCTCACTGATTCTCCAGGAAAGCTTTCCACTTGCTTACATGGAAATTAGGATTACATCTGAATGACCATGATGGCAGAAAATCTAATATAAAAAAAAACTTCAACCTGGAATGTATTCAGGATTGCAGTTATTGGTTAGATTTCCCACTTTGAATGAATGATCCAATACCACAAAGATATTATTATATCCCTTTCAATGGGGTTTGGAGTTGGCGTTAATGTTGGGTCAAAGTAACAAGCCTACCACATGGCAGTGAATATGGGTACTTAGTGCATGGGCCTACCTCATTCTTCAGCCATGAGGGAGAGCAGCAACTACTAGACTGTTTTGTTTGTTAAGTCAGTGATAAATGTCAACTGATAAAACTCATTGTTTGAATTAATGTCATGCTACCACAGCAGAAACCATTTTGTTCTTGATTTTGCCCGCACCAGCACTAATCCCTCACACACACACACACACACGCACACACACACACACACACACACACACACACACACACACAAGAATAGAGATCTTGTTTTGGTGGAAGTGACATTTCTAATCTTACAAAGCTCACATTTTTAAGCTTGGTTGTTTTGCAAACATGTCAAACCAAATGAATATATTTAGTACATTCTTCCAGATTATTTGGATGGATGGAAATGTCATCTGTAAACAAAGCCATGTATACAGTAATCAGTAATAATCACCAGAACAATGAAAGGTGCACTAGCTAGCCTTAAAGGCATTAACAAAAATTCTTAGTCTCCGCTAAAAGTTTTCCACTCATGCCCTCTTGGATAGTTTTAGGATTACATGCACCACAGGGGTTTAAAATTGTAAAATACTCTAGCACTAACCTGTGGGTGCAATGGACTAAAGTGAGTGTGTTGAAAATGATTTACAAAGATTCATTTTGTGATCATGACTTCCACAAACGGTGTGGAACGGCACGGTTGATTAGTGGTTAGCACGTTTGCCTCACACCTCCAGGGTTGGGGGTTCGATTCCCGCCTCCGCCATGTGTGTGTGGCGTTTTCATGTTCTCCCCGTGCCTCAGGGGTTTCCTCCCCCAATCCAAAGACATGCATGGTAGGTTGATTGGCATCTCTAAATTGTCTGTAGTGTGTGATTGCGTGAGTGAATGAGAGTGTGTGTGCCCTGCGATGGGTTGGCACTCCATCCAGGATGTATCCTGCCTTGATGCCTAATGACGCCTGAGATAGGCACAGGCTCCCCGTGACCCGAGAATAGTTTGGATAAGCGGTAGACAATGAATGAATGAATGACTTCCACAAAGCCAATGTATGAAACAATAAGTAAATAATAAAAAATAGAAAAAGTCACTATCACTCCTGTAAGTAGTGTAAAGTAAAGTGAAACTCAAGTTCAAAATACACTTTGAATAGAATAGTGTAGACGTAAGTGTGCATTGAAACAAGCAGGCATGTGAAAACATTTTTAAAGGCTCTGCTGAAAAGCATCTGATGTATAAAAAATGTGCAGCCAAACATATTGAAACAGATCTCAAGAAAACCATGTATCTGTTTGATTTTGGTACACAGATGTACAGATATGTTCAGTAAACCCATTGTATGGTGTATAATTTTAGTTCAATGCTACACTCTCTGCATTAAGGGAAAGTGAATATATTCCATAACTTTTATTATGTGATTTTCTCATGTTGTTCGTAGCATCTTATTTACAATTGTCTATTTAAAAGGACATCAAGTGTTATTCATGTCTTTTGTCTCTACAAGAAAGGCACTTGAAGCAAAAATAAATCATTCCAATGACAGATTTAATTGTAGACAACCTTCAAGGCAGCTCAGTGTCAGACTCTGTGGTGGTATGTACTCTTACTTTGCCATCCGAGGAGGTTCCAGCTACTTGTCCTGTTGCTATAGTGATTTTATCAGGATGGACAGCTAGGCTTCAGGGAACAAGAGGGAGACCAAAAGGACAGTAGTTAACAGTGCTGAACAAGAAAGAAAAGCACATAACAAGGACTGCTACAACGGGAATGATATGATAAGATTTGATAGCTTCATTGGGCATTTATTTTGGCATTACATATAATCTTATAGAACATAAAGTATTAGTTGCAACATAAGCTTTGGAACCGTTTGACGATCTGTAATAAATAAAATACAAATCACAAGCTTTGGAACCATTTGACGATCTGTAATAAATAAAATACAAATCACTTTGCACTGTTCTATGTGGTATATAATTACTAGTCCACAGTGTTAGTGAGTTAAGATCCTAAAAGCTCCCTGTAGCCAGAGGAAACGAAACATGGTGTCACTTAGTATTACCATATTCATTCAGACAATTTTGACAATAAACTGCTCAGCCGATTAAAAAAGGTGTAGTCAACAATGAGACGTTTTCGTAAAAGGTTAAGACTCTACAGTATTATTTTTTCATTATATAATTCATATTTGAACCAGGCTTTTAGGGTTTTTCCATTATTTTGCAGACTATTAATATAATATATCTTGGAAAAGGTAGATGGAGTTGCACTAATGATTGCCATCCAGTACATGTACAAGTTTTGCTCTTACCATTTGATGTCATCAGTATGCCCAGTGTAGTGTCTTTGCAGCTGCTCGTCTACATTGTACAACACCACCACAGAGGCAATAAAATAAACCGTCTCTCCAGTGGGGAGCAGGTAGAGATTGGACCGACAGTCACGGCCACGGTAGCCATAACTTAGTTTTGGTTAAGAACAAAAGCAAAGCTCAGCAGTATGTGAAATTAGGCTGTTACTGTAGATCGATGTAAAAATTTTATATTTGCTCACATCCAGTTTACATGTCACAAAAAAAAAGCTTCAGCACTGACAGATTACCCACTGTGAACACGTGGTGCTAAATGCACAAGGTGATCACAGAATTTCTAGATACTTCTCTCTAAAAGTGTGTAATCCATTATGTTGTGCCTGATGAATCATGAGCAGGAAGAGAACAGATCTGCAGCAACACTGACAGGCTGCAGCAGTAAAGATTAAAAGCCAGTGGTAGCTGACTCAGTGAAAACTAGATTACTTGGTCTCCCATGTAGACATTATAAGAAAGAAAATAACTAAATAGTAAATCATGTTAAAAGATCATTGCTTCTCATCCTTTGATGTACAAGTAATCTTAGAACACAAGCTGATTTCCCCTTGAGGCATATCATGACTTCCATGCTGAAACAGAGCTGCATTATGCATAGATGAGTCATGATTATAATATGCCTCATAACTATATCACTGATTTAGAAATCAGAGCAACTCCAGGCAGTGAAACGTTTTATATCTCTCATGAAAATAGATTTCCACTTGTACAAGATCACAAAAAAACACTCCTGTTGAAGATGTTGTATATTGGTAATTGAAACATTCTTTGCTATCTATAAAAGCAGCCAAGTTATGCATGAATGCATCCTTGAAGAAATATTTTCTGTTTCCTGGTTTTTGATAAGAAGAGCAGGTCTAAGCCATTTTTCTTAAGAACACTGTAATTTTCTAGAATAAAAATGAATATTCCACTTGGCCAAGATACCACTTCATTGGCTGCACTTTAAAAATAACTATTCATTAAATGTCTAATGGAAAAACTCACATTATGTCAAAAGGATGCTCATATGTAGTATACTTCAATGTAATACAATGGAGTTAGGAACTAACCATAGTTCTGGAGAAAGACCTGAAGATCCACTTCTTGCCTAGTAAGCTTCTTATAAATTCATATCTCCTTCATTCAATGTTCATGATAAAGATTCTGTCTGCCCCTACCATTTATGTAATTCTTCCCAATTCCTACCCAAGACTCTGTGCTGGTTTCCCAGAACAAATCACAGTATCCACAGTATCCCTTCAATATTTGAGGGTGTAGTCTGCAGTCACAAAGTGCAAAATGTGTCAGAGAATTTAACCATTTTTTCATTTCGGTCTTGTTGACTAATTCATCATTCATGAATCATTCATGGTCAGGGTTACAGTGTACCCAGAGCTTGTGTGAATATAACCTGAAGGGAATCTAGTTCATTACAAAGAACCGTGTACATGCACATACTCCTTCATACCATGGCAATTTTATGTGGCTAGTCCATGTCCTGGCATGTTGTTCATTCACTTCAAATCTCTCTTGGTTACAGGTGAGAACCAACAAATTAATAAAATTTCACTGTATAGATTACAGGCAGCAGTAATGCAAAAGGATACACCCAGTCTAACTTCAGTTTTTTAGGAGGCAGATCAGCTTTTTCTTCTAGACAGTATGTATCCACCAGCTCTTTTGGCATGTACATGGTGATGGGTCTTCCCTTCAAATACATTTTGACATACCCTTCATCTAAAAAAAAAGCAAAATATTTTCAGAACAACAAATTATATAGCATTGCATGACCTTAGTATTGTAAGGTATATATTTTAACTCCCATTTATTCTTCATATGTAGATAGAATTGTATAATACTAAGAGTACCTCTGCACTGGGAGGCTGTATTTATGTAGAGATATGGATTCAGATTTTTATAAAATGATAGAGATATAAATAATTAATCATAAAACCATTAAAATATGTATGCTTTATCAAACAATGTAAGTGTTAAGCAAGGCTTAAAACAAATGAATGAATGAAAAGAAATAGTTTAAAGAAAATGGGAAAAGAAAAATATTTTCATTTCATTTTATTGTTTCACTATTATACATTTTATTGTGTGTTTAATGGACAATTACTTAATCAAAAGAAATCGGTGCAGTATCTTGATTCGACATCTTAATATACAAATGTAAAAAAGCAGATATGCAAGCAAAGCAGATGAGGGAAAACAGAGACGATAAAAGAGACGAAAACAAAACTGATCAACATTTAACAGACAAAACAAAAGTGTCAAAAATAGCAAGTGACGTGCAGAAAGACAGACAAAACAACTCAACAGAAAATAACAAACAAGAAAAAAGAATGAGAAAAGATTAAAAACAACAACAACAAAAAATCAAAGCTGTTGTTAATAAACACGTAATACTATTTCTATATCTGAGATCAGTAGCAGATTTGAAAATACTGGCTGGGGGATTTGTTGGGGCTCCTGTAACTTGTTGTGTCTAATGGAGAATTGGTGGAATGAGAAGGACATTCCTTCAGTGAGGGAGTAAATGGTACAACCATTCTGCCCCTGGAATGAGTTGCCTTCCTGGATGGGATCTTGGCCTCTGGGGAAGAATGTGTTGAGCACAAGGGGACATCTGATTTGCAGAGCTCAGCGGACGTGGTCCTTATAGCTGGATGGTGCAGGAAGATCTGCACGGTCACTAGGTGAAGTGATGGGATTGGGGAAATGGCAGAGAAGTTGGATGAAGTATAAAAAAAATGATCTTCTGTATTCTCTGACATAACCACATTCACGATAGGATGATAGGACATTTACAAAACTACTGGATCACAAACCAGTGTGGGAAAGAGGTATTTGGCAACTAAGTATTTAAATTGAGCATCATTTTTCTGGTTAAGGGTAATGCAGGGCAAGCAGACACGGTGACATGGTGACTCATCCACAGACGCAGACAAAACTCTCACTGCATCTAAATCTGCGACTCACATGACATGAAGATTGCCCAAGAATATTCAGAAGCATTTCATAAGGTAATAAGAATGTAATGCCTCTAAAGGATTGACAGAACAATTAGAGGTGTATGGAGTGAAAGCAGCTCTACTCATATTGCCAGCAAGCCTTTGAGTGTGCTGCTGGGTAACTGCAGGAGAATGTGAGCTCCTGTGGTGCATGTGAAAAATAGGCATTGAGGGCTGTGAGCAAACACACAGTGTGCCTCAAGCAGGTTAACAGGCAATCAACCACAGGCTGACAACACTCTCGGTGCATGTTAGGGAGAGTGCTCATTAGTCGATTGGGAAGGATTGCACTTTGGGGGTCTGTTACACACACATCCATCAGATCAACCCATGCCTTTACACCAAACATGGATCTGTTGCATTCTGTGCCATTCTAAGCTAGGCCAGGCTGCTCTGAGATGGTCTACTGAAGAGCTTGTACTGTAGAATAAAAAAAAGCACTGCCAAATTGGCCCACTTGATTTAAATCCAGCCAGGGGCCGTCATTTACTAGAGTAATGTTTCTCAATCGTTGATGTAATGCAACCAAGCACTGCACTGTTTCATGGTTTTCTGGTTTCAAAACACCTTATCAAAATACTAAACCTTTCAAAGGTTTTATTTCATATGATAATGCTGGAAAAACACTCAACAGTGTAGTGTAAGGCTACTCCTTTAGAATTACTCACTCCAGGAAGATCTCTCCAAAATTTTTATTGTACAATCATGCACTAGCAAAATGGTACTATACTGTAATTTTCACTTTTCCTTGTAGCTAGCAAGTTACCCTTAAAAGTATATCTTTTGAGCCTTTAGTATGTATCTTTTACCTAAAATGGCATATATAAGATTTTACCTAGAGTGGTGTATATCAGATCAGGTATCTTTAAATCTTTAATGTAAAACGTCAGAAAGTTTAGAAAGTACAGTTTAGTACCCTTTTGTCTTAGCATGTACTCAGAGCAGGAGTTCATAATGGATGTCTTACAGCTTAAGGATGACACAGTGGTCACAGAGCCATTTGGGTAAGCGAGGGTTGATGATCAGGACCTACCTTTGCAGTGTGTCACCCGTCGCATCCCTTAGTGAGTGTACACAGATAGAGAGAAAGACTGTGTGAGAAGGCTCTTTACAAAGGGAAAGTGAGAGAGAGAAAATGAGAGAGAGAAAATGGGGAGAGAGAAAATGAGAGAGAGAGAAGAGAGAGAGAGAGAGAGAGAGAGAGAGAGAGAGAGAGAGAGAGAGAGAGGGAGAGAGAGAGAGATCCTGGCACATCAGCTTCTAGACCGTTCTTAATTACTCTACAAGGCCCTTTGGGGAGACATCTCTCTGGACCTGTGCTCTAGATAACAAATCACTTATGTTAATCTGCTGCTGTGTTAATTCACTTAACATCTGGAATGCTTGGTGTGATGACTGCAATTAACCAGAAATTAACCAACATGGTCAAAATAAGACGCATGACATGTGCAGTCTCACTTCCCAGATAGTGTAGTTCAGTATTATGTAAAGTAGACTGGATTTAAAAGAGTGGTATTTGCATATTAAATCAAATGATTATGATGTTCTCACTTATTCCTTAGGAGCCTTATGTGTTTTTGTGCGGTCTTCAAATCTTAAGCAATGCAAAATAAGATAAGCAGTAAAGGATAAGCAACTGTAATGTGAACGACCTACTGTATGTGTATTACAGTTACGTTTCTGCTTATAAAAAGCAGATAATCACTGACTTCCTGCTTAAAGTAAATACATATGCAAAGAATAAGAAATGTATAAAAAACAATCAAACAAAAAATAAAAAAGCACAATCATGTTAGCAAAACAAATACAAAGTATGCTGTAGTTAATTGTTGGGTGAAATGGGTTACTGATGATAGATGTGGTTGTGATTAGCTGATTGGATGAAATGCGCCATTCCCCAACACACAGAAAAACAACCTGTCACTGAGCTTTTTATGAGCTGAGACTGGAGGAGGCAAGCCTATGCATTCAAAATGATATTTCCTTTAGACTTGTTTTCCTCTTATTAAAAGGGAAGAGATTAGGGATATGATGTAACTTAATACTTTATTTCAAATGAACAAATGTGATGTTTATTTTAGAATAATTTGGCATGGTTCATGTTTAAAAAAAAAAAAAAAAAAAAAAAAAATCAAACACACTGGCTTAAAATCCAAATACAGGTGTATTTAATTGGATCATTAAACAGATGCAGATTAAGATAATGCCATTGCGTTAAACCCCTAGGAGAAATGGTTTACTGCAGGTCCACACCCTTTAATAGTCACTATTTTAGATTTAAGCCTTCATATACCATCAGTTTCTTGCCACAGCCAGATATGCAACTATTACTTTTCCAGTCATAGCTCATAATTTTAAAACTTGGCATGACAGTCAAAAACACTCCAGCATATGTCACTTACCAGCACTGAACACAGGCTCCTTCTGTTTACTGCAGGGTGTGAGAGAGAAAGAAACTTGTAATCCAAATAAAGTACATGTGCAGCATGTAGCACCAAAGAGTAACATTTATATCAGCACTGTAAAATTAAATCAGTTTATTATATTCAGAACTTGAGGCTTACTAAGTAAGAAGCTCAGTAAATATCTTGCAGTTCTCATAGTTACTATGTGCCATTAATGAAAAAACATGTACTGTGTTTAGTAAAGGTTGACATGTTGCTATACCTCTCACTGGTTCTCTTGCCGCTTGAGTTGCTTCCAGTTGAGGCGGTGCGTGTGCGGTTACTCTTAGCTTCACTTCCACCCTCTTTCCTACTGCTAGGACCCACATGCTCTGATGAGCTTGTTCTTTTCACAGTGCTGAGAAAATACAAAGGATGGCAACTCATTAATTCCATTTTGAATCAATTATAGGATATAGGATATGTATTGGATAAAGGTTAACGATAAAATCTCTAATGGAACAATGAACTCACTACACAAATAAAACAGATTCAAATTAGAATACATCCAACATGCTTTCTAACATGGGTGGACAAATACTAATACTAATACTTTCTACATGGGTGGACAAATCTTAAATTCATTAGCTAACACAAAGAACAAATCAAAGCTTCAACAGGCTGAAACCACACTGAGGTGGATTATTTTACTATAACAGTATGTCTCAAAGTGCTTTATTTCTCTTATACAGTAGTGATTTACAAATGTTTACCATTTTAAATGTATTAATAAACCACATGTGCTTTTTATACATTAATAGTTACATTTAATGTTATGGAACATCCACAAGACACATTAGTGCCTGATATCATGCATGTTATACACTCATATGGGGATCTTCCCCAAAATGTTGCAAGAAATTTGGAATGACACAATTGTCTTTATATGCTGTAGCATTATAATTCATCTTTAGAGCTGGTTTATACTTTTTCCCACTGGAATGAAGGGGCCCAAACATGTTCCAGCATGGCAATGCCCCTTTGCACAAAGTGAGGTCCATAAAGACATGGTTTGCCAAGGTTGATGAAGAAGATACCTTAACAGAGCCCTGACTTTGGTGATCAGTTGGAACACTGACTACTGACTAGGCTTCATGGAAAGCTTAGAAAAGAACCTGCACTGTTGCATTTTCTCTGTATATGTAGCTGAATTACTTGTGTCTATCTAGTGTCTTCATTTTTTTGACAAGTGTGTAAAAGTGAGGTGATTATTGTCCAAGCATTAGAGTTGTATATTTTACTATATTTTATTTTGTTTAATCACTCTTGCCACATCCCTTCATGTTTCTGATATACATTAGTGTCTAGCATCTGCTACAGTTAATTAATATGTGTATATAACATAGTTCCTTCCAACAGCCAGACCACATCCTTGGTGCAAGTATGGAGGTAGCAGGTGGCAGAAAAAAGTAGCCTATGCCACAGGACTGAGGTACTTGTGACACTAATGTGTAAGGATTGCACAAACCAACTGGTGCATGTAATATTTAAACAAACATAAAAACATGCCTGTCCTAAGTGCATGCACTAGCAATTTGTCCATCCTTGTGTTAACTGATTTTTAATCTCTCTTTAATTTAGGAGACGACTGAGGCACTTATAAGAGGAGACAGAGATGCTAAATTACACTTTACATTTAATAACTACGCAAGCTTAGATTCTGTTTATGAACTTAAGAACAGTTGTAATGTTATTTAAATCAACAAATCGAACAATTATCACTAAATATCAATACTGTCCTGTGAGAAATTATTTTTCACATATTCGCCTGCATTTTACTCAGGAACTGGCTCTGTTCATGAGCATAAACAGTTACTTTGTGAAGAGGAAATGGTGCTGGGGAGATAACACAGGACACATCCCCCACTGACAGTCTGTTATACCAAATATCCAGTCTTCACAATTACTGAAAACAAAACACTAGATACATATCTGTATACAGCCAGACAGAGCAGCATATTTTTATTTGCTTTCCCATGACACGCTTGCCACCAGGTTTGTAAGGGGTGGACAGAGAGGGCTGCACAGGGAATGACTGCCCTTTCAAAACACCCAAACAAAGAAAAAGGCTGGCTCAGCAGATTAATGGTTGCAATGCCTAATCCAGGCTGCATGGGCAAAGCTCTTTCAGGTCAGCCACTGGCTGGTGATGTTATCCTCTGTGAAGGGATCTACTGGATGTTTAAACATGAAGTGGTGCTTTTGTTAAGAATGAAACTTCAGGCACTGAATTGGAGCATACACAGTTAATCAAGAAACTGCACAGCTTTCAGTCATGAAAGAAATTGTGGGTTGAAGTGGGAGCTTTAAGAGAGACTGATGACGATGGAAACTAGGGAGCTTTGTGATGAGGCCAAGGAATGTTCAATTCCTGAAACTGGACTCATTACTTCGTAGTTGATATTAGGGCATCAGTGGTACATGTGAGAAAGATGTTCATAGATGTAAAGTCATTTTGTACATATGAAAAACCTTGCAAATAACCCAACCGTATACATAGAAAAAGTTGTGTATTTATGGAAAGGAAATGTCAGGAAACACATACTCTCACCTGTAAAGTGTTCTGAGTGGAAACTGGGATGAGCTGGTTAGACTGGACACACTGTACACAGAGCATGCAACATAGGAACAGAGAAGAATCTAAGAGTAAGATACACAGGGGCAAGACAGAAGGCTTGGAGGTGTTTTACAAGAAAAGAATGAGAGTGATAAAGTAGAAGGAAAGTGTGTAGATTTATTAGGTCTCTCTCACACACCCACACACACCACACACACACCCACACCACACACACACACACACACACACACACACACACACACACTTGTCATGCTATACTTTGGAGGATCTTCCATTGCCTGCATCTAAATCTAACCCTAAGCCTCATATGAGTTACCCAGGTTTAAAAGGTTTCAGTTAAATAATAAAAAAAATAATAATAAAATGCAGTTTTACTCATGAGAGTATACCACATATCTCAATAAAATCTCAAAAAAGTCAGACAATTCTATTCTTGTGGGTGCAATTTTTTGTGAAGAAGAAGAAGAAGAATATACATTACAGCACAGTGTAATGCCTTCTTCACATATCCCAACTTTTGAGGTTGTGGTTCCAACCAAGATATAAAAACAAGTATGTATGTAATACATATAATACACATATGTAAAATGTTCAAAATAATTTTTTTTATTTACAGAGCAGAATGAATAGCCATCCACTGTTAGATTAATCACTTCATCATAATGTGAATGATATAAAGTGTGATGCCATGCTAAAGGGATAAAAGATATATATAATATAGACCACAAAAAAGTTACTCAGTTATATGTATTAGCATCCTTTTAGGTCAGACACAAGTGTTCCTAACATTCATATCACACCACAGAACTTATTTTTCAAATCACCCAATTATATATATTAATTAGTTTCTCAAAACTATCTTCTCAAATCTAAAACTTCTCAAATCTAAAAACATAATACACATAAATATATATTAATATGCACATTCATTCATTCATTCATTCATTCATTCATTCATTCATTCATTCATTCATATACTCAGCTACTCTATCGACCTTAGCCTTTACACATTACGGCCTCTATTGTCTCAGACATCCATCCACCCATCCTCAAATTATAATTGAGCTCCAAGCCAGACAACATCTGAGGAAGTGCATATTTATTGTGTGTGTGTGTGTGTGTGTGTGTGTGTGTGTGTGTGTGTGTGTGTGTGTGTGTGTGTGTGTGTGTGCGTGTGACAAGAGGAAGACGGATCACCTCTACTCATTCTTATTCTTCACTGTTATTGTTTCCCACAGAGCCTGAGACTGACATCACCACAATAGCTGTAGTGCCTGTTACCCTGCTACTCATGAGAAAAGTCACTCTGGACATGTGTGTCACTGAGAGATTATATTATCAGGCTCCTGTAACATGTTGGCATTTTGAAAATGACTCTGATGGGTACGGGAAGCGTAGAGACTGAAATATTCACATTCAAATGACAGTAGTAGGATAATTTTATTGTTTATGGTGACAACTAGTCCCTTGATGATCTGACTGTGGCACCCAAGAACACCTAATCTCTGATAACACAGGTTTAAAAGGGGAATTCCAGTGATTTTTCAAAACTTCTACATAATTCAACAATTAAGCTAAGGATTTAGAATTAAAATAGCTCTTTCTGGGAAATTTATTTGATTTCCTTGTATTGTGTGATATGAATCAGCTCTATATGACTGTAAAGTTACAAAAGTCTATGTGGGTAATGAGTGCATGAGATTCAACTATAGGCTAAATCTACACTGTAACCCTTCTCTCTATATTAACAGGTAATTACTAACAGTATTTCACAGTATTTCCATAAAACAGTAACATGCTGTATCTTTTACAGAATGGCTCTACAAACACAGCAGTTTCAGTATATAACTGTAGAAACATTGCATTCTGGGATTTTTACATTTTTTTGTTTGCAATTATTTCTTAGTTCTTTAAGTTTCTTGGTCAAGCAAATTTAGTTTTAAGTTCTCTCCAGGGTTCAGTGTGATAATGGGAACAGACATTTGTGACCATACTGTGGCCAAATTAGATTTTTCAGTGGGACTTTAACGAAAATCCCCCACAAATAATTAGCTGTGATAATAAGATAAACCAATGATATGTGACTTTGTAGACGTAGTAGTAGTTTTTACATTTTTTTCAAGTGTTAGTTTGACTGTGACACTTGATAAAAGGACAACACAGCATGAGAAGACAGAGAAATAATTTTTCCTCCAAATAACGTTTGTGTCTGTGACAAGGATGAATGGACTTTAGAGCATGCAAAGATAGATAAATAATTGTTTGCATTAATACCATAACCCAATATTTTTTGGAACTTTTTATGCGTGTCTCGACTTTCTTTTGCACTTTTGCTTAGTGACTTGTGAACAGTTCACCAAGTAACATTGGTATTTTACATTATAGGGCAAAAGTTGCAATATATCCTTTGCACATTTGTTTTAGACTCTTTTCAGTTACCGGGTCATTTTAAAGTATATTTCTGAAAATTTGTGAGTTCAATTGTTCAATTTGGAAGAATGTTAAGATTACTAAGATTACAGATTGTTAATTGTTAACAATTAATTGTATGTTAAATGTTTTTTTTTTTAATAATAAAGAAATACAGACAAAGGCAATTTTTTACTCTTTTCTTAAAATTAATTCAAGAGTATGTTGTTTTTCATTTCATATTGCCACAATTGTATGAAAAATAAGGGGGGAAAATGTTACTTTTTCCATGTATAGGACATATGATTTTTACACTTGATTACTGGGACATTCAGATATTTTTCTCACATGAATAATTCTTTTTCACATGTAATTCACAAAATGTTACATGAATTTACTTGATATCGTATTTAAAGTAATAATAATGTCGTTTCAGGTGAAATGCCTTTACACATTAGTCCCAGTTTATGACTTTGCTCTGTATTTCCAATATTAATGTCCTAACCCAAAGATTTTAACTAGCTAAAAATCCTGTTACAATATTCTCTCACAATCTCCTCAAACCCTAAATGTCTCTGAGGTCCAACCTACAACATTTTTGTTTATATGGTTCTTTTTATTAATTAGAATTCTGCAAAGTTTATGAGCCATGAGCAAGACTTTATTAAATCTGTGATCCTTCATTCTCAAGATGAAGGCCGTAGTCTCTCACCTTTTGGTCGCTGGTGTGTTGTCTTTCTTGGAGCCTGAGGGTGAGAGCAGAATAGTGCTTTTCTTTGGTAGGATGTTTCCATTGTGGACTGTGGGCTTCAATGGCAGTGCTGCAATCATTGGCCTGGCTGTGAGACAAAAGGACAGAAAACAGGGAAGACATTAGATTTTCCCACAGTACACAAGGCAGAAATGACAAAAAGCTGTCCAAAAATCAATATTAAAATGAATAATAAATGAACATATGACCTGCACAGTATAACACAGTGGAATTACAGCTTAATCTATGTAGACTGAATACAAATAGTACTTTAATAAGGGCACGTTTTTATTCAAACAATGGGTCCTGTTAATTATTACCACGATTATTTATGTATAATTTATCATAAACCATGTGTGCAGTTCTAATGCTCTGGATTGAATATTTATATGTTCCAGTTTTCATTAGAGTACTGTCAAGGTTATGCCAGAATCAACACTCAACTTTATTACCCATCAGCCCCAGCATGTTACATGTCCCAATCATCACTCACACCTTTTCTTTTTTTTACTCCAACTTAAGTCTTGGATTTTGTATGTTTCATTTCAAGCTTTTGCCTGCATCGTGTGTATGTGTCATCATGTGTTTCACGTCTTTTCTCATAGACTGTCTGTTTTTGCTTTATATCTACTGTTTATGCTTCTTGCTTCACGGTTTTGGTTGTTTGTGCTACACAGTTTCAATAAATTCTGCCCTTGCATCCTCTGCCTCTACATAATTGTGACAAGCACACCTACAGTGTAACTGCTGACAGCAGAGATCAAGAGGGAGAAAGTTTTATTTATATTACCCTATGAACCAGCTCTATTAAAAATTCATCTCAGCAGATTTGCTGCAGCTTTTCATGTCTCTCTCTGGGCTGCTGAGCATATAAGCAGCACATTTGGGAGAAACACTACAGAAAGAGATGAAAGAGATACCAAGAGAAAGAGATAGGCAGGAAAATAGAATGAGAGGAATAAGAAAGGCCCCCAAAAAAGAAAAAGTCTTTCAGCCTTTCAGTAGGCAGGGACGACTAACTTCATGAATACTTCACACAAGCACAAAGAGAATACAGGAAATGTGGCTGCTTCATTCAGCCATGACTTAAACAGCAGTGTGGCTGTCAGTACATGATAGGGGAAGTTGTTTTGTTCAGACTGAAAGATGGCAGTGCTAGCTTTTAGAGCATGTCTAATTAAAAAGTCTCTGATATCATTTGTATTTGATTTGAATCAGAAGTTTCTCCAATTATCTTTTATTATAGTATTAGAATTACAAGGTCAGCACATCATTAACAAGCCAAGCTGCTGAATGATGACAAATTGCTTTTAAGATCTGATATCTGGGAACATTATTACATTATACATCATACATGCTCAGGATTATTGTACACAGTAAAGGATACAGTGCATCAATAATATTTCTTAAAGGTTTAAAAATACTTCCAGCAATCAAACCTCCATTTTCAGTGGATATGCACACCGCTGATCTGAGCAGTGTTTAGTTCCAGTTCCATGCACATGAAATCCATGTGTTCTGTATAATAAATAACACACCTGCCTGCATGCTTGATTTGGCACCACTGCTTCCTGCGGTGGGAGATTTGCTCATCCCTAATTCGCTTTAATATGAAAGATGTGTGTTAAATGAAGGACTTTGGGCTACTGTTCAGAAGACTGAAGACAGAAGAGTTTAAATCCCAGCACCTCTGCCACTGTTCGGTCTTTGAGCAAGACTATTACCCCTCTACATCTCATTTATATCCTATAAGTTGCTTTGGATAAAACGTCAGCTTTTTTGATAAATACATAATAAAAAGTACAAATGCATAAATACATGATATGAAATCAAAATTTCTGCATGTATCATTAAATCATGAGAGCTTTATTTACAGAAAATGATCTTTTCCTGAATTTTTTGTGCCGCTTTATTTATTTTTTAATCATGTCTAGGCTTCCTGCAAAGATTCTACTGGATCAGCCTTTATTATTATTATTATTATTATTATTATTATTATTATTATTAATATTA
>JAUCMX010000008.1:10075293-10252793 GCA_033459395.1 Hemibagrus guttatus | reverse complement strand
TAATATTGGATGAAGATAAATGAACAATAACTATTATTATAATAAAACTTAATATTTAATCAATATTTTGATTTAATTATACAGTTAACTATATACACAGTATTTGTCTAATGTGTGTCTGGCTGTATAAACCATTGCTATAAGCATCTGTTTTAAAATATCGCAACAGAAAATATTGCTAAAGGTTGAAAGACAGTTGATTTAGTTGTGTTGTCTTAAAAATCTTAAGATTTATTTAAAACTGGTGAATACACTAAAAAATATGTACAGAAACTATATGTATAAATGTTATTTTAAAAGCTGGCACTAATTAAATGTATAGTATAATAAATATTTAATTATGAATAAATATGTATTAATATATTAAATATGAATATTTAATTTAAACATTATTGTAGATGGAAATGGTTATATTTATTATTCACCAATCCATATATGGTAAATAAAAGTCTGTAGAAGTCCCATTTCATTAACTGTTTTCACAAATAAAAACAGTGGATAGTGATTATGTTTCCTATCCCAATTCATCTGCATATTTATAAGACTGCTACACACACACACACAAACACACACACAAATCCAATTTAATGGCCTCTAGCCACTTCACTTAAAAATTCAGCCTGTGTCTCTACATTAACAATTACAGTGATTACTGTGCACTAATGATTAATTCCTTACAAGAGACATGCTTCACCCTGTTAGATACGGAATAACAACATTTTAAACAAAGGCGTCTGTAATATTTGACAATATTAGATAGGTCAAAACATCTACTGTACATTGTTTTGAATATTTCCCACATTGTGTTAAAAGACAGAAAACTGACAGAAAATATCCAAGGTTAATTTGTGGAGCGGTTTGCCATCATGCCTTCTTTAAATGCCTCATTATCATGATTGTAGCATAAGTGCAGTCTAATCTCAGTAGGAAAACACAGAGTGATATTATAATGAAATGATAAAAGGGAAGAAGAAAATATACGAAAAGGTGGAGCTGCCATTCATCATCTGTCCAGGACAGATGAGCAAGACTCTTAACTCTATCTTAATACGAGCTATACTATTTTATTTGTATAAATTAGTACTGCACTGAAAATCTTGCTGTACAGTGGTATTTTTAACCAATTTGTTCAATCTCTAAATAAGCTAAAAGCAAAGTAGTTCATATCCTTAAAAAAATACGATAAGAAAAAAAAAAACACAATAGCATTAAGACATATTATTACTTATGTTTCATAAAAGTATTGTGAAAGGAAAGTAAATGTCCAGCACTATGACACTAAATGGTTGATATGTTGTGTACAACACACATTTTCACAGAAAATGCTAGGGACATTTCTAAAATTCATTCTAATTCAAGCAGCCCAGGTATGCTTAAAAAATGTAAATACATGTCACTGTCAACAACAAGTAAAGCAATTACCAGAGAATACAATTTTCTCAACAAAAAAAAATTAAATGCAATATAAAATGTCTCATTTATTCGCTGCACCCTTAGTCCCAATATACATGTTTGATGATGTTTGGTGATTTTTTTTGTTTCCATAGAAAAGCTAAATGTATCTCCCTTATCTAGTCACTCCTCAACTTTGTCTAAAAGCCTGGCGCAGTTACATTTCAATTTTCTTGCTAAAAGAAAGGAATGCACAATTAAACATACTTAATGATATCCTTCATAAAACACAAATGACTTCCATAAAACAATCTCAACCACTAATGATGGCCAGAATTAATTAGGAAACCTATTTGACCACATTAAAAAGCATTTAGAGGTAAAATGAAGGGAAACCCAGCATGATTGCTTGCTTTAAAAGAGAAAAAAAAAAAGCAATTTCCATAATTTTACAGAAGAGACCCTGCTTGGCAAACATCCATATCCTGGGGAAACACACTGCATTTGTTCTCTTTCCCTTTCTATCCTTTCATTGATTTCATTTTAAAACCTCCTGATTCATAGTAAGATACACTCATAGCAGAACAGCTGACATTACTATCTCCTCTAATTTCACTTCAGTCTAGTCAGGGTAAGACCCGAAACATTAACTCTCATGCACTGGTACACAATGTATGAATATTTTGCCATCATTTTAAATCAGCCAAGGAAATGAATTCACTGAATGCGCCAACTGACTGCTCTTCATCTTTGTCTTGACTGTCCAACATGCACTGTGCATGCGATTATCGCTGATTGCTATTATGTCCAGCGTTAGTGTGCAGACGGTTGAAAGGATGGGGTGCACAAAAATGTCAGTGGATTATCAAAGGAAAATTAATCCCTTTAAAGTCCTCCCCTTAGTGCAGTGAACTCATTAATAAAACATCTTAGTCTCTGTTAGCAGGGACTCAATCCTGACACTCTGAGCTCCCGATGCAAAGTCACTCAACAGCAGCCTGATGAGGAGATTTGAAAGGATTAGAACAGCAAGTGTCTTCATCATTCTGGGCCTTAAAGCTTTGTCTGCTCTTATGAGGCTGTTCAATGTTACAGGGCCAGTAGGATTATAGATGTAGTGTAGAGCTCTCCTGTCCTTACTTGGCAAGCGATTAATACAGACAGACAGACAGACAGAAAATAGTGGCGTAACAATGAGCAACATTCAAATGTGATATTCTATGGTGGTGTCTGTACACTAGATTTTCGATACAGCAAAAGAAAACATTGCCTGAATATGTGCCTTAGGTTTCCATTTTCAGTTCATTAATTCAATTCAATTTTATTTGTAAAATTTTCCTTGCCACAAAACAGCTTTACAAACATCTATTAATTCAGTATATACATTTTAAATTTGTCCTTACTGAGCAAGCCAGAGGTGATGGTTGTAAGTAAAACTAAGACGATATAAGGAAGAAAGCTTGAGAGGAAACAGACCTAAAAGGGAACCCATCCTTATCTGGGTGACACTATAGAGAGTTTATAAATAATTCTCTTGTAATTCCCTACAGTGTACTATATGGTCACAAAGTGCAGTTGTGTAACTAGGAAACTCAGTCTAGCTTTAACATGAAGTCTACCATGTTGAAGTTATTAGCTGGTGAGTCTTGGGTGCAAAATTGGGTGTGTTTCTTTGTGTTTTCATTTAGTTTTAGAGACATATACAGAAGGTGGTATTAGAAGTGTTTTGTACTCATATATGGCAGATTTTAGCACACGGTAGTGTTTCGGTCCACAACTCACTGACCACATGTATTGTAAAATTAACAGAACCCTGTAATGCTACAATACACCAGACCTTACAGATTTGCTTTACCCACTGGTGTATGTCTTGCACTTATACAGGTGCTTATACATTGACACCCTTCACAAGGAGGGTAAGCCACAAACATTCATTGCCAAAGAAGCTGGCTGTTCACGGAGTGCTGTATCCAAGCATGTTAACAGAAAGTTGAGTGGAAGGAAAAAGTGTGGAAGAAAAAGATGCACAACCAACCGAGAGAGCCGCAGCCTTATGAGGATTGTCAATCAAAATCCATTCAGGAATTTGAGTGAATTTCACAAGGAATGAACTGAGGCTGGGGTCAAGGCATCAAGAGCCACCACACACAGACGTGTCAAGGAATTTGGTTACAGTTGTCGTATTCCTCTTGTTAAGCCACTCCTGAACCACAGACAACGTCAGAGGTGTCTTAACTGGGCTAAGGAGAAGAAGAACTGGACTGTTGCCCAGTGGTCCAAAGTCCTCTTTTCAGATGAGAGCAAGTTTTGTATTTCATTTGGAAACCAAGGTCCTAGAGTCTGGAGGAAGGGTGGAGAAACTCATAGCCCAAGTTGCTTGAAGTCCAGTGTTAAGTTTCCACAGTCTATGATGATTTGGTGTGCAATGTCATCTGCTGGTGTTGGTCCATCGTGTTTTTGAAAACCAAAGTCACTGCACCCGTTTACCAAGAAATTTTGGAGCACTTCATGCGTCCTTCTGCTGACCAGCTTTTTGAAGATGCTGATTTCATTTTCCAGCAGGATTTGGCACTGCCCACACTGCCAAAAGCACCAAAAGTTGGTTAAATGACCATGGTGTTGGTGTGCTTGACTGGCCAGCAAACTCCCCACACCTGAACCCCATAGAGAATCTATGGGGTATTGTCAAGAGGAAAATGAGGAACAAGAGACCAAAAAATGCAGATGAGCTGAAGGCCACTGTCAAAGAAACCTGGGCTTCCATACCACTTCAGCAGTGCCACAAACTGATCACCTCCATGCCATGCCGAATTGAGGCAGTAATTAAAGCAAAAGGAGCCCCTACCAAGTATTGAGTACATGTACAGTAAATGAACATACTTTCCAGAAGGCCAACAATTCACTAAAAATGTTTTTTTTATTGGTCTTATGAAAAAATGTTTTTTTTATTGGTCTTTATTCTAATGTGTTGAGATAGTGAATTGGTGGGTTTTTGTTAAATGTGAGCCAAAATCAGCACAATTAAAAGAACCAAAGACTTAAACTACTTCAGTCTGTGTTCACTGAATTTATTTAATACACAAGTTTCACAATTTGAGTTGAATTACTGAAATAAATGAACTTTTCCACGACATTCTAATTTATTGAGATGCACCTGTACACTATTATGCTGGCATGTTTGTTAATGAAAAAAACCTGTAACTTTTACTGACTTGAGATTAAGAAGACACTATTTTGTCAAAGGAAGGAGTGTGGGCTTGATTAAGCTTAAATGTTTATGTACAATAAGCAGTCTTTTATGACAAATAGCCTACTTTATTATGCTGCATGTTGAATGTATTGTTTGATTTACAGAAATATGGTTTAAGTGCACCCATAGAGACATAGTAGATTTATAGGCCTGTTAAGAATATGTGAAGTTGAATAAACTGTAAATAAACAATTTGGAGCTAAATTACGATGCAGTATAGTGTGGATGTAAACACTATAAATAATAAATAATATGCACAATAAAGTAAATCTGTTGTTGAGAGCAATTTAACATGCTTGATTCCATGCTTTCTTTGATCAATAAGCTGGCACTTACACATGAACCCTCCATGCAGAGAGTGGGAGTGGAAGAGAGAGCAAAGGTCTATGTTCTATAAATGGATTACAACAGCTTGTTTTCCCCCCACACCTTGTTGTTTTTTACAACCCTGGGTCACAGATACAAGGTCAGTACTTGTCTTGAAGCCGTGCCATCAGACGGAAACGAACCTGCTGTCTTGTGGTGTCAGTGAAGGAGCACATTATAAAACCAATCACCTAAGCTAATATAAACACCACACAAAAGAACAAGTAAATCAGTGGATCTGATCGAAAACAACACACACTGGAAACTAGCACGTCTCTTGTTTAGGAGCCAAAAGCAGCTGAGGAATCATTAGAGATACTTCACATGTGACCTCTCAGGAAGAAGAGGAGGAAGGGGGGAGGAGGAGGGGTGAAGAAAGAGAAAAAGTTGATGAAGAGGGACAAACAGCTCCCAAAGGACAGGAACATGTCCTAGAACAACCTGAGGTCAGCAACGTGCCTCAACAGACAGCTTATTAAAGCTGCACAATCTATTTTGCCTGCTATACCTTTGTTAATATTTAATATTTTTTTAGTCTTAAAAAATAAAAATGGTTTAAGCACTAAAAGGTGGTAGCAGCTCACCACCATGCCCCACTGCTGCTCTCAAAATATAATGGCACAACTACTGTGTGAAGCTTCTTTGTCCCCATACAGGAGACGGAGGAGCTGCAAGATAATTAGAGAGACACTGAGCCAATCCCTCTCGCTGGTTATGCTTAAGCTCCAAGTGTTGATTTTGCTCCCTATGATGTGCAGCCATGTAAGGGCTGTTGTCAGGGGCTGAGTGGGTTGTTTCGCATCTACACAGCATGATGTCTACAGAAGCTATGCAGCACTGATGATTTCACTGAAGTAACTGCAAAGAAGAACTTGAGAAAAATGGCAGTAGGCAAGCATTGCATGTTATTATATAAAAATCTGAAAATTCTTGCTATGGTTTGTTGTTTTGAAGCTACCAGTTGCATCTTTTGTCAATTATTTTAGAAAAAGAAAAGCTTCAGCCCACAGATGTGAACTAATTAATACATAAAACATAAAGAGAGAAAAATAATCTGCTAGAGAAAAATAATCAACAGCTGCGTGATGTGATGTGGCCCACATTCTGTAACTCTTATACCAGATCAGATTGCTAATTATTAAACTTCATATTAATTAAAGAACATGTCACAATTTTTTGTTGAGGAGGAATGTTCATGAAACAAGATGATTCCGTAGACAGTCATTCCCTCAGCAAGTTTGATAAGAAGGAAAATAAATATTAAATATATAAATATATATATATTTATAAAAAACTTCCAAAAAAGCCCAAAATCTTTGTGTTTTCCACAAAATATGCTTCTATCTTTGAATTAAATGGTGATATCAAACCTATTTCTGCTCTCTGAGATGCCCCAAGTGCTTGTTCATTAGCATTTAAAATTTTAATGTGTTATCTTTGACCACAACTAAAATTCTGTGTAAGGTATAAGAGGTAAAAAAGTCTCACTTTGAAAGCCAAAAGTGTCCAGACTATTTTTATATCAAACTTGAGGCGAGGAAATAATTTGTTTATAATGCTGTTTTATCCACTTTTTTAAAACCCTATTCACATAATTGATAAGCAAAATAATTAATTAGAGTTTATTTAAAGCCCTGTTTGTACATTAAGTTTGCAAGTCAAGTGTCTACAGTAGTAATGTCAATGTATGTGTATGTAGATATTAGCAATACCTTGCAATAAGAGTCTCATATGATGTTTATACACCTCAACCCTACAACACTGATTTTCACTTTCGACAGCAGAGATATGTATTTTTATAAATTTTAGACCAACAGGCATAGTATGTGTCAAATGTCAGATGAAACAAACATCCTGCTTCCATCATTATGCTCAACAACAGCCAGAAAAATCTTATTTAGTCTACCACAGCTGACTATCACAGTGTAACAGTCACAACCTTTTTTCCAGAAACAGCTACCTATATATCTGTCAACATCTCTTTTAAAAAGTTCACACTCAATAGTCTGACCTGACCTGAGCTGTACCTGTAGAAATGACAGGGAGAAACAAACCTGGCAGTGACACGCTGGGGTAGAGGAGCAAGGCTAGCTCACACTCTTTAGGAGTAAAGCAGTAATGGACGAAATGCCAAAACACATGAGATGAGGAAATGAGGTCAGTTTGCTGGTGCAAGTTGCAGAGTACTCGGAAAAGGAAACATGGATCATAGCATTAACTAATGGCTTGTTCTGCTTTCTTGCATCAGACACAAAGCTCTTTTCAGCTTTAGCATAAGGGGTGAGAGTCTAGATTCACACACACACACACACACACACACACACACACACACTCACACACACACACACACACACACACACACACACACACACACACACACACACATACACACAGGCAAAAGGTCACTGAGTACACACAACTGGCCATACTGCACTGTACAATGGGTGGGTACATGGTGTATAACAAATAATCCTTTTGTTCTAAGAGTGACATGAATGAAGTTAAAGAAAGTGCAAAGAGCAAGAAGTGTTAGGATGCTGGATGTTACAGAAGGCTTGTAATATGTCACTATTCACTGTGCACTGCGATGAACACCTCAGTCACCTAATGGTACATCATACCATATTATACCAGAGAAATACACACAGTGCTGCTGAATTCTCAATTCTGATTGGTCAGAAGGTATTGATTAGTTTTCACAGCTCTGACAATAATAAAGTAAATAAGTTTTTATTGATAATTTTGTTCACATTGTTTCTGTAGTAACAGTTAATTCACAGGAATTTGTATGGTAGGTGCTCCATGTAATCTAAAACTAATAAAAATGGATAAAAATTGTGCTGTAATTTAACAAAGAAAAAAAATCTTGATATGGTGGAGCTTGCTGTAAAGCGACGTTCTTCCATAAGCGAGTCCAACATGAGAGAGGATTCAGGACAGAGGACTCTGTCAAGCTGTAATTGTTTTGTCTTATTAATTTCAAGAGGATAAAAATGAGAGAGACTGGTGAGGGAAGGATGGTTTCCCTCATTTTTACAGCAAAAAAGTCTGAATTTATTCTACTGTATTATATACCAAAGCCTCACAATTCTCACATTAACATTATTTTCAAACTCTAAAACATTTTAAAAGGAAGTTTTAGTCAAATTGTAAATCTATCATGTGTCCATGTATTCAACCAAGCCATGCAGATTCTGTGTCATTTAACTCTCCTGAAACACTAAAGGGGGGAAAACAGAAATCAGATACCATTTGTTACAATCATATCTGTATGACGCAAGAGCTTTTGTTGAACGTCATGGTCAAAATACAGTCGAAACAATTTGG
Organism: Hemibagrus guttatus; assembly: GCA_033459395.1. Classification (NCBI taxonomy): domain Eukaryota; kingdom Metazoa; phylum Chordata; class Actinopteri; order Siluriformes; family Bagridae; genus Hemibagrus; species Hemibagrus guttatus. Next base: position 10,244,458 of record JAUCMX010000008.1, on the reverse strand, counting down.
ATTATCCTGTCTGCCTGAGGATCTTGAAAAAGACTCCTTTGTTTAGGCAAGCGGTACAGTCTGGAGACCCAAAACACAACAGAACTGCAAAAAACGACCTCTTTATTCGGACTCTTCATAATAGCACACAGGATTCGGTAAAAAAAAACATAGCCCTTTGTCTGCAGCCTGCCGGTATTGTGTGTATGTGTGTGTGTGTGTGTGTGTGTGTGTGTGTGTGTGTGTGTTTTAAAATGGATCATTTTATATATCTTCATAAATGTCAGAGTATTCAACTATCTGTAATGGAGAACTGGATGAAGGACACCAAAAGCAGTGCAGCCTTGACAAGACAAAGAGAGAGAGAGAGAGAGAGAGAGAGAGAGAGAGAGAGAGAGAGAGAGAGAGAGAGAGAGAGAGAGAGAGAGAAAGAGAGAGAGAGAGAAATCGCTTGATGGAGAGAGCCATTAGCGTGTGTGGTGATCTCAAATAAAGTATGTGTTCAAAACTGTTATCAGTAGTCTACAAAGTGAGAGGAGCTAATGAGTAAAAGCCAACATTTTATCTTTACTGGTTCACAGAGCTATAAATGACAGCGCAGGAGGAAAGAGTAAATTACTTGAAACTAATAAGCAGAGCGTGAGTTAGTATTTTCGTAATAGCATTTTTTTTTTACTGGAAATCCTCTGACCTGGCCATGGTATGCATAATGAAAAAAGATCTCTTTACTATAATTGTGTTTGCTTACTTATAGTGAATCTGGGAAGCAAAACGTAGTTCACAGCTTTTAGAAATCAAGGTATGTGGTTAAACAGAGCACATTTTAGTAATATTTAGTGCCACCTCCAGCTCATGCTGGTTTGTTTAGGTCAGTTATTTGAGCAGGACTTTAATCCTGCTCTGGCTACATGTGTGGTTTTTAATGAATTTAGGGGTGATTCAGCTCCAGAGCCAAGAACATTGTTCTAGTGGCACTGGTCAGATCAAAAGAAAAAATGTAAAGAAAAAAACAATCATTCTTATCGCACTCTGTAATGCCTGTAAGACCTTGGATGACATAAAATCTAAAATATTTTCATATGGACACTTGGCATCTTGGGAAAACTTGGCAGGCAGAAACACAATTACATTACAATGATTAACATCCAAAATATGATCCAAGCTGTAGGATAATAATTGATTAGGTGGCTATATTTTAAGATATACCTTTTAAGCCATGGGGAAACGTCTTAGCAGCTACATTTGTTTTATGGTCACTTTTCATTCTTCATACAGTTTGCAAGAACACTGACTAGTTTAGATGTCAAAACTGTAAGACATTTCAAGGTGGTTAAACGAGGAAATAAAGGTTCACCTCCAGCCTTAAAAATGTGAGTAAGCTCAAGGTAAAGACAGCTCACAGTAATCAAAACAATGGATTACTTTAAGTTAATTTTTATTTTTTTATTTTTTTGAAAACTTGAGTTTTTGATTAAAAAAAAGAAAGAAAGAAGTTCACATAACTAAATAGGGCTATCAGTTTTACAGTGAATGAATTTAATTTAATGTGGGCCTGTTTGTTCATTTATGTGATCTATTTTTCATCTACCTGAAACATGTTTCCTTAAATAAACCTTGGACAACAGGACAACAGTGAACCTGAATGGATTCAGTTCCTTATGAAGTTCTTTGGAAGTATCTTCTTCCATTTTTTCACAAAGAGTATTTGTGTCCGCTTGCCTACTTACTTCTACCTAATTTCATTTCTATGCATGTTCTAAGAAGCCCTATTCCCTCCCAGTAAATGTCCCACATTTCTGTTTCAAGTTAAATAGGAGTGTTTTTGGTTAGTATGTTATGTGTTGCCATGGCATCCAGTGGTTCTGTTCAAACTTGAGAGACACGCAAGTTTTGATTGCAGCATCTTGGAAGGATATGAAATGCTACACCCCAAAAGAGTAACAATAGATATTACAAGCCTATGACAGCAAGAAACCATCTTTGAACAAGCTACTTAGCAAGACTACCTGTGTTTACCTGACATTACATCTAGTAAAGATGTAAACTCAAATCTCACATCAATCCAACTAATTGGATGAAAACTCCAGAAAAGTGTGCAGGAAACCCACATGGACTTGAGAAGAACAAAGAAACTCCTGACAGACCGTATCCCAAGCTCAGGATCGATCTAGTGACCCAAGAGCTGTGAGGAAGCGATATTACTTCTAAGTTATTAGCTCCTTGTAATTAGTTCCTCGCTATTAGTGTTTCCAAGTGCTCAGTTTCTGATTTATGGCAACTGTAATAAATGCAACATATCCAATATTTACACTGGGGAGCTGGATTTGAAATGGAAATGAATTTACAGACTGTTCAGATAAGCTTGTACTATCCATTTTGATGCAGAACACAATCAGATATCATGTACGGTGTTCATATTTTAATGATGATGCTTAATGTTATATTATATTGCACCTGATGAAACTGCTCTACATTTTTCATTCAGCTTGCAAGTGATTTATAAAGCGTTTAAGAAGTAATTACACCAGTGTAACAAATTGGGACCACATTGTGACCAGCACATACGAGCAATTTTACGGTATATTACTTGTATGGCGTTTCTCTTACCTCTGGTCAAGTAACTGGTCTCCAGTAGGTCTACTGGAGTACAGTCATTAAAGAAAGCTCAGATTGTCTCATTTTATCTTCCAGTACCTAAAACATGACAGTCTGGAAATATATAATGAAGTGCGGTCAGAGAAAATTAATTGCACACAGGCAGCTTACACATAATCCCTTTGAGTTTAGGGACCTTGTGGACATCATTTATGTATTTATTACATACACTTTATGTAAATTCATCCATTCTTGTGAATTGTCTCAAGTTTTCAGCCACATACCGTCGCTAACAAATAAATTCTAATTTTATTTCCTAAGAAAACCACTGCAGCACACATACAAAGTAGAAATTATACACACTATTATATGAAACAAAATAACACAAAGCATATGTACAGGATGCATAAAACAACTATTTCATAAGCTCTTAGCTAGGAATAGGACTAAATCTCTTTGGACGACATATCCTCAGTTTCCAAAACAACCAGTATTTCTGGGTGTGTTTTAATGTGCCTTGTAAACCTTGAATTTACTTTACTGTCATAATGTATTTTGATTAATTGTTTGCACACAGTACTTCAGTTATCACATATTCTGTACCAAATCTTATATGGCCATCACCTCAAGCTTGCTCATTAGCGATAAATGTTAGGGATAAATAGTAAAGCTGCTTTGAGACAAAGCCCACTGTTAAAAGCGCTATACAAATAAATTTAATTGAACTGAATTGAATATTAACGCTATATTTAAAGCAGTGCATTTTTTAAGAAATAAGCTTAAAGCATCTACGACTTAACTGCATTTTAACATCTACAATCACTATTGTACAGCATCTGAATTCAGAATCTAGACCTTCCTATATGAATCCATACAACTTGGACTTAATTAAACAAATTTCCTTGGGTCAACCAACAAAGATATTTTTTATCACACAGGCCTATTTGACATGTCAGTGTCCCCCTCTGTGCCTTCATCCAAATCCAAACACAACTTCCCCTGTGACAGCAAGGTTGAATGTCTCCATCAAATCAATATACGATGTCTATCCAACCATATATCCATCCTATTCAGGGTCGCAGGGGACCAGTGCTGGAGCCTATCCCAGGGGACTCAGGGAACAAGGCAGGGACACCCTAGGTGGGTCACACACATAGCACACATTCATACACTCATTCTGCAAACAATTTAGAGACTCCAATCAAGTTGGGTTCCAAGTCAGTCAACATATGACTGAAATGCAAACTAATGGGTTCTTAACCCATCTCTACATCTTACACACACACACATTTGTCTTACTACACTTGTAAAAACCTTGCACTAACATTATTATTATTGAGACTAATTAATGCGGTATAGCTTTAACCTCAAAAACCAACAGCAGACTGGCTATTTTAATAGTTAACATTTTATAGAAGCCACAGGATTATAAAAAATATATTTTTTTTTGTTGGAACAAGCCACATGTCCCCACAAAGTCAAAACTGTCATATATTCTTAGCCTTATAACTTTAGGCTATAAACACACACACACACACACACACACACACACACACACACACACACACACACACACACACACTACACTACACTATGGATAGATTCCTGTGAGCCAAAATCAGTGCTAATGGAGGGGAAAAGAGAAAATAAACTAAATATATCACAACTCCACAGCTGTACATACACATGTAATCTCAATCAGAGAAAGGAAACTAGAGAAAGAGAAATCAGAGAAAGAAAGTATCTGGATGTGAAACAGGATGGTAGAAATGTAGGTCAACCTACATCCATGATGGAAAATGCATTCTTGATAAGTTATGGCAGCTCACATTTAAGCACCAGCACCAGTTTTACAGGTAATACAAGTTTATAAGAAAGGTGTCCTTCACAACACTTAACACAAGTGACTCATTAAGATCTCTCACCAATAAAATGCCAAAACCATCATGTTACTACAGAACAGTTTCATAATATTCTAGCAGGAAGGAAGGATTTAACAGCATTATCTTTGAACCTATGGAGTCACATAAGGTCCCTTGATAAGAAAGATTAATGATGCGGAACTGACGAGGGCAACATGCACCTTTACTCATCTGGTAATGAGGAGCCCTTATTCCTCTTCTCCTCTCAGTGCTTTCCTCTAATCTTCTCCCTTCCCCCAAGCTACTACAAGCACCAATACCAAACATACAAGTGCAGACTGCAACTGACTGCATAGTCTCTTGACATGAAAGTGGAAGAACATGAACAAAACAAAGATAATAATCTATTCTTCAGTAGAAATGTATGGGTTGTGTTTCAGTCATTATTTTGATGAATAAGTTTTGGAAATGATACCTTCACTATCATGTTTTGCTTCATGACCTGTGTATGAATTGTTTAAAAATACATAATACATATAATAATATCTCAATGATACTTTATGTGTAGGATTCTTACTGTAAACTGAGACATCTACCCTGAAACATTTCCACTATGAGACAGAAACACGAGCTCAAACAATTCTTGAATCAAAGTCGATCATGATCTAGTAAAACTCCTTTTAACTCTACAGAACAGAATTCTACTGCTTACTAGACAAAAGAAACTTTCTTTCTACGGTAAGGGATTTGTAAACACTCCTATAGTTTAGATCTTAGCTGAAACACTTTTACAAGGGAGAGGCACAAAGGCAAGATGCCAAGCATGAGAGTGAGTGTGCAGGATCAAGTTTACCATTACAGAACTGCAGTAATGAGGATGTGTCATAGAGAGAGCTGTAGCTGGAAAAGCTGTCCTCCATCCTCTCCCTGTGCTCTCCTTCTTCAGCGTCACTTTCACTGGCTTGATAGGGTCACTCTAGTTCCGTTCACCATCCAGCATGCTAGGGTCAGCCTGCCGTGGTCAGTTACCATGACAACCTGTCCCCTCTAGGGTGGCTGTCAAGCCAACTCGGTCCCAATCTCACTTACTCTCCAAAAGAAGCTTGCAAAATTCCAACCACCAAAAAATAAAAAAATAAACAGGAAAGGAAATATAGATATGTTTTAAAATGTCCCCTTCTTCTTTCTCTTTCTGCTTTTTATCCTTATGACCTTCTCCAGAGCAGCTGTGGGCTGTGTAAACATCCACAACAGAAACAGTTTCAGACAGCTTGAGCTCTAAAAGGAAGAACTGCTGAGGGGGTGTTTTGTGTATGTGTATGTGTGTGTATGTATGTGTGTGTTTTGTGTGTGTGCAGTAAGAGTGTTTGTGTAATGTCGTGGACACACCACTGAGCTGCCTGGGATTTCTCCCTTAGCCTGGTTTGGAATGTCCAATCAGAGCTGAGGTGGGTGGGGTTTCTTTGGAGTTACCCCACCCTGTAGCTGAGAGAGAGAGAGAGAGAGAGAGAGAGAGAGAGAGAGAGAGAGAGAGAGGAATATGAAACAGCTAAAGGAACTAAGGGGAATGACTTAGCTTTTATGGCAAGACTGAACAGAACTTTCCCTAAAGTGAAACAATATGTGTACACCAGTCTTAAGCGTACATCTACTGAAGTCTAGGTTAAATAGCTCTTACACTGTATTTGTGAAAATGAGTGTCCACACCTAACACCAACCAATTTAGATATCCTGTTCTACTGAAATTACACGACACCATAAAGAGTATTATAATGACGAGGAATGTACATTTCAAGATATTCAAGGAAAAAAACAGGGCTGAGGAAGAGACAGAGAAACTAAACAGAAAGAGAAAATATGAAATCCATTTCTGTGCCATTAAAACAAACACAAACAACCACTCATGAAGCTAAGTATTGACATTCCAATCTTTATCTTTTTATATTCTAAACAAAATATGACTTGGATTGAAATATCATCAGAGGAAAAAACATTAAGGGAAGTGGGGCTTTGGCAATGGCCTACAGCAGACATCATGCCAACAAAAAAATTAAACCATTCAATAAGCCCAGCACAGATGCATAAGCATTAAGAGATGATTGCATGGCTTCATTTTGCAACACTTTAAACAAAACCCATAGCCGGCAGCAACGAAAAGTCCTTTTGAAGCTTATCACATGCCTCACAGCAGCAATGCGAAGCATTTTGAAGGGGAGATTCATGACTGTGTGCTTGTGATTTGGTCCTGGCTGCCACCTCAAAACCTAAAGGACTAATCCCTTTGGAAAGCAAGCGACTTTCTCTTTCTCTTTGTCTATATCTCTCTCCTTCACCTCCTTCACGGCTGTGTTCTTCTGTCATTACATAACTCATTCTCATGACCATGAACAAGAATCAAGTTCTGCTTATGGCATATAATCTTAGACCAGATTTTATCCTTGACACAGACCCCACTTTCTGTTCCACTCAAGATCAAATGCTTATAAATTTCCAAAAGCCAAGAGAAATATCACAGTGATTCACAACTCTATATAAATCTACACACATGTTATGGTAAAATCCACAAATAATCAGCACACTAATAAGTGACCAATGTTTTCATAATGAATTAATACATTTGCTAATCTTAAGTGCATCAGGAAATCAGAACGTATATACACTGTATGGCCAAAAGTATGTGGACACCTAACTATCACAGCCATATGAGGTTCAACACTGTTCGAGGCACACAAGTGTCTAGCACAAAAATGTCCAAGCTCATCCAGAAAGGGCCGGTGTGAATACATGTTTTCATTCCAACCAAGCAGAAGCCACTCCTCATAGTAGTTTGAAAGCCAAGATCAGCTAATTAAACAGGTAGAATCATGTGTGTCTCATGCTTGATTAGAATGAAAACCTGAAAAAAACTTCCACCAGCCCTTTGTAGATAATATTGGAAAGATCTGGTCTAGGATGTCTTTCTATGCTATAGATTCAAGTTTTTTTGTCAGGTACACAAATATATACAGTATACAAATTACAGTGAAAATGGAAAGTATGCATTAACATCAAGACTCCCCTTAAATGGAAATAATGGATAGTCTACATGTGCACAAAGCGTAGGTTATGAAGACTGGAAGGCAGATGGCACAGGCTCATAAATTGGACAGTTTTCCAATCTTCTACTGTGCAAAATATAAATTATGCTCAGAGGCTGGTAATGTCTATGATTCATTACTTCCTGATATGATACCTTAAGGAATAGTGCATATGTAATATATAGTATATATTTGCATGGTTATTTAGTTGTCAGTACACTGGCCCCCACCTTTGGGGCTGGGAGTTCGATTCTGTCTCTGACCTGTATGCTTGGAGTTTACATGTTCTCCTCTTTCTTTTGGGGTTTCCTACGGGAACTCTGGTTTTCTCCCCTAATCCAAAGACATGCATAGTAGGGATGATAATGACCTGTCCACACTGTGTGTGTGTGTGTGTGTGTGTGTGTGTGTGTGTGTGTGTGTGTGTGTGTGTGTGTGTGTGTGTGCATCCTGCTATGGGTTGGCACCCTGTTCAGGGAGTCCCCCAAGGCCCTGGCATAGCCTCGAGGCTTCCTGCAACACAACCATGTGTAGGAAAAGCAGTCTAGAAAATGGATAGATATATGCTTGCATATATAATAAAGCTATACTCACATTATATATAGTATTACATTTTATAATTTTGTACTGAATATGTTTATGTTCATTTTTTATTATACTAAATACTCTGCACACTCTGCTTTTTGGATCACTGCTGTAATCTGTGAATTGCTGTCTGAGATAAAAGAAGTGATCTATCTAAATTCAGCGCTATAAAAGAGTTAATACATGTATTATTAATATTTTGCTAATTTGTAAACCTTACAGTACAGTATTACCCAAATTTTTTAGTTCTTTTTGACTCTTCTTATTCAGGATTCTGATTTTGCACCATTGTATGACTAAGAATCACGTGCCAGGGCTCATAATTTTTAGTGCCTCAGTTGTCTGCATGATAATCAAGTCTCAGAGTGCTCAGAGGGGAAGCAGGGCTTATTGGTGCTTAGAGATTAGAGAGCAGTGTGTCTCCTCCTGCTCTGGGACAGAAAAATGGAGAAAGAAATGAAAAGGGAAAAGGGAGAGAAAGAGAGAGAGAGACTGGGATGATAGAACAAGCCGCTCTCCGCTGGCAGCTGGACAGCACAACGCCCTGCCATTGTTCTTCTGCTCTTCTGGATGCACTCTCTCTTTCTCCCACATGAACATATGCACACATTTGATAAAAATACACAAAAACACAGAGTTGGATGACAATAAGAGCTGGCTCTTAAAGAAACTTGCAGCTGATATAATATAATGTAATAAAACATTACAGGTACTACAGAGTGACAACTTGGTGACATTTAGAGCTCTCATAATAAACACCATCACAATGAGGATTAATACTGCACCTATAAAACCATCTGTTGCTTGTGGTGCTATAGTGGAGCTCACCTACATTCATAAGACATTCATAAGCGTTCATTTCCTCGGCTACAAGACCTGTGTATGATTACGCTGATTTCCCAAAAACAGATTTCAGCAGTGGGTTTCCTGGTGCGTTATAATAAATGTCAAAAGGTTATGAGGATAATCAAGGGGCAGCAGACCATGACACTGCCTGTGGTTTAGACTGGGACTCCAGCTGCAGAGTTCTCTGCTCTGCTGCTTTGTACTGAGGAAAACTAATGAGAATTACATAGAGTCATTGCTTCACATAATAACATTCAGGTGTTGATAAAATGCAAGCGTCTTTGTGTGTGTTTTTTTGAGTGTGAGAGAGAGGAGGAGTTGAGATGCAGAGCATTGTTGCACATACCAGAGTGTTTTAATCATGTGCTAATGCCTCATTCAGAGCAGATTAAAAAAAAAAGTGTTCAATAACAGTTCACCTAAAGTGTGAAAGAAATAAACTGGCTGTCTGTATTATTAAAGAAAGTAAAATGTGTCTAAATCTAGGTTTTCAGAAATCACCACTGTAAAATTAAATCAGTCTAGGTCAACCATGTTTATTGTGAACGCTTCTCCACCCAGAAATAGTGGCCGTGCATGAAGAAGATGCTCTTACCCTAAATATCTTACATAGACAAGACTGCAAGGAGAATATAATAGACCAGAAAACAGTGTCTGGGTGAAGCACAAGGCTTTCCAGAAAGAAAAAAAGCCTGCTTATACACCCAAATTTACATATCAAGAGATGTGGAAGCTAACCTAAAAATGAGAGCTGTAAAGATCTGGGTGGTGCATTTTATCCATTGCCTTGCTTTCATTAAATTATCATATCACTTAATGTGCTGTACTGTACTGATCTCAGACTCTTGATTATCCTTGTATTGTAAATACATAACCTTCCATAATGCGTCAACAATTTATAGTACTGAATATGTGCAATAACTCATTACAAAAGTGCCACTTTTTGACATACTCGTTACATTTTCTGTGCACTATGTTTGTGTAGGAGTGTACAAATGTAGCATAAGAATTTCACTGTATATAGATAATTAAGCACTCTTTATGAATATGACAATAAACTTGAAAGCATATGTATGACAAAGCAGAGTATTTCTTCTGCAATATATAATTGCATCTTGAATTGATGCTTAAATTTTCATTTAGATTAATGTAATTAGATTTAGATGAATAGATTATGTAGACAATCATTGATCTCCATTTTCATTTAGTGTTGTAATCTGGAAACTATGAACATAATCATCTAAAAAGTAAAAAAAAATGTATGCCAATCATATTGTTTATGTCTTATTGTTTAATTGCATACACTTAATTATTTGCTATTAAATAGCCCTTCTTCTCTCTGTTTGAAATATCAACTAACTATTACTGGTTTAAAATAGGGGCTGTCCTTTTTTGAGGTTATGGATAAAGATTTTTTGTGATACAATATGATTTCTGATCATGACGTTTCGAGGAGCAAAGCTGGTTTACATCAGTGAACTTTGTAAAGATTCATGACTTTGGAAATAAAAGTAAATAGAACAGGAATATATGTATCATAAATACTTCACCAATCAGTGCACAACATGAAAGATTTACATATTCCATTGCATTTATCTATTTTCCACAGGAAACCTCTAGAGGGGCAAAACAGACTGTTAATAACAGTTCTCTGGCCATCTGGAAAAAAGCAAACCTCCCCATGACCCCTGACAATCACTGATACTGAACAATAAGTCTATTTATGTTTAGTTTTGGCAAACACCAAAAATAAGGCATATTTGTTATTCTAATATCCTTTCACATAAATTTATACTAATAATTAAAAAAAAAACATTATAACAAACAATTGCAAAATCCCATAAAAATACATAGCTGTATTTTCTCTACCCTCTACCACCTTGCTCTCTCTCTCTCTCTCTCTCTCTCTCTCTCTCTCTCTCTCTCTCTCCCCCTCTCTCTCTTTCTCTCTCTCTCTCTCCCTCCCCCCCCCCCCCCCCCCCCCCTTTCTCTCTCTCTCATCCAGCTGGTGTGAGACAAACTCTGACTCATTTTGCTACTCACACATTTCTCCAGGACGTTTTTTTTCTCCTCTCAGCCTGTGTAATATCACCACTGCGCAGCGTCTGTTGTTCCGAGAAGCTGTGTTCAGCATGCCAAAGGATGATGAAGGATGGTACTTCTCACCATAAAGCCCTCTCTGTCCCTTCTCCAGCTTTTATTCACCCATACTTACATGATGATGTCATTTAAGCCTGGATTAGCGTTCATAAGCTCACAGCAACTTCCTCAAGCTAAACCAGTTACGACACCATTTTCATGCTTTATCATAACAATAATAAAAAGCTCAATGATATGAGTTGTCCATTTTACTTACATAAATCATTTTGTAGTGGTTTTGTAGGAGTTTTGTAGGACCCTGAAGCTGTAAAAGGGATATTATGTATCAAGGGTTTAACTCAAATGCAAATTACTCAAATGCAAAATCGCTTATTACTGCAGCGCCAGCTGGATCTCGCACATACACATCATCACAAACTATGACACATGAAAAGCAAGCCAGAAATCTGAAGGAAAAAAGCTGATCACAGGATTTATGTATTTAATTTAACAGATGTACATTTTATTAGGCACGGCTCACTATTATTCTCTAAATCACTGCTCTCCATATCAGTATTTCAGTATGTTTGCTGTGTGTAGGCTTCAGTGGAGTGACATCACACATCTGACATCACGTCTGGATTAATGTCAAGCCCCTTCTGTCATTTCCTACATAGTAGCATACACATAGTACATCATGTCAACACATAGAGTATATGGAAATTATGAAATCATTTCATGCCTGAAGCTCCCCCTTCTTCCTGCATAGCTTCCTGTAAATTCCCATCTCACATTTTCTCTAACAAAATTTGCACACACACTGCCTCCTAATCTCCTAACTACTACTCAACTATTCTAGTTGAACCCGAGACACTTCAAGCTGCCTGTCTAACCTGAAGCCGAAGCTACCTCCCCAAAAAGATCTCCCTTTTATTCTAGTTCCAAAATCATCCTCCATGACATAAATTGAAGGTGTGGTCTGCACTCACACACTACATATAGAACACTACACTAGCACATCATTCTTCATGACCTGTTACAGCTCACAACCTGAAATATACAAAATAAAATTTTCAGGAGTACCAAAAACTCTAAACATCCAGACTTCATTAATTAAATAATGATAGCATTGTTTAAATATTAGAGACATTCTATTTATTTATTTTATTTGTGATCTATATACAGGTCTTGGGCACATGCTCTAGATCCTACTGTTATATTAATCTGATATCTTTTTGTTTGTCTGTCTTTCTGTCTGTGTGGAGACCACCTCCCACACAACATGCCAGGTAGGACATGAGCTTGGAGCTAAACTTCTGTTCAATGAGGCCATTACATTCTCCACTTAAATCAGCCTTATAGCAGCACTTTTACCATAGTCTTGATTTTTAATACACTAATAATATTTGACTATCCACATCAAGTTTGATATAGCTCTGACTTGCCGAGGCATGAACCCCACAAGACCTCTGAAGGTGTGCTGTGGTATCTGGTACCATGATGTTAGCAGCAGAGCCTTTAAGCCCTGTAAACTGCAAGGTTAAAATTGGGTAATCACTCATCCATATTACATTGCTCTGCCTGATACAATACAATTCTGGGTGGGCCTGAATTATGATCTTTTTTGTCTAAGCTGTACATAAATGAATCTGGTGGCTACTTGTCACAAATGCGAACATGTCACTTCTTATCAGGGGAAAATACGTATCATTTATACTGTATTTCCACTGAGGACGGAAATAAGATGAAGTGGATGGACACAAGAGTGCAGCAGCTTAAAAAGACAAGTCAGCTTTGAAACTGGATGGAAATCTTTAATCAGAAAATAATAATAATAATAATAATAATAATAATAATAATAATTTTACAATAGCTAGATGCCCATTCATTCTTGATGATTATAAAACATTTAAAATATTACATTATAATATTATCGATTTGAATTAGTAATAATAGATGTAAATAGATAATATATATAATAATATTACAGTAGATAATAATCTATTCATAAAATTTATTTCAGTCATAAAATTGATCAATACGCTGGTCCCAATTGATTGATTGTTCTCACATTATTAGGACCCAGCAATAACTGCATAAACTATATGGGACACATAAATGCTTTATCTTAACACAGTGATTCTTACTGCACAGGTTTACGTTGTAAATGAGAGGTTTCCCATTTACAGAATCTGTAGCACCGGTTCCTCTTACTATAATATAGCGATACAGCGGCATCCAGTGGTTCATAAAAGATAATGCTTTCCAAAATACTCCAAAATCCATATACACCGATCAGCCATAACATTATGACCACCTGTCTAATTATGTGTTGGCCCCCCTTTTGCTACCAAACAGCCCTGACCTGTCATGCACTGTGTATTCTGACACCTTTCTATCAGAACCAGCATTAACTTTTTCAGCAATTTGAGCAACAGTAGCTCGTCTGTTGGATTGGACCACACATCCACCCATGTGCATCAGTGAGCCTTGGCTGCCCATGACCCTGTCACCGGTTCACCACTGTTCCTTTCTTGGACCGCTTTTGATAGATACTGACCACTGCAGACCGGGAACACCCCACAAGAGCTGCAGTTTTGGAGATGCTCTGATCCAGTCGTCTATCCATCACAATTTGGCCCTTGTCAAACTCGCACAAATCCTTACACTTGCCCATTTTTCCTGCTTCTAATACATCAACACTGGATAATCAGTGTAATTCACTTCACCTCTCACTGCTCATGTTATACCTGCTCGGTGTATGAATCATCCTATATTATTTAACTTAGATTAAACAGAGTGTGCATTAAAATGACAATAATAGTAGCATCGTGTCTATATTCCTGACAGAATGTATCTTGTTTTTTTTTTAAATATTTTTAAGTTTAGTTAAAAAAGTTTACTTTTTATTTGTCTGCTTTGAACACATGCTTTAGTTCAGAAAGATTGTGCAAAACATTGAATTCTGCTTCTGTTTTTCTTCAGAAACCTCGACATATGACATAATCACAATAATTTTGTGTTATGACACATTTTCAGCCTCAGCCTTCTTCAGGATCACACAAAAGATTTCTTGTTAGCAATTATGTAAAGCAGGCTGATTAAAAACAGCACCTTATTAAACAAAGACTTTGTTCAGATTTTTAACCAGACTAGAAACATGGCCTCATCGCTGCACAAACAAAGATCTGGTATGTGGATTACAAATTGCGTGACTGGCAAAAAAATGAAACAAAGGAAGATCTTGCAGGAAGCATAAAACAACAAATAGTTATTGTTATTTTTCATATGTTTTGCATTAAAATGTTAGAAATGAATTCAGCCAGATGGTACACTTATTGTTTCTGAACAGCCCCCATAATGCAATGCCACACTGTGCCACTTCCTTTCATGTCTCATTCATTCCTATTTCCATTCATGCATAATAAACTTTCCGGATTAAGCTGTATTTTCAGATTATAAACCTAAACTCTCTTTAATAATGAAATCACCTTGCTCAAACAGATTGTATAAAACTGCTGAAGAAAACAAGAAGACTTTTCTGATGATAATACACTGCAAAATGGCATCTGAGCAAGTGATAATATCTTGAAAATAGTCACATTTTCTAGCATTTCCTATTACAGGATTAAAACAAAACCTAGTTCTAAACATTCATTTCAAGCTTGAAATAGTTTTGTTCTAGTAATGAAGGTCTTGAAATTTGTTCTTATAGTAGATACACATGAGATCAATCTGACTATGTTCACGATATTTTCACTTGACATTAAGATGTCAATTTTTGCAGTCGATGAGTGTTTTCAGTCACAAGAAATCAACTTCAAAAATCAGGCACAAGTTACTGGGTGAAGCTACATACAGTAAATATGCATCACAAATACTCTTCTGTAATATTAATTCACATGGCTTAAACAAAAAAATACACAAAAAAACCTGGGATGCTGATAATGCTTCTAGACATTATCAGCATCCAACATGAGTTCCTATACATCATTTGCAGTACATCATTTTTGATAGTGTCATATAGTATAAAGTGACTACAATATAAGATTTCTACCCAAGGCCTCAAAGTCACTTAGAGTATAGCACTACTGCAGCACATTAGCAGGTAAAATATTTATTAGCAAAAGATCTGCACTGACCTACAGACCAAGAGGAAAAGTGGCAGAGCGAGCTATTTATATCTGATTGTTTCTGTTGTGCTGCCAGTAAAGCAACCATTAGCTCTTCCACACATGTTATCTGTTTATGTGGTGGATGAGTGCTTATTGAATCTATAAGCATCCAGTCCATACACAAAGACACATGACACCAGAGTGTTTAGCTGATGCAAAAAATGAAAGCATCGAAATGTGCCCACAATAACACATTCTTCATCATACTATGACAGAGCTCATTATACATCTCTTATACTTCATACAGTGTGCACAATAAAATGTGTCCTGGTTCTATGATGGTATTGACCTTTGAGTAAAAGAAGCCATATAAGGCAAAAATCTCTGTGCACACTGAGCAGAATTTTTGCAGGATGAGCTGTCCTTATGGAAAAGGTCCAAAACACAAATTGAACAACAAAGCCTAAAGTTACTCTGACACACCACACTTACCCATTGCAAGTCCCTCGCTGTCTGACATCATGCACAGTAATGGAAATTTCTCACAGGCAGAGTGTTGATTAGTCTCCTATGTAAGATACCTGCAGCAAAACATACAGAGAGCACAGAGACCGTGGACACCATCAACACAACTCCTGCCCTCTACAGCCAGCCGATGACCATGGGATGCTAAGAATGCACAGCCAGCATTAGTGGACCGTCTGCTATTGGACGATAAATATGTTTACACCCCTTCCCTTCCCCTTCTCAGTCTATTTAATCTGACTGGACCTTTACACCAGAAAGGCACTGTGCCAGAGAATGAGTGCAATCGTTCCTATTTTAATACCCATTAGAGCACTCTGTGTTCTGCAAAACTATAACAGTGTGACTGGTGTTTAGGGATTATTTGTCTGGATTACCTGGATTGAAGAATTAGAGAGCATGTTTGTTTCTGAAATACATGTTTATGGTAGGATTTCTATTGATATTCGATTTCTATTTCCATATTTCCTGTTTAAAACATAGAGAAGAGTGGGTTTATTATTTATTATAACTAATATTTATTTATTATTTAAAAATTATTTATAGAATCATTTGTAGAACAAAAAAGAGACTTTTTGTTTTTTTCCCCCAAAGTTTTGTTATGATACAGACCCTTATGTGTTACCCGTATGCTGCTTTTACTAAATGTCCACCAGATGGCGCTGTTGTAACGGCTCTTCCTTAAAAGAAGCGTATCAACACCGTATGAGCAGTGACAGGTGAAGTGAATAACTCTGAGTATCTCCTCATCATGGCACCTGTTAGTGGGTGGGATATATTAGCATATTAGGCCAAATTGTGATGGCTAGACGACTGAATCAGAGCATCTCCAAAACTGCAGCTCTTGTGGGGTGTGCCCGGTCTGCAGTGGTCAGTAACTATCAAAAGTGGTCCAAGGAAGGAACAGTGGTGAACCGGCAACAGGGTCATGAGTGGCCAAGGCTCATTCATGTATGTGAGGAGTGAAGGCTGGCCCGTGTGATCCGATCCAACAGATGAGCTTCTGTTGCTCAAATTGCTGAAGAAGTTAATGCTGGTTCTGATAAAAAGGTGTCAGAATACACATTGCATCGCAGTTTGCTGCATATGGGGCTGCATCGTCAGGGTGCCCATGCTGACCCCTGTACACCACCTAAATCAGCAACAATGGGCATGTGAGCATCAGAATTGGACCATAGAGCAATGGAAGAAGGTGGCCTGATCTGATGAATCATGTTTTCTTTTACATTACGTGGATGGCCAGGTGCGTATGCATCACTTAACTGGGGAACACATGGCACCAGGATGAACTATGGGAAGAAGGTAACCAGGCGGAGGTAGTGTCATGTTTTGGGCAATGTTCTGCTGGGAAACCTTGAGTCCTGCAATCCATGTGGATGTTACTTTGACACGTACCACCTACCTAAGTATTGTTGCAGACCATGTACAC
This sequence comes from Hemibagrus guttatus, assembly GCA_033459395.1. Lineage (NCBI taxonomy): Eukaryota > Metazoa > Chordata > Actinopteri > Siluriformes > Bagridae > Hemibagrus > Hemibagrus guttatus. The sequence goes on along the minus strand of JAUCMX010000008.1, from coordinate 10,227,366 downwards.
CCTTTCATGCAAACGGTATTCCCTGATGGCTGTGGCGTCTTTCAGCAGGATAATACACTGTGCCACAAAGCAAAAATGGTTCAGGAATGGTTTGATGAGCACAACAATGAGTTTGTTGTATCTGTGGGATGTGCTGAACAAACAAGTCCGATCCATGGAAGCCCCACCTCACAACTTATAAGATCTAAAGGATCTGGTGCTAATATCTTGGTGCCAGATACCACAGCACACCTTCAGGGACCTAGTGGAGTCCTATATATATATATAGATGAGTCATAATTCTTGACATTGAAATGAACACTCTCCTGTTGATATTTTTATTTCTACCTATGGTGACACAACTTACAATTTATGATTTAAAAATAATAACAAAACACTTACTATACAAATATTACAGTAAGCCATTATAAGTGATTTCTGGCAGGGTAACACTCTTGAGCACTACATAAAAATTAGCTTGCACTGACAAGTTTGTCTGATAAATGACAATTTATTAGCAGGAGGTCGAGTGGATTAGTTAATATCGTCTAACCTCAAACATCATGTAAACTTTCCTAAGCTGAAATATGAAAAATTCACAGAAATGGTGAACCAATAGTGTTGGTGTTAGTATTCTTAGTCTTGCTCAGTGCAGTCTGCTTATACTATGTAGCCTCATCCTTTAGGCCCCAAGCACATCTGGTAACAATTCTTTTGATACAACATGCAGCCCTCCGCCTGCATTTAATTTTCTGCTTTTTTTACGCTGTTTTATTGATTTATTGATATACATTAGATTTTTATATTTATTTGCCACGTAGCCAAGACTGATTATTTTGCTGTGTCCTGTGAATACCACACTTAAGATTGCACTGTGGATGTATTCAGTCTCTTACAGGCCTTGCTGTTTCTCAGCTCATATTGGTGTTCTTCCCAGGCAGTAAATTGGAAAAAACTTTAGGCCTGGTCATCAAGTCATAGCAGCCTCTGTTCATTTGGTTGTTTAGTAATCCTGGCTTGTAGACTGATTACTTTACTGAGTAATCAATTTGGCCTTGTGAGAGTTTGGCATTGAGTGATTTTCAGTCCTCTGTCCAATTGTGTCAGCTTAGCTTTCTCACAGGCTCAGCTTGACCACCTCATTCCCTCTGGGACCCTGACCTCAGTGACTCACTTTGATCCTGTTTGCAGCAAGGTTTACAGAAAACGTGCTTTCCTCTGCAGTAACTCCATTCCCATGCATGGACTGTTTTCACTGAGAGATCACTTACCACTAAACATTACCACTCCCAAAACACAAATATTGCACCTATTTTTTATAATTTGATTTAGATCATAAAACATCTCCTACTAAAAGAAAATAAAAAGTTTCACTTCAACTGAAACTAAGCTGGTGGGCATAACATAGATAAGCTTAAACATATATCCAACATCTATTTGGACTTCCCACAATGAATCATTAATACATGCAAGTAGTAACAGCATAATAAATCCATGATTGACATTTAATTGGTATTCTGAAGAGCAACTGCCAGCCCTGTTCTAGTGATCAAGGGTAATGAAGTCTTAATGGTGCTAAATTTAACAGCCTCCTCAATGATTCCTTAACTGTTTTATGGCCATTGAGGCAATTTGCTAATTACATCATAGACTTTAAACATAGCGCCTGTCAAATTTCGGTGCTAATTGTGGCAATAAGATCACAGCACATGTTTACGATGCCAGATTTCAGTTTATCCACAAAGCAAGCAAGGAAGGTCTGGTTTCACACTTTCAGTAACGGAATACACACATACACACACACACACACACACACACACACACACACACACACACACACAAATTCTTCCAGTGCATTTGATGCTGAACTGTTCCATGTCTAAACTCCTTACATTAATAGATCTAACATCATGCTGTTCCTCAGCGAGTACATGTATAAGTGTATGTTCTTGGTCATGCCAACATACAGGATGAATTTTTGTAGACTATCTGTACATATAATGTCAATTTCATTCACTTTGGAAAAGAAAATATACAAAAAAAAAATCATAACTGTAAATACATTGATACAAATATATGAACTTCACTAAATATGTGCAAACCAAACAAATGGAACTAACTAGTGGTTTAAAAAAAGAAAGAAAAACCTCAATATAGTCAACATTAAACTAGCTTTTAACCAGTCATGAGGTTAACAGATCTTCAGAAACAAAAGGCTTAGGGGGCTTTTTTGGCAAGAATGTAATTCTTTCTTCCCTTCCCCCCTTCCCTTAGTTTTTGAACCCAAACCCTGCCTGTCCGGCCCTTGAGCAGCAGAATGGCCATCCAGACGGAAGATGATTTACAGAAACTGTGTGTCAGGCCATGGCGATGGAATGAAGTCCTGGTGAACACACTGTGATGAATGAGCCTGGGTTGTTTGAAGAGGAGGAGGGGAAAGGAGAAGCAGGAGTTACCTTCAAATGCAAAAAGCTGATCTGAGAGTAAACTCTGTTGTGTGTTCAGGGGGGGGCAAGGCTCTTAAGGCACATTAATCCTTAGGTTTAAACATGAAGAAGGCTACCAGTAGAAAGTTCAGACCTCCTGCGGGCATATATCTTGAATGCAGCTGTCAACACATGCTATGATTGGGCTCTAAAATTTAGGAGTATGTGTGTGAGCAAAGAAGCTTCAGCAGTGAAACTCATCTTACAGAATAGACTGTAATTATTTAAAATGCTCCAGCCAGTAGTGAGACAGAGAAGTCCACTGTTTGCTTTTTAGGGACTACACGTTCTTTACATTTGGGGCCCCAAGTGCAGCTTAAAACAACAGTGTCCATAGGCAGTAATGCCCCTTGACGGGTTCTCAAGCTGACAGCACTGGCTTGTTTTTGCCTACATATCATTTCCAGATGCGGTTCGACATAAAAACGATGGAAAAGTTTCGAGTGAAATTGGAAACTAAAGAAACAAAATGGAGGGTACTGAGCGGGGTGCAATAACAATCCCATTCACCATCACTCTAGTACCCAACTGAACAGAAGCCCACTGTGACCCATCAGGAGGTAGAGTAAAAAGAAATCTTCTCTACTCCGTTTTTGCATTTTCTTACTCTTCAAATAAACCGGAAAATTCTCTGTTTAAGAAGTAAGTAATAGATTGTGTACTCAAGCCTAAAATAGTTCATGACAAGGTTTGTTTGGGAAAAATACAGAACAAAAAAATAAGAAGCAATACAAGCTACATGAGTTATCGATTCTTGTATTATATTCTTAAAAACACACACAAAAAGAAATCATACTACATAATGAATAAACCATGGTTGTTTGAGGAGGAGGTGGAGGAGGTAAGGAAAGTGAAGGGGGTTAGTTAAGAATGAAAACACTGATCTGAGACTAGGTTCTCATGTGGTAGATAACATTTGAACTGACTTGTGTGAGATTCTCCAGGCATTTTAAAGCCCATTTAGCGTTAAGCAACAAGCAGCTGCCTTCCTACATGAAAGTGTAGTTGTGAGCATGTTATTCTCTGATGTTTAGATGCATAAGCTGGTGCTTAACATTAATAAATGGTTTGCAACAGCACTGTGATACTAATTCGATTCTTTGCCTAGAACGCCTAGAACTTGGGCACCCAAGTACAGCTTGGACCAGCAATATCTAAAGTCACTAATGCCCCTTGACACAATCCCAAGCCAACAGCACTGACTTGTTTTTGTCTACATATCATTTCCAGATGGAGATTGTGAATAAAAATCATGGAAACTGCGCAAGTGAAACATGAAACTAAAGACACAGTATAGAGAGTAGAGTGGGGCGCAATAACAATCCTATTCACCATCAGCCTTGTACCAAGCTGAAGGTTTAACCCAGAGAAACAGAAGCCTACTGTGACCCTCGAAGAGCCAGAAAAGAAAGGAAGCTTTTTCTGCATTTCCTTTTCATTTAAAAATAACCTAGAAATTTACTGTTATGAATTTGTTTTATTCATCACACAGCAAACATTGTTGAATATCGAATAAGATCTCCTTCAAAGTTTTTAGTTAACACACAAATTGTTACAAATTGTATATCATTATTATATTGTGTTATGTTTGTAGACCATTGCAGGAATGTAATTAGAAATGTCTAGCTTAGCATCTGTTTCCCAAGGTTTTATGAAATTGTCTCAGAACTGGTAAGTAAACAAACACAACTTCAGGGTAGTCTAAAACAAGTACATGTTATATTCATTCTCAATTTTGAGAATGGGTGTATGAGTTAAAGCTTACTGTAATCTCATCAGGGCTGCAGGATCTACACCCTTTGTTTGTTTTCTTTTCAAACATTAAAGTCAAGAAAAACACACTGTGGTGAGGAATTTAATTTACAGGACGGACATGACTATTTCAGCTTTGTAGGACCCACAATAATTGTTTTTTTTTGTGTCTGTGCTAGCAGGAGACTTTTATTCCTATTTTTGAATACTGTTTTGGAGTGATATGACAGAGGGGCAACCCTTTCCTTCACGTGAGCTCCATTATCGATGATTATTAGAGTCCTTATTGTAAAGGTGTCAGATAATGCAGGATAATTTCAAGAAACCTTATCAGAGCTCATGAAACCACAGGACAGGGAATGCAGAGGGGGAGCAATGAGCTCCACATTAGTGCTGGGCAGCAGCATGGAGTAACCCTGCTTATCTGTGCATATCTAAAATAGCACTCCTGAATGGAGAGCCAGATGGCTTGACCATTCTTGTGCTAACGGCAGATTTACTTTAATTGTTCTTAATGCGCTTTTGTTTTTCGGGCCTCTCCATGAGAAAGGGCCTCCAAACAAGGAGCATTTACATGTAATAATTAAACCATAATGACCCCGCAAGTGATTAATTAGTATGCACTGGAAAGGTTTTGTGTAAACTTTGCGGGGCACAGTATGCTGCTAGGCTCTCTATTGACAGGCTAAAGGTAGGGGAGAGAAAAACAGTGCAGTCACTGCTTTTAAAAGTGAAGAATATTAACAACACACACACACACACACACACATTCTTATTAAAGAATTGAAGAATTGACTGACTTTCTTATTAAAAATGAAAAAAGCTACAAAACAAACCGTTTTATTCATTTCTTTGAGCACAAACACATACTGCACAACATATTATTATATAAAATGTCAAATAACAGTAACTCTTTCTTAGAAAGAACAACTCAATCACTTTCATCCACTGGATGGAAACATAGACTACAAGAAAAAATGAACTGCAGTGATCTGTAAAGTGATCCTAAGCAGCTATTCAGTTCATATAGCAGAACTATAACTCAGCTCCTACACACACAGCTGTAATTTCATTACTTTTTTCCTGCCTGTTGCAACACTGTGTTTAAGGCATACCAGCATGCAGCGCAACACCGCAGAACTGCTGGCTCCATTAACATCAAAGTAAATCTGTGTAAGAGCTTGTATTGAATAGGCTCAATATCCTTTCATTGGATTGTGCCATACAAACACAACGGCTAAGGGGAAAAAACAGAGGGCTGGGTGTTTCTTTTTGTGTAAAGAGAGGTAATTATACCTGAAGGGAAATCCTTTTAGACGCCTCTTGGCAGCGTGTTCGGCATTGGCAGGCAGATCAAACAGTCTTTTGAGTGTGATGCCTATAAATACATCTCGTTCATTCATTTCATAGTCGACCCCCGGAGAATCTCGCTTTCTGTCTCGCTCTTTTTTCCGCCGCTCTTTAAAGAGTAGCTGCAGAGGCTTTGGCCGTCCTCACATAGACTGTCGAGCTCACATCTGGAACCAGATGACTGAAGCCATTTCTGAACGAGGCAAGAAGTCGACCTGCAGACAAGTAAAGGCAAAGATTATATATATATATATATGCTTAGGAACACACACTTAATTAAAAATGTGCTGAGACAATCTGTTTTTATCATAATGAATAGCGGGATCGGAAAGGCATTCAAGCACATGTTGCATTCAAAAACTGAGCATTGAGATAAAATACAATATATATATACTGACTTTATAAGCTTAACATCACTCAGTATTACACTTAGAACCATGTGTAATTTTGTTAGTCCAGATGTAATTAAAATGCTTCTTTCAAAGTAGACCGTACATTTGGTTTGGGTTTTGCAGCAATGACTCACTGTGTAACTTTTATCCATTACTCATATGAGTAAAATGCTCACCTGTCCATGTCTTTTGGTCACTGACGGAGAAGCTGGTGCATTGTGGGTGAGAGTTGCAGATGTGGGCAGCTTCTGCAGCACTGTGCACAGACAGAATGCATCCATGATGGTTGTAAGAAGGCCAGCATTTGTACTCCTTATTTCCAGATGTAGCCATGCCTTTCAATACAGCATAGTCTACACAGAATAGAAGGAAACTATATCAGTTTTGAACAGGCCCTAAAAACCAGATCGGTGTAAATAAAATCAGCAGATAGCTCACACTTTGACACTCTCAGCAAGAGTGTTATGTTACTTAAAGACATTCCTTTAACTTCATATGAGACGTGGGAAAATATGAGACATAGTTAACTGTATGTGTGTGTGCGTGTGTGTGTGTGTTTTTATAGCTTAAGGTTAAGGAGACGATGACAAATACAACAGTTCTGTATGACTGACAAAAAGACTCAAAGACAAAATGACTGACAAAAATCTGCTTAACAAATTGCACAGGCGTTCAAAATTTGTCAAAATATGTTACGAGAGCTGTTGCAAACTTGTTCGGACATAACGTTTTGAAGGCCTGGCTCTTTTTATGCCTCAGTGCTGCTGAAATCTGTCTATGTGGATGATTTATAGATGTCAAAGCTCATGTTCGGGGGGTGGGCGGTGGAGTTGGGAGAGAAAGCAAGAATCCCAATGTCCTGCAGGGGACATCACTATTTCACCAGTGCTTGAGGACAGATTAAGTTACATAGTTTCTTTTTATGACAGTTTGCACATCTGCTTCAAGGTGCTGTCTGAGTTATGGTTTTGACATTAAAATTAGCACACATCATATTCATCGTTGCTTTAACGGTCTCCTGAAATGCATTCACATTCAGCACCTGTGTCTAAAAAAAAAAAAAAAAGCTTAAGAAATATTTTTGTGCATTTCATTTTCACTACAAAAGTATCCTGTACTAAAATCATAAAGAGAGAAAGAACTGTGTGTTTAATTCTAGCTGCAAGAAACTCGCCTTGCATTAGCCAACATGTTTGAACCTGTAAAACAATGATTGAAAAAAGCCTTTAATATTCTTAAATAGTCTTACCATTAATTGCAGATGCAGATGAAGGCATGTATCCCAGATGTAGCCCAGATCTGTATATACCCAAGACTTCTTCAAAGGCTTCTAGTGTTTTGTTAACACTGTGTTTCAGTTCCCCTATGGCAAACACCAACATTAGTGATACAATAGACTTAGATGAGTTATCCAGCAATAAAGACATGTTACTGTAATGACTGAAACCACACTGTAAGTGAGACTGCTCACCTGTTGCATTCATTATCTGATCCACAAGAGGTTTCAGGACTGTTGGAGCCTGATGAGGCAGCAGATATATGAAGAAATATCTGGGGACAAACAGCAGAGACAATCCTTAATAATGAATTTCTGCATAGTACAGCATACTACAAAGCATAGTAAAATACACAATAAGCTATGCCCAGTTAAATCTCAGTAAAAGAGATAATCAGAACAAGCACACTGGGCTGGTAAGGTTTATGTTTATGGCATTTAGCAGACACTCTTCAAGAGCAACTTACATCTATCTCATTTCATACAACTGAGGGTTAAGGGTCTTGTTCATGTGGCAGCATGGTAATCCTGGGATTTGGACTTACAATCTTCTAATCAGTATTCAAACATCTTAACCTATGAGATTCCATTTCCCTATGTGGTAGGGAATGTCAGTTATGAAGCTCCCAGACACATCAACCTTGGCAGCTGTTTATAAATCAAACTCTATAATATCCAGCAATGACCATGAACAAGGAATGTGGCCCTCACTCACCTGTAAGCATTATAGAGGTTCCTCATCTCGTTGAGGCCTTGACATACGCCACTGCTTGAGCACGGGAAGGTGAAGTTGCGTAGAGGAAACTGCAACACGCAATCTGAACTTGTCCTGCATTGTGTCTCCGCTACAATGGCATCATCCAGATCGGTTAGCTTGAGCTCACCAGACACCATGATGAACTGACGAGGCTGAAAGTCCAGCAAGGCCACAGAACCCAGAGGAGAAAGTGACAGATAGTGAAGAAGTCTGACCAGGCCAAGACACACCTGCAGCATAGAGAGATAGAAGGCTATATAAGAACATTAACAAATCACAAATCAGACAATATAACCAGCATTACAATTAAGCATGCAGACATCTGTTTCCACTAAACAGATAATCATATGTCTGTGATAAGTAAGACATGGTGAGACGAAGCTGTAAAATATACGCAGCAAAATAATCACAGTGCTGGAATTGACAACTTCACTCGTAAGATAAATCTGCATTTCTGTAATCATAACCATGCCCGGGAGCTAAAGAGCAGCTATATGAACTACATGACTATTTGATAAGCTTGTAGCGAGCAACAAATATATTGTCAATCTTTTGTATTTTCACAGTGGAGGAGCTGAACACTGTAATATCAGAGACAGACTATGTATTACTATCGGTTCAGTACATTCACTGTACAGACTCTTAGTTCCATAACCCCTCCAGGTAGAACCATTTCTCCTGAAAACCTATTAAAAAATCAAAGCGTGCCGGCACTCTGCACCTGCCTCTGGTAAGCCATGTACTTCAATAAACCACTTCTCCTTTCCTGGAGCCGGTTATCAGATCCTCCCTCTGTACCACAAATGACCAGATACTTCTCAGTTTCACAGCTAGTCAAGATATTTGAGATAGCCAAGATGTTTTATATCTGTCCCTCAGAGTATTTGATCAGGCTCAGATGGTTTGGAGATAGGGCTTTAGTTTACCCAGAGAATTTTCATCCACCCCCTGCCCCAGGTATGCCCCGTGGGGAGCTGTGGGTGGGAAACTCCTGATTAACACTCAACAGGAGGTAGGGGGGAGGTGGTCAAGTCGAGGTTCTTACCCGAAAGCGCTCTTCCCAGGGGCTCTGCAGGAGCTGAATCATCTGCACTGGGGTTCCCTGCTCCAGCACTGCTGTGATGCCACCCACCAGGGCACTGTCCTGGCACTGACCTTTCAGCTGTAACCACAAAACAAGACAATCATTTACCACAGGACGGTATTTTAATTGTACAACTTAAATTAGCAGCACACAGGTTTTAGTAAGAGCACAATTCTAAAACTAGAATGGGTTTCTTTAAATGCTTAAAATGGAAAGCAGCAGAAAACTGACCAAAAAATGACTCTTAGTGCTGACCAGTTAAAGTTGCTATTTTTCTCTGTCTGACAAAATTTTGTACTTGGTTAAAAAACAAGTAATGTATTGTAGATATTAACAGGCGTAAATGTGTTTTCTGTATGTTAAGGCAAGCTGTTCTGAGGTAAATAATTCATAACACGGTCCTTTAGGTTACCACACAAACAAGTTTTGAAGGGTTTAATTCCTCTCCATGTTTAATTTAATCAGTAACACATGGTGCTTTTTACCCATTTATAGTAAGTTGCGGCTATTAATTAGTTATAACATACTTTATAACAGCTACAAAACAGCCATTTCTTTACGAGTCCCCTTTTTTTCTTCCTTTCTGTTTGAAAAAATCAACTTGTCATGTTATTGAAAAACTTGCACTGGAGACTCCATGGACCCAACATCTCCTTACAGAAAACATCACCATACTATTTTAATTTGTCTGTCAAATAGCAACACTTTTATATTACGCAGTTTTATCTGTTATTAGTTTTAGATGATGTAAACGAGCTGTTAGAATAGAGAGCCGTGCTTTTACAGAAACGTCATCCAAAATCCTCTGAATAATCTGATTAGACAATTCAACAACACTGTGGTATATATATATATATATATATATATATATATATATATAAAAAAGTTTATAAAAGCGTAATGTGCACATGGTTAGATTTAGCAGCAGATCTATCAGTAATGAACATTTCTTATCCCTGACAATTAACCTGCCATGCCCAATTAACCGGTAGGCTATTACTGTTTATAAATGATTACCTGTACAATATTAGGGTGCTGTAGTCTCTGCAGCAGGACGATCTCTTTTCTTAGTTTGAAAGACACGAGGTCCTGGCAGCCCTGTGGATCCCTGAAATCCTCCAAGCAAGATCTCATGTCTGTCCCCTGATTGTTCACGGTTTTCAAAGCCACTTCTAAACCCTGGGGTAAAACGACTTTTAACACCGTTTTTGTGTAACCGGCGCCAAGAAAATCCACAACTGTCAAGCTGCTCAGATCACTGCACCCAATCTCCGATCCCAAAGCCTCCAAAGTTGTATTCCTAAATGCGTCTGCGTTGGGAAGAGTCGACTGTGATCGATTATTTAAGTTGTAAAACCGAGCGATCTCCTGCTGTCTCTCTCCGATCTGCTGGAGTAACGCACTGCGCAGTGGGGTCCAGTCCGTGTTCGGAGCAGTGTCCCCAAAATTCCTCCTGAGACCAAAGTGCCATTTCTTCATAACAGCCGTCAAGCAAACGATCATCAAAGCCAGACAGAAAAGGGTAAAATATTGTTTTCTCGTGGAAGACATGACCACTGGATAGTTATTCGCGCTATATAGTCACGGGTAGGATTTACCCTACTCTGTACGCACATGCTTCTCGGTCCGGTAGCTGTGTGTTTACTGTGGGCTGGTCAAGTAGCCCCTCATTGTAGCTGTAGATTAGGGAAACGCCCAATGGGCGTGGCTGTCGTCGTTGTTCGCCCCTCCCACGGCTAGGATATGTGCCAGCACAAATACAGCGCACGTGCCCAAAATCATGCTGTTTATTTTGCTGTAATCAGTCATTTCGCAGTTTACATCACACACATCTGCATATGCACAGACTGTAAAATGTAAACATTATTATTCTGCATTGTTTAAACACAAAGGTAAACACTTCTAATTCATGCAAGATTTAGATCCAATTCGTTCGAAGTCTTTGTTTAACTTCAATGTTAATGAGATATTATTTTTGATTCAGTCAGTACCAGATATTAAAATGTAAATGGTTTATACATGTATTTCAAAAGGTTAAAATAGCATTCCTGAAATAATAATACCAAATATAAATCGTATAATGTCCCCAAATTATTATTGATTATCTAAAATATGTAATGTTGAAGACAAAAAGGTTAGAAAATATCATTTCTGAGTATTCAACATCTTTTTTTTCCTAAAATATATTTTAAAAAGTACCATAAACTGGCTTTCCATGATTGTGAATACAATGCATGAAAGGGTAAATTTGAAAATGTACTTTTTGGATATGAACTCATTGTGTCTGTGCTTAATTTTTTATTTTTTCCAGAGTGAATCCGTAACACAGTGACTTTAATAATATAAGGTTCTCTGGGTGAAGAGCTCTTAAAACAGGGGTGTCCAAGCTTATCCGCAAAGGGCAGGTGTGGATGCAGGTTTTCATACCAATTAAGCAGAAGCCACACCTGATTCCACCTGTTTAATCAGTTGATCTTGGCATTCAATAGACTCGGGTGTGGCTTCTGCTTGGTTGCAATGAAAACCTGTGCCCACATGTCCTTTTTCGGATAAGATTGGGCACCCCTGCCTTATGAGATATGAGACATCAAACGACACCAAAATTTTAAAGGAGTGTAATTTACATTTTCAGCTAATCAAGGCCTATACGTAAACGTTACTTTAAATAGAATTGTATTATTATATAGAATCAGCACTGTTTGATTTTTTATTTGGTTTTACCTGGTTCTTTCCTATTATTTCTTATTAACAATGGAAAGTCATTCTGTGCCACTAAGACACATTATGATCATATATTCTTTTCAGGAACATTTATATAAAATCGATATAAAATCTGAACTTATTGTTTGACATAGGAATGTAATCACAAAACATTTACCAATACTAAATACATGAACAAACACAATGCATGTTTCTATACAAGCACAAAAACATGTTTTACGAGTCTGCTAGCTGACCTTCAATCACCAGTTACACTGGAAAGGTCAGTTAATTACATGCAGAGAGATAACGTCTATACATACAGTATTTTAATGCTAACGTTATCTGGTGTTATCTGGTGCCACAGTATTAACTTCTATACATTGCAAGTGCAGTGAGTACAGTAGATCATCTCCTGCTCACTACACTGAGACTTCAAGCTGTTTTCTGTAAGAGTGGAATTAGAACAGGGATATTGCTTTACCAAAGCTGACTATGTTGCATTTATCCTGTGTTCATCCTGGATGATGATTGGCTGGTAGAGTGAACCTTATAAATTAAGTTTTTGGTGATAGACCTTGTATTATTATTATTATTATTATTATTATTATTATTATTATTATTATTATTACATATTTTTTCAATATTACACCAAAAAATGTAAATAAAATGAAAAAGTAATACCAGAAGAGCTTCTCTAAAACCAAAATGCTAGAAATGATAAAGAGAAACATATTATAATAAGATCACATTTAGATTCATATTAGCTATGTATTTACTTATTAATAAATGTATTATTAAGAGGGGGGCAAGATGCCTTTATTATCACCACACATACATTACAGCACAGTGGAATTCTTTTCTTCACATATCCCAGCTGAGGAAGTTGGGGTCAGAGCGTAGGGGCAGCTATGATACAGCACCCCTGGAGCAGAGAGGGTTAAGGGCCTTGCTCAATTGCCCAGCAGTGGAGCTTGGTGGTGCTGGGGCTTGAACCCCGATCCTCAGATAAAGGACATATGGTATTGATTCATTAGTTTACTACATCTAGGCAGATTTACATCAGCATATGCACTAAATTCACTGTCTTTCATTTTTTTGTAGTGTTGGAATACATGTTTTATAGTAGTTTCGCTTGATAATCAAACCTGTCATTCAGAAACAATGTCTATTCCCACAGTTGAGGGAGTTTAAAAAAGCAATGTTATTGCCATTCATTTCTTAAGTCCTTCCTTCATTCATTCATTTATTCATTCATTCATTCATTCATATTCAGTAACTGCGGTGAATGTGAGAACAATAAACATGAAGCAGGAGAACACTGTGAATGGTAAACCAGTTTGGTAAACCAAGTAGCTAATCCACTGGCATGGGTTTAGTAGGTAGAAGGAAACTGGATAACCTAGAATAAACACAAACAGACAATGGGAGATCGGGTGAAACTTACTTTACATATACAGTAAACTGAGAGTAGGGTCCGAGACCCCGGGGATGTGAGGCAGCAATTCTACTGGTATGACTCATGGTATTCCTTTTAAAATTTAATATAGTAAAACTGTTGTTTTTTTTTTGTTTTTGTTTTTTAATTATTGTAGTGCCATGGTTTTTTCACGGTAGATACCATGGTCTGAAAGAGTAGGTGTTTAATGTTACATGTAGGCAGAATAACTGAGTAAATTGTTAATTCTGCATCTGTATATGCTTTTATCTTTAGTTTTTTTTTTATTACATATTAAAAATTCCACTGCTCCAATGTTGACCACAAGCACATCAGCATCTTAACTTCGTATGCAAGTGACACAACATATGATGATAATTTGTTTAAAATTGTGTTAGTTATCATTACTCTTTTATGTTTTTAGTATGTACATACATGAGTTGCATTAGTAAAGTGTTTTTTGAGTATGGTATAATAAGAACCTTAGTAATACCTAGTAATGTCTTCTCTCTGTCTAACAAGCAGTATGTATTCTCCTGCTACCCAATGTGAGGCCTGATCCTGATACCGTTCACCCCCATGGTTACCATGCCCCTTTGGTAACATACTGTTAACTACGCAAAACATATTTAGCATGCATGCATGAGCAGAAACACACCCACACAGATTTGCAAACTTAGTACAACAAGGCATCCCCCTTGATATAATTATGGCAGCTATGAATACTGTATTGTCAGAATCTGGATGCGATGATCTAATTTAGAATGAAGGACAAATATTTTACAGTCCATTTAACTATTATTAGCATGCATGCCATTACTTGTCTGTAACTCGTCTCACATGAGAGTGATTCTTTTGGGCCTACAGTGCAACATCAGTGCATTAAGCACAGACGGACACAGATTTATAAGGTCATTGTGAATAATGACAATGACACCTCTTCATCTTCTTCTTGGTCTTATGAGAACAGAAATGCTTGATTTAATATCCATGGCTTTAACAATGTCATATTCCAGACACATGCGTATCAGGTGACTTTAGTCTCTTCTGTCCCACACTTAACAGCAAGCAGTCAAGCTAAATTTATCTTTTTTATCTTTAAATTTATCTTTTCTGATTGTGCTGGGTCTGGATCAGCTAACATTACTGCTACTGCTTGTGCTATTGCTGTCTTCTGCTGGTATTGTACGTGGATGTGAACTGAAATAATTATTATGTGTTGGAATTTGAGCTATAAGACTATTTTCTATTTTCTCCACTTCCTGGGCCGTTTTGTTTGTGAGTAAGAAATGTGTGTGATCAATGTTTCAGAGTCAGCATATATCTGTAGCCAGCATTTTAAAGAGACTAGCTACTGAAACCCACTGGTTAAATATACTGTACACTAATCCCACATATATGAGGAAGTATGAAAAAGGTCTATGACCTGTCCTTGAGTCAAATAGAAAATTTTCTTCCCTACATTTTGTGTTGCAACAAGGACTGGATAATCTCTCATTGGTATAAGTACAAACCCGATTCTAATAAAGTTGGGACACTGTACAAATTGTGAATAAAAAAGGAATGCAATAATTTACAAATCTCATAAACTTATATTTTATTCACAAAAAGAATATAGATAACATATCAAATGTTGAAAGTGAGGCATTTTGAAATGTCATGCCAAATATTGGCTCATTTTGGATTTCATGAGAGCTACACATTCCAAAAAAGTTGGGACAGGTAGCAATAAGAGACCGGAAAAGTTAAATGTACATATAAGGAACAGCTGGAGGACCAATTTGCAACTTATTAGGTCAATTGGCAACATGATTGGGTATAGAAAGAGCCTCTCAGAGTGGCAGTGTCTCTCAGAAGTCAAGATGGGCAGAGGATCACCAATTCCCCCAATGCTGCGGCGAAAAATAGTGGCGAAATATCAGAAAGGAGTTTCTCAGAGAAAAATTGCAGTTTGAAGTTATCATCATCTACAGTGCATAATATCATCCAAAGATTCAGAGAATCTAGAACAATCTCTGTGCGTAAGGGTCAAGGCCGGAAAACCATACTGGATGCCCGTGATCTTCGGGTCCTTAGACGGCACTGCATCACATACAGGAATGCTGCTGTAATGGAAATCACAACATGGGCTCAGGAATGCTTCCAGAAAACGTTGTTGGTGAACACAATCCACCATGCCATTCGCCGTTGCCGGCTAAAACTCTATAGGTCAAAAAAGAAGCCATATCTAAACATGATCCAGAAGCGCAGGCGTTTTCTCTGGGCCAAGGCTCATTTAAAATGGACTGTGGCAAAGTGGAAAACTGTTCTGTGGTCAGACGAATCAAAATTTGAAGTTCTTTTTGGAAAACTGGGACGCCATGTCATCCGGACTAAAGAGGACATGGACAACCCAAGTTGTTATCAGCGCTCAGTTCAGAAGCCTGCATCTCTGATGGTATGGGGTTGCATGAGTGCGTGTGGCATGGGCAGCTTACACATCTGGAAAGGCACCATCAATGCTGAAAGGTATATCCAAGTTCTAGAACAACATATGCTCCCATCCAGACGTCGTCTCTTTCAGGGAAGACCTTGCATTTTCCAACATGACAATGCCAGACCACATACTGCATCAATTACAACATCATGGCTGCGTAGAAGAAAGATCCGGGTACTGAAATGGCCAGCCTGCAGTCCAGATCTTTCACCCATAGAAAACATTTGGCGCATCATAAAGAGGAAGATGCTACAAAGAAGACCTAAGACAGTTGAGCAACTAGAAGCCTGTATTAGACAAGAATGGGACAACATTCCTATTCCTAAACTTGAGCAACTTGTCTCCTCAGTCCCCAGACGTTTGCAGACTGTTATAAAAAGAAGAGGAGATGCCACACAGTGGTAAACATGGCCTTGTACCAACTTTTTTGAGATGTGCTGATGCCATGAAATTTAAAATCAACTTATTTTTCCCTTAAAATGATCCATTTTCTCAGTTTAAACATTTGATATGTCATCTATGTTGTATTCTGAATAAAATATTGAAATTTGAAACTTCTACATCATTGCATTCTGTTTTTATTCACAATTTGTACAGTGTCCCAACTTTTTTGGAATCGGGTTTGTATTTGCACTTCCCCAAAACAATTTATGACTAAGACTCAGCTTTCTGCTGCAATGAATAATCTCACAAGGACACTGCAGACGTGGACCTTTAAGAACAGAAATTAATTGTGTTCTGCCCAGGACTCCCAATCCCAACATTCTTATAGCAAACATCCTTTCAACACATATAATAACTGCATAATGACTAAAATCCCAGGGTATGGTGTCACCCAGATGGGAATGTGCTCCCTTTTGAGTCTGGTTCTTCTCAAAGCTTCTTCCTTATTTGATCTCAGGGAATTTTTCTTTGCCACTGTCACTTCTGGATTCTTGAACCTATATCCAGATTTCTGTAAAGCTGCTTCGTAACAATGTCTATTGTTAAAAGCTGTATTGAATAGCAGCAATTTACTCTTTGATATCAAAGCCCATTTCTGTACTTGAAGCACACTCTCTAGAATCAGTGATAGCCATTAGAGTTTGATGATACATCTGCATGCCACACAATTACATACAAGCATTGAAGTACTTAAAGTACTAAAGTAAATGTTGAAGTGCACTTTTATCCCAAATAAAGGTCAGCTAATGCATTTTTCATGTGCCCTGAAAGTGAAGACACAAAAACTTAACAACAAGTAAACAGTAATACACCTCCTTTTTGTATTAAGATTAATTTACAAAGTCTGATGTTTCAGAGTGAATGAATTCCACACTTTATCAATATTTATCTAGTTATTTTGCCCCGTGATGCAGCAGTTGAAAAAGATGCATTGACTGGATTCATGTGTCTTGGAAAAAGCAGGCACTACTGCTCACCCTTACCACCGGCAGCGGTTGTGTGATAGGAAAGAGCTAGCTAGTGGGTGGGATATGGCAGCTGCCCAAATGGGGATAAAAATGTCGAAAAAGGAATTAAATTAAACAGTTCCTGGAGCCATTATTGTTAGTGTCGACAGTATCCTCAGGTGGTAAAATTCCTGGAACAAACTGGCCTACTGCTACACTGTGGTATCAGCTAAATGGTGCATTGAACATTTCCTTTTGTGATACTTTTATAGCTACAGTTCATTCTCACTTTGACAGACTCCTTCACCAGGATAATGCATCATGACAAAATGCAGGTGTCATCGCTAAATAGTTCCTGGAACATGTCAGTGGGTTTTCATGGGCTCACTGGTCTGCATCATCCTTGCATCTCGAGTCTATTGAGCAGCTTTAAAAATGAGGTGGAAAGAGGTGTTTGCAATGAACTGGTTTTCACATGGTACAGCATTTATGCACAATTTATGTGAGAATCCATTCTGAAGATGGTGCAACATGTTACTAGATAGTATAGAAGTGTAATATCATCTGACATGTCCTTGAAATAATCTATGTGAAATATTAATATCTACTAAAATGTATACATTTAGGGTATTTTATCCAAACCTAGGACAAACCTAGTATTTCTTCTGATCCTTACTAAATGTGTACATTTATCAAACTCACAATTCAACATAGTGTCAGTGTATTTTCAAATCATTTCTTGCTAGATCAATAAATAGAGTTAATGCCAGTACTTGCACATGCCAAATCTTGCTTTTATGTTTCAGTGAGCCTTTTTAACAATGCTGGTCAAAATAAGCATGTATGACACGTGTATGCTACACAAACCATAAAAATACATTAAACAAGACTTTTATTGTCAGTCTGTCAAGCTACACATGCTACTCCTGAGATACCAGTGATCCTGACTGGTTCTGTTCTCTAGACCTGCCTGATCCAACCTCATGTCCTACTCCTGGTTGGAGTCTCATTACTTGTAGGTTGTTCGCTGCTGCCGAGGATGCTCCACATGGACAGCCAGGAGATACATGGGATTGTTGTGAATGGTTTCACTTAGAAACCATGAATATGGCTTTGTGATTGCAATTGCTGCAAACAGTTTAGCATTCAAGTCACCATCATTGTACAGCTGATAAATTCAAAAATATAGACTTCATGTTAAAGCTAGAATGACCATATAGCATGTTCAGATATGCTTCAAGTATATACTACATATATATTTTGACCATAAAATGTCACACTATCCGCTGTCACCAAGATAAGGATGGGCTTCCTTTTGAGTTTCCTCTCAAAATGTCTTTGTCATATCATCACAGGGAGTTTTTACTTGCCACCATTGCATTTGTCTTTATATATTTCCGTAAAGTTGCTTTGTGACAATGTCTATTGTTAAAAGTGTACAAATTGAACTGCATTGAATTTTATGATGAGTGTCACCGCATCTGAAATAAATATTAATATTATTAATACAAGTAATTACACACTACAATACACAATAAAAATACACATTCCTTCCTCTGGGAGAATTAAACTGAGTCAGTATTTCATACATTAAACTTTGGTGTTATTTCTAATTGAGATGCACTATGCACTAGGGCTTTAAATAAACCCTTTTGTTACACACTGGAAGAAAGATGTCAGTGGAAATTACCATGGGTAGCAGTTGAGAAACACCCTTGATTCGGAGCAGACAGATCGCAGCAGCAAGCTGCAGCAGGGCTGAAAATTTGTTACATAATAGAAAAGGCCCCTGGTTAATTTGCTGTCTGGCAGCTGATGGCTTAAGTAGCATAGTGTAGAACTGGGATGAAATAGAGTGAGATTATTAACTTTTAACAGAACAACGATGACAGTGTTTAATGAATTGAAAATGAAAGTGTTGATGATTTAAAAAGCCCACTCTTAATCAATTGCAAAACTGTAGTAGATTAAAATCCTTGCGTATAGCATATTCATACATTTATTTATTGCTTCATGGTCATGTGCTCACTGCTATCTGAGTAAACCATAAATGCTGTAAAGCTCTGAGCCTATATTTATTAAAAATAGTTTGCTCGATAGTGTGCTCAAAGTATTCATTTTTAGCACTAAAGAAATTTTTGCATCAAAATGGTGTACTGTATCATCACTGAGCACTTAATTGGAACGCCTTCACACCTGCTCAGTCATGCAATTATCAGTGCATAATGTCATGGAGATGCAGGTCAACAGTATCAGTTCATTTTCATATTAAACATCGTAATTGGGAATCTCATTTTTTTGACCGTGACAGTTTTGGTAGTGCCAGATGGTCAGGTTCAAGCATTTTAGACAGTGTCCTGCAAAATATAATAGCCTCATTAATTTATATGAACTTATTTCTACTCTTTAACTCCAATTGTCATGACATGTTTTGGATACTGAGTTCACGTTTATATGTTTTCAAAAAGTGTTACTGGCATTTTTAAGGCAGCAGATGAAATTGCGTTTCTAAGTTTAATCATCTTGATATGGCTTACAGTGTGCTTATCTCCTGGGACTGTAAAGCAGACTGGTGTCTAGAGTTAACACAGAATGGTGCAAAAAATATCCAGTTTGCAGCAGTTCTGCAATGAAGCAGAAGCATATTGTTGATGAAAGAGATCAAAGAAGGATTACCAGACTGCTTCAAGCTGAGAGGAAGGTACTCAAATATCCACTCTTTACAACCGTTGTGTGCAGAAAGCATCTCAGAATAAACAACACACCGAACCTTGAGGTGGATTGCTGACAACAGCAGAAGGCCATATCAGATTCTCTTCCTGGCAGCAGAGAACAGGAATCTGAGGCAATAGTTAAAGCAGGCTCAATGAAACTGGACATTTGAAGATTGGAAAAACATTGTCTGCTCTGATGAATAGCAGTGAATTTCTGCTGTGCCATGCAAACAATAGGCAGAGAATTTGGCATGAACTGTGTAAATCCTTGGAGCCAACAGGAGTATTATTGCTGACCATATGTATCCTATTTTGGTGACAATTATAATAGTCATATTATAATGAATAATTCAATCCAGAATTTTAATGCACCAGGTCACAAAGCATAAAAATTAAATATATAATTAAAGATAAGCATATACCAATCAGCCATAACATTATGACCACCTGCCTAATCTTGTGTTGGTCTCCCTTTTGCTGCCAAAACAGCCCTGACCTGTTGAGACATGGACTCCACTAGATCCCTGAAGGTGTGCTGTGGTATCTGGCACCAAGATGTTAGCAGCAGATCCTTTAAGTCCTCTAAGTTGCGAGGTGGGGTCTCCATGGATCAGACTTTGTCCAGCACATCCCACAGATGCTCAATTGGATTGAGATCAAGTCAGGCCAAGTCAACACCTCAAACTCATTGTTGTGCTCATCAAATCATTCTTGAACCATTTTTGCTTTGTGGCATGGTGCATTATCCTGCTGAAAGAGGCCACAGCCATCAGGGAATACCGTTTCCATGAAAGGGTATACATGGTCTGCAACAATGCTTAGGTAGGTGGTATGTGTCAAAGTAACATCCACATGGATGGCAGGTTTCCCAGCAGAACATTGCTCAAAGCATGGCACTGCCTCTGCCTGCTTGCCTTCTTCCCATGCCATGTGTTCCCCAGGTAATCGACACACAGGCACCCAGCCATCCACGTGATGTAAAAGAAAACGTGATTCATCAGACCAGGCCACCTTCTTCCACTGCTCTGTGGTCCAATTCTGATTTTCATGTGCCCGTTGTTGCCCATCTTTCGGTGGTGCACAGGGGTCAGCATGGACACTCTGACTGGTCTGCAGCTATGCAACCCCATATGCAACAAATTGTGATGCACTGTGTATTCAGCTTTCTATCAGAACCTGCATTAACTTTTTCAGCAATTTGAGCAACAGTAGCTCGTCTGTTGGATCGGACCACATGCATCAGTGAGGCTAGGCCATGGCCCTGTTGCCGGTTCACCACTGTTCCTCCCATGGACCACTTTTGATAGATACTGACCACTGCAGACCGGGAACACGCCACAAGAGCTGCAGTTTTGGAGATGCTCTGATCCAGTCATCTAGCCTTCACAATTTGGCCCATCATCAAACCTCTAACACATCAACTTTGAGGACAAAATGTTGACTTGCTGCCTAACATATCCTACCCACTAACAGGTGCCATGATGAGGAGATAATCAGTGTTATTCACTTCACCTCTCAGTGCTCATAATGTTATGCCTGATCTTCGTATTTATCTGCACTTGTTCATTTGCATTATTTCTACTATTTCCACTTCTGGTAGATGCTAAACAGCATTTCATTGCTATGTCCCTGCATTATGCAATGACAATAAAGTTCTTTCTTTCTTTCTTTCTTTCTTTCTTTCTTTCTTTCTTTCTTTCTTTCTTTCTTTCTATCTATCTATCTATCTATCTATCTATCTATCTATCTATCTATCTATCTATCTTGTCGATTCTAACTGTTTTCATGAACATGATAAATTCATAGTTCTGCAGTTGCTAAAAAATAATGAATATCAGTGCCATTGAACATGATTTTGCAGCATGCATGTGCAGCTGCCAAATCTGCATCAATTATTTAGTCTTGACAACATGGTCCTAGAATCTCAAAGGAAAGTTTCCAAAAACTTGTGGATCCATGAAATGAAAAACTAAGGTTGTTCTGAAAACACCCATTTGGGTCTGGCTCTTCTCAAGGTTTCTTCCTCATATAGTCTCAGGAGTAGAGTTTTTACATACCACCATCACTTCTGGCATGCTCATTAGGGATAAGCTTATGAACTTAAGTAAAACCCATTGCAATTAACGTGTCACATAATCTCAGTATAGATCCACCAGCTTTTTAAGGAACATACCTAAATAAAATGCATACTTAAGATAAAGGAGTCTAAAAAGTCGATAGGATTCCAGCAAATGCCAGTAGGAGGGCATTAATCAGCAAAGCAAAAGGCCAAGGGTAACTCTGTAGGGGCTGGAGAAATGGACAGCTCAGATGGAAGGTTCACAAGGCAACCATTCCCTGAGCACTCCACAAAGCTGGGTTTTATGACAGAGTGGTAAGCCATATAAGTTCCTCTTACTCAGACTCAGTAAACATATAGAGAAAACATTCTCTGATCTGATACTAAACTTTGGCTACATTTGGTGGAAACCATACAATTCTCATCACCCTAAGAACACCTTCTTCACAGTGAAATGTGGTAGTGGTAGCATCATGTTGTGCAGATGCTTTTTCAGCAGCAAGAAAAAAAAATGGTCAGAGATTAGGGCAAGATGCATAGAACCAAATACTGGGCAATCCTAGAAAAAAAAACCTGTTCCAGTCTCCAGGTACTTAAGACTGGGGCGGAGATTCACCTTCCAACAGGATAATGACCCTGAGCATATGGTTCAAGCTACACTGGAGTAGTTCAATACCAAGAAACTGAATGTGTTAGAATGGCCCAGTGAAAGCCCAGAGCCCAATCAATTTTCAAAATAAAGTACTGAAATGTTAATATACCTCAACAGTTCCCATCCAGTCTGACAGAGCTTGACTAATTTTGCCAAGAAACATTTGCCAGAAATAACAGAATCCAAATGTGCAAAGCTGACAGAGATGTAGTATTTCATTGTTGTGGCCAGGAATTCATTTTAGAGATGGATGAAGAAATCCATTTGTTTTCTGTACTGCTTATCCTACACAGGGAGCCTGGAGGAATCCTATCCCAGGGGACTTGGGGCACAAGGTGGGAGACACCCTGCATTGTACAATCCAATTTGCAATCATGAACAATCACATACTTTAGACAATTTAAAGATGCCAGTCAACTTCTAAGCAAGTTGGAGGAAGGCTTCATACTGTATGCTTCATCAAACACAACTACAGAGACCTGTAAACATGGTGAAGGGGGTGAATAATTATGCAAGACACTATATGTGGTAATGAGCTTATCCGAATAAAAGCTATTTCCCTTGCTTAGGAAATTTACAGGGCATAACAATCTCAGTTACATTTTATCATCTTACATAAGTTAGGAATTAGGAACTCAGTTTAGCAAGTTGTGAGGCTATAATTTGTAACATTTGTAATATAAGTTGTGTTTAATAATTCACTTTAACAAATCAATATTTCTAATGTGGTTAAATACCCGGTTGATGCAGTACATGGAAAATCCTATGCTATTATTACAGTTAGCACCATCCTGTGCTGAACAGCGACCGCTCAGCTCCACCAATAGGAGAACGGCGCGAGTTCAGGCTCTATCTCCAATCGCTGTTCAGTCCCTACATGAGTGCACTACATGAGTACAGGAATAATGGCGTGTGAACCATACCTAGTACACTCTATGTTCTATACGAAGCAATTTGGAATTCAGCCACGGACCAGCCTGCAAACACAGTTTATCCTCAACACGGAGACCGTGAACATCATTTAGAAACGGCTAGGTCACGCAGAATATAATAAATCTTTTATTTAACCAGGGTATATGAAACAGCAAAAGTGTGATAGACATTAGGTTTCAAAAGTAGACTTTTAACATGGATGCCGTGTCCATCTGCGATGAGCGCTGTGTGATAAGTGAAATAAATCAGACGACGGCAGAGGGACCTGCTCCAAGGTAGGCTTCGGTTTCCTGCTTCTTGTGTGATTGAACTCTCTTACAAATGCGTTAATATTTCATTGTCTAACTTGACTCGGCGAAGTAAATAATACAATTGACCCTTTGTTTACTACTGAACATGTAGCTGCTGCATGCACAGTGAAATGACTGAACCTGGTGAAAGTGATTGGTGTAATCTAATGCTCGCTTACCAATGAAAACAATTCTCCACATTGACAGCAACATAGAATAAAATCTAGGCGCCTAGTTTGAAGTTTACTCAGATTTGAGAATATAATAGCCATTAAGTTTGTTTATCAAAAAGCCTGTAGCTCTTTGGACAGCTCTTGAAATGTTCATTTATATCCAGCTGGATTTATAGAAACACTATGTACAGCGCCTGCTGCAGTAGTACACTATTCATGTGACACCTATACAATACAATATAGCTGTGATTTTAAAGTCATTCCAGCATGCAGGGTGAAATACAACAAGAATGAAATTACATAAGGAGCTCAACTTATTCCCCAGAAGAATAAATCTTTGATTCATGACATTGGTTAAGCGCAAAACCCTATATAGTATGATTCAGCACAAGAAAACACTACTAGTGCCAAATGGATGAGTTACACAAAAGGCCTGTTAAGAAGTGTTCACACATTACATTGATGTATGATTTTCATAATAAGTACAGAGATAAGTTTACCCTTAAGAGTTGTTCATTACACTCACCGTAATATCATTATTTATGGAATAAGATTTACATGTCCAACCTTGCACCATCTGAGATATTTTTGTGGGTCTTATAAACTGTAATAATTAGATTGCTGTATCCACAACTTTATTATGATTTAGACAAAACAATAGCAATTAAATATGAATAAGATAGCGAATTACAAGAGGGTGTTTAGCTTCGCATATCTAATATTCTACCACAGAGGGAAACCTCAAGTGAATACATTGCAAGAATTAAAATGTTCCACTTCATAGACACGGCAAATGATATATTCAGCTTGTTTTATTTTTCAATTCCCTTTCCATTCTTCTCCCTGGCTTAATAACATGCAGTTTGAAATTGAAAGTGTATTTGACCATTAAAATGAGTGTTTTGCTTAATGCATCAATACATCTATAATAAATAGCTTTTTCCCCTTTTTACTAGTGAACAATTTAGCTTCAGCTGAGTAAACTGCAGCATTGCTGTTCCCTTTCCTCTGATAGTGATAAATGACATGAAGTGATTAGGGAGAGGAGAGGTGCTAAGCAGATGGTAAGAGGACGAATCTTCGGCTCTGGTGGACAGGCTCCAGCAGTCACCGCAATGATTCATGTCTGAGCATGACTCTCGCAGGAGAAGCCTCGTCTCCATTTGAGAGTGTGAGGCACGCACCTGGTCGCTTTCTGTGTAAACCTTTGATTTGTTCCATCTAAGGGCTTAGTGCTACATTATTATTTGGTCTTGTTTAGGTTACTTAAAATGGCTGCTCACATCCTGTGCACATAAGAAAATGGCTTGAGCCCTTGAAGAATAATTTCAGTCAACAAGCAGGAAGATTAGTCTATTGAAAACGAGCTGAATCAAGATGAATTGTGTATTCCAAGTATCTGTTTTGTGCATGCTTTTTTTGAATGGTGGGTGTGAGATATAGCTTTTAAGAGTAATCATATTGTTGTAGTAGCTGACATTTTCAGATTATTTGTTTATTCATCTTGAAGCATATTACTCACTAATTCACTTTATAATATTACATATTACATATTGCATATTACAAAGCATATTACTCACATAGTGCTTACTAACTGCTACGATTACTCAGTGGCCATTGTGAGCATAATAAGAAATGTACAAGTGTTTATTTACAGAATGAAAGCGCAAGTCCTAGAGACTTAAAATTAAAATGTAAAATTGTGCCTTCTTAAGGCATATCAATACAAGCAATGTGTATTCGTCTGGTTCACCACACGAATTGTGCAGTTTTGGAAGACCAGATTTCTAGACTGCTTCTCTTTCTCTCTGTCTGTATCAGCAATGCGGTAGCGAAAATTCCACCGAGCCACTGCTTCAACTGCCACGCAACATCAAGCCTCCTCGCTATTGTCATCTCCACCAAAAGCAGAAATCATGCTCACGCTGAGTTAGGCGCATGTTGTGGGTGCAGCACTGTAGGATGTTTCTTTGCGACATGCAGCCTAGTTGTGGCAATGGTTAAAACCTGATAAGCAGTGGAAATGGGGAAAATATTAAAAATATTAAAGAAATATATTATACAGGTGCATTTGAAGCACACAAATACACCAGAACTATTAGTACTTAATTGTGAAGGTCAAATTCATGACCTGCTTTATTATAACTAAATATTCTCATGGCTTTGATCTCCGTGTGATCTACAAAAGGGCTTTTTATTCTGCGCTTATCCAATCATGATTGTTGACACTGCAAACAGACAAATAAGAACGTTAACTCAGAACGTTTAGGAAGGTACAATGTGAAGCATTAGATAACCCCAAGTGTGAGCAGTGTGAAATGTTAAAAAGGATTCCATTTATCCAGGGTTTATAGTGACCCAGGCTTAACTATATCAAGTGTGAAAAGCCCTCAAGTGTAGTTCATGCAGCATAAACAGGTTGTCTGTGATATTTTTATTATGTTACAACCCACCGTTATCACAATTATTATATTTTTATTGGGTTCTTCTAGTATATGGCTGGAATTGAAACTTTAATAGCTCATAAAACAAGTAGGCATATACTGTAAATGTTTTTGGCATATATGGAATACCTGAATGTGTTCTGTGAATGGAAGGTTCTGGAATAAAACCTTCTAGGCTCCTATAACTAGTCAAAATATTAATACACACATTGAAATAATGGAAAAAGATTAGACTAGTACAGTGCAGTACGTGTGGTGACCTAAAGCAAGTGTGAGCTTACTAAATAAGCAGTTAGTGTTTACCGGTTAATGCAGTTTTGTCGACTGAAATTTCATCCTCGGGTTCTGCTTGTATTTTAAGGCATAGAGTTCAGCACAGGCCAATAGCATCTCATACCAGAGATAAATAAAGCCAGGCTGGATTTCCAGATGAAATATGTGCACAGGAATGTCTCTTTTTTTTTTTTCCTAATTACATGCATTACTCACAAGCTCAGTGATTTTGTATAGTACAAAATTCTAACAGTGCCATATGTAATGGGGATTTTCCAAGTTAATTGCCCTTACATCTGTAGGAAATATAAGAAGACAATAGGAAAATAATGCATGGCTTCATGACACAACTGTCTGATGGATTATTTTCCTATAACAGCATATCCTGAAGTGTTTTACTCCTCCTAGCACAGTGATTTGCCAATAATTCCATTTATAAATTAAAACACACACTGTGCATTTTAAACTTTTATAATTACATTTACTTCTGTGGAACAAGATAAGTTACTTTCTGTTATCAATTACGTCATAGCAGCTGTGAATGGCAGTTCCTTTACCAGCCTTTCTTTATTTTTTTCTCCTGAAGTTAACAGACAAAATCTAAGCACAAGTTGTGTTACTGACAAATTAGAAAGCACAAGGTTCTCTATCTGGAAGATTTTTAAGTAAACTTACAGAAAGGTCCACCATATCAATGAGTATGGTTTTATTTAATGTATTTATTAAAATACAACACACTTTCATTTATTAATTTAATATTAGTGATAGATTGTGTAGAATATCTGCCAAACAAAGTGCTGTGAATTACTTGTTACTATAGACATTTTAATAAGATAAAATATTAAAATGAAAGCATTAATATAAGCCCATGATTTGAATTACAGACAGCACTATTGTCAGAGCCATGCTGCAATAGAATATTAATCAGCATCTTCTGACCAGTCAGATTTGAGAATTTGAGAGCACTGTGGTATAACAGAGTACACACCAAAGTCAGTGTAGGTGAACTCTGCTTGTTATTGTTTGTTCTAAGGCTCTCAGTGTAATAATGATGTATTTTCTCCTGTCAGGTGACAGCAGAGCATGAACTTTCTTTAGATTCAGAAAATCCACTGCAGTATTTGCTGTGTAAAGTGCCTAACCACAAAATTGCTGCAGAGCTGTCAGATCATTTTATTCCACTGTACTATTCTGTGGCTAAAGCACCCCTACATAACACACACACACACACACACACACACACACACAGACACAGTTGGTATTGGCAACAAGAAAGGCAGCGCAATAAGGTGCTCCACTGAGGGGGAGAAGAAAAGATGTGCAGCCAGATGGATTTGAGGACATTTGGGAGAGTCTGATTAAGACAAACAAGCACACACATAGGATACAGCAGATAGAGTCAGATGCAGGCTCACTGAAGTGTTACTACATCAGCAAAGTGCACTGAGGTGAGACTCAGTTGTGAAATGAAAGTTCTGTCAGTAAGAAAATTAATTATTATTGCACTGAAATTAAATACTTTTTTTTCCTGCTTAGTAAACTTGAAAATATAGGAGTTATATATTGTAATTGTATCATTATTACGACACAGAGAGCTTGTTTGTTTAAAAGAAATACAGAACCTTGCAGTAAGTAAATTAATCTGCTATTAAATTAAATGGTGACTTGCTACTTCCTGTCCTGATAATGACTAGATCCACAGCTTGCAGCTTTCTCCAGCATCTCCGTCCTGTTAATGTCATGTGACACAGTGAGATGAGCAAGATATGGATAGACAGAAACTCTGTGCACTCTGTATTGAATGAAAGGAGCATGGACATGGGAGGTAGCATCAACCTTATGCAAATACAGAAATAAAGGGATTTGAATTAATTATATGGAAATAGGCAATCTACAGTATTCTTGTTTTCTTGCAATAGCTCATTCACATGACATCATACATTTTGTGTGAATTCAGAAGGAGACATTTTTAGAACAATGTCAGTCAAGATTTAAGTATGTGTTTATTCATTGTGATCTTTTAGAAACCACATGAAAATATAACGGAATCCAGAAACAATACATTTTAAAACTAGAATTGTAATTTAGAAACTTTTTGTTTCTTTTGCCATTGAGTTATAGCAAGAGAAGCAATTCTGTAGATTAAGTTTTATTTAACTGTCTTTTAGTGGAATTGAACCTTGACGCAATACACTGATACTGTAGAGTCTTTTACTGCTTATCTATTTTAACCTGCTTGATTGCATACACAATATTGATTACTTACTCATACCTATAAGTTTTCAGAATGAACTTTTACACTAGTGCTCCAATGCAGTGGTTTTAATCTTCAGTCTTGATAAGCCATGCTGTAAACTGTATTAAGCTGTCTTTCTTTAGAACATTAATTAACCAATAGCCACAAAAATGTCCATTTAAAGCAAATGTTTTATGTTGCAGACATTTACTCATACAAATATTGACATTGCTAAGAAAATGTATCTGACTTTGGGATTTTTTAAGTAACTTGAATGTTAAAAAGAGAGAGAGCAGATACAGTAGTCCATGCAAAGACTAGTGAGTTTGCCATAAACATCTGCATGCCTCTACCATGCCGATAATATTGCTGTTTAAAAATAATAATAATATTGCTGTATAATAAATAAATAAATAATATATATAAATAATAAATATAACTGTTCAACCAGAACAGAAAACACAATCATAGATTAAATAATAAATATGTAAAATTCACCCTTTATAGTGCTAATTAAATGCTGCATTCATTTTTGCACATTTTGACCACATAGTGCTGAATATACCAGTGAATAAGTTAAAAATGTGCCTAGAATATTTTCTGGTGAGAATGAGAACAGATACAGTAGCAGTTATCTATTCTTGATTTAACTGAACAATTACCACAATCACCACAAAATAATGAAAAATATATACAGTACAACACTAATTAAAAGAGAAACAATTGAATGTTTCTCTCGATTTATTGTTAATTATTTAGAGCCACTCTCAGCAAGCAGGCTAGAGGATTAGCTAGCTAGATTTACCCCCTTACCCCAAGATCCTGCCTTACTTATGCTTTAAAACAAAGGGCTACCTATTATGACATTATGACAAAAGTGAATCTGTATTCACTAGAATATAACATATAGAGTATTTTAAGTGATGTGTTTATGGGTGGCACAGCATGTAGTATTAGTGGCTCACAGATTGATCCTGAGCTTGGGCTACTGCATACGCTCCATGTTTTCCCCATGTTTCCTCCGGGTTATCCAGTTTTCTTATATTGTTTGAAAACATGCAGGTATGCAGACTGGTTACACTAATTTGTAGTGTATTGTTTCTGAAACTAGACTACATTTGAGATTTCAATTGTTAACATGTCGTTAAGTTCAGTGTAGATGTGAATGACATTGTGAAGTTGTGATCCAGGATGTATTCCCACCACTACCCTGGCCAATATAAAACAATTACTGAAGATGGATGATGAATGAATTTTGTATTGTCTTGCACCGTTTTAATCAGTCCATGTACCTAAGTCCTTTCAGCTTATTATGTGCTTAATTATTAGTTAATGAGCTCTGTTGTGTGTGATGAAAGAAGTAATAGCATAATGTTCTGCAAAGCACCTGAACTATGGTTCATCATAATATCGAGGGGGTCTGGTGTACTGGAAAACTAATTCACATGAAATAATTTATAATAATTTAAAGGCTGTTGCTGAAAAGATGTCGCTATGTTTCCTGTTCACGTGCAGTGAGATCCCGAAGGTGTCACTGTGTCCCCCAGACAGTGAGGATGCAGAGTCTCCAATGACTGATGTCCACATAGACGGGGACCACATAAACCACCTGTCCACACCACCTTCCTCTTCTCAACTGTACGACCAAGTGTTGCAGAGTCACGTGTACCAGTCACCTCGACTCAAGAGATGCCCGTGCTGTGACCACCAGCAGCCAATCACCGACAATGCCTGTCTGAATCAAACAAACACATCTTCTCATTCAGACTGCGCCAGCAATGCTATCAAGAGAGTTCACAGGTGCAGTCCCTTCCACCAGCCTATATGTCACAACACATTGCAGTGTCATTGGCTACAGGGATCACGTGATGGCAGTAACTACAAGCCTGTTCAGCATCATGTGGTGACAGTCAGGTTCAAAGTTTTTCTGAATGTTCTTCCGATTGATATAAATGAAAGCTTTCTGAGGTTTAAGAAAAATAAACAATAATTTTATCTCTTTTATAGGACTGAGAGACTCCACCGGATTCCAAAGAAGTAGGTGAAGTAGTCTATTAATATTGCATATATATAATGTGTTGTTCCATGAACAATAGCTCTTTAACACTTTTTACCAGTACACTGGCATGGGGAATCGACTTTTCTGTTTCTGCCACAAGTCTGATATAAAATTAGTCAGGACACTTTTGGCTTTCAGTGTGAGATGTTTTTACTTCTGTTCCTTAAACAGAATATTAGTGGCTTGAGATAACACCTTCACATTTTAGATGCTTATGAACAGTACTTGAGGCATCTCAGAGAGCAGAAATGAGTTTGATATCACCATTTACTTTGAAAAAAAACCCCAAACAAACCATTTTTGCTTTAAAAAAACTTTTGAAAGAACATATTGCCTCTAATAGACTATGTAAAAACAGAAATAATTATTAAAAATGTATTCAAGGCCTGAGTGTCTAATTTCATATGAGCCATTTACCACCACAGAACAAGTGCAAATTCCATTTTTTGGCCTTTGGTAAAAAGAGTTAAAAGCAAAAATAAATCATAGGACCAGGTCAAGCCTGGTTTAAAAAGAAGACCTTACTTCTAATACAGTCATTTGTTAACAGCAATTGTTTTTAACTCCCAGCTACTCCCAGGTCATAGTGGAATACCCGATGACAGTTCTTATCTCATGTGCAGTAGTTCTCCTTGCCTTCTCCCTAGCAGGGATTTTGATTGGTCCCCTGCCAGATTTTTCTGATCCTTTAGCAGTAAGTACCTTTCTATTCATTGTGCATAATTTCCATCAAAACGAATACTTCTGGTCTCAGTATTGAAAACACAGAAAATTACATGTGTTCTCCAACAATATTAAAGTAAAATGACCCTGCCAAATTTACCTTGTAGATTTATTTAATACATTTTCAAAGGTAATTCTCCACTTCATCTGTCTCTGATGATCTATTACAGGGATTTGAGCCACGTGGAACAGACATTGGGATTAAACTGGCAGCCTGGGCAAAGTTGCAGGAAAGTACTGGTCCTGGGAAAGAGCTATCTCTGACATCTCCGCAGTTTGAGGACCAAAGTATAGCACGGTACTGCAAATAGGAAATGCTCTCCTTGCTATGTACCCTCATAGTCCACCACATTAGGAATATCTGTACACCTGCTTCTTTAAGCAATTATCCAATCATTCAATCATATGGTAATACATATAACCTTGCAAAAACAAGGTTTTGACATATGCAGTGCATTCTGAGTTGCTTTTTTGCTCACCACGGCTGTAAAGAGTGGATTTTTGAGTATCCGTCCTGTCAGCTCAAGCCAGTCTGGTCATCGTCCTCTGACCTCTCTCAGAACAAACCATTTCTACCGGCAGAATATTTGCATACCGGATTTTTTTTGTTTGTTTTGTACCATTCTCTCTAAACCTACACTGTTTATGAAAATCCTAGAAGAGCTGTTTTCCGCAACAGTTGAAAACAGTTGTTGATGCCAGCCTGTCTGAGACCAACAACCATGCTGATGACACTGAGATTGTTGTTCTGTGTATTTTTATTCAATTCAGTTCAATTCAATTTTATTTGTATAGCGCTTTTAACAAAGAGCATTGTCTCAAAGCAGCTTTACAGAACATAAGAAACAATAAACATACAAACAAACAGTCCTAGATGCTAGACAAAATTTTCCCTAGTGAGCAAGCCTGAGGTGACTCAGGCGACTGTGGCAAGGAAAAACTCCCTTAGATGGTATTAGGAAGAAACCTTGAGAGGAACCAGACTCAAAAGGGAACCCATCCTCATCTGGGTGACACCGGAGAGTGTGATATGAACAATGTCCTTTCTGCATTAGTTGTGTGATGCAGATACAGCATGTGTAGAATGTTATGTGTAAATTAATTAGGAGGTTGTTGTTGTCCACATAGGGTTGGCAGTGCTGCTTTGAATACTCCATCCTCACAAAGCAGAACCCAGCTGGAGCTGGTCCATCTCTGGATGCCACTGGAGCTGGCACAATATCTGTGTGTCTCTGGGATGGGTAGAAGAAGGGACACAAATGGAAAGGAATTAGCATAGCTGCTGTTCATAATATTAGTAGGCACTAGATGATGATGTGCATTTAATCAGATGTATTGGAATACAAAGTTATGGGATGTATTAGGTGTATGCCTAGCTAAAGCGATATGTCTTTAGTCTACGTTTGAACTGGGAGACTGTGTCTGAGCCCCGAACACTGTCAGGAAGACTGTTCCAAAGTTTAGGAGCTAAATACGAAAAAGCTCTACCCCCTTTTGTAGACTTTGATATTCTGGGAACTACCAGAAGTCTGGAGTTTCGAGATCTTAAGGAGCATGATGGATTATAATGTGTTAGAAGACTGGCTAGATATGTGGGAGGTGAACCATTTAGAACCTTGTACATAAGTAGTGCTAGTTTATAATCAATTCTAAACTTAACAGGTAGCCAGTAGAAGTTGCTTTCGGCTGTTCCCTGTTCGGGGTCGCCACAGCGGACCAACTGGTCCGCACAACAACTTGGCAAACGTTTTACGCCGGATGCCCTTCCTGACGCAACCCTCCCATTTTTCCGGGCTTGGGACCGGCACTGCATCCAGTGGCTGGGAATCGAACCCGGGCCTTCCACATGATAGGCGAGAAACCTACCACTGAGCCACCAATGCCCCTTTAACGGGTAGCCAGTGCAGGGATGATAATATTGGGGTTATATGATCATACTTTCTTGATCTGGTAAGGACTCTGGCGGCTGCATTCTGTACTAACTGTAGCTTGTTTATTGAAGATGCAGGACAACCACCTAGTAATGCATTACAATAGTCTAGTCTGGAGGTCATGAATGCATGAACTAACTTTTCTGCATCAGATACAGATAAAATGTTCCTAAGCTTGGCGATATTCCTGAGGTGGAAGAAGGCTATTTTTGTAATATCGGAAATATGTTTTTCAAAGGACAAGTTGCTGTCTAATATTATGCCCAGGTCTTTCACTGTAGAGCTATTAATCATAGAACATCCTTCTAAATGCAAGTTGAATTGTGAAAGCTTCTGTGTACTGGTTTTTGGACCAATCAGTAATATCTCCGTCTTATCAGGATTTAGTAATAGAAAATTATCAGTCATTCAATCTTTAATATCTTTTCCTAAAGGTCCTAAAACTGATCCTCGTGGGACCCCATATTTCACTGGCATTACACTGGACAGTTCTCCATTTAAATCTACAAAATGGTATCGGTCAGACAGGTAGGATCTAAACCATTTTAATGCCTGTCCCTGAATACCTATGTGATTTTGTAAGCGGTCTACGAGAATGTTATGATCTATAGTGTCGAATGCAGCACTAAGATCAAGTAAGACTAATATTGAGATGCAGCCTTGGTCCAAAGCTAAAAACAAGTCATTTGTGATTTTTACTAGTGCAGTTTCTGTACTATGATGGGGCCTGAAACCTGACTGAAATTCTTCAAGGATAAAGTTTTCCTGTAAGATGGAGCATAATTGGGTAGACACAACCTTTTCTAATATTTTAGATATAAAAGGAAGGTTTGAAATCGGTCTGTAATTTGATAAGTCATTAGGGTCTAGTTTAGGTTTCTTAAGAAGAGGCTTAATAACTGCTAGCTTGAAAGGTTTAGGGACGTGACCTAAATATAACGAGGAATTAATAATGTTGAGGAGAGGCTCTCCAACTGTATGCATCACTTCTTTCAGTAATCTAGTTGGAATTGGATCTAACAAACATGTTGTTGAATTAGCCGTGGTGATAAGTTTATACAGCTCTTCCTTCCCTATACCTGTAAAGCATTGTAGCTTTAAATGTGGAGCTTTAGTTTGGACTAGATCACCGGTTGAACATCAATTATTTTGTTCCTGATGCTATCGATTTTGTCGGTGAAGAAGTTCATAAAGTCCTCACTACTAAACTGTGATGGAGTACTCTCTTCAGATATCTGATGTTTTGTTAGTCTAGCCACTGTACTAAATAAGAATCTGGGATTGTTTTGGTTTATTTCTATCAGTTTGCTCAAATGCTCAGCCCTAGCAACTTTTAGAGCCTGTCTATAGCTGGACATACTATCTTTATACGCAATTCTGAAAACTTCTAATTTAGTTTTTCTCCATTTTCGAGGTTACGGGTTGCTCTCTTGAGGGCGTGAGTATGACTATTGTACCATGGTGCAGATATTTTATCTCTGACCTTTTTTAATCGGATGGGGGCAACAGTGTCTAGTGTGCTGGAGAAAATAGTGCCTATGCTGTTAGTTAATTCATCTAGGTCATCTGCATTTAGGGGTCTGTTGAGAAGTTGAGACAGATCCGGTAGATTACTTGTGAATTTGTCTTTAGTGGTCGGGATAATAGTTCTACCGAATCGATAACGAGGAGAGACATGCCTCATATGTTCTACAGGTAGAGTGTACACTAAGGGGGTGATGGTCTGTGATATCATCCCTTTGAGGTAAAATATCTATATCAGTGACATCTGTTCCATGTGATATAATTAAATCTAGCGTATGATTAAAACGATGAGTTGGTCTAGTAATGTTTTGTTTAACCCCAAAAGAATTTAATAAATCCATAAATGCGAGTCCTAAGGCATCATTGGAATCATCTACATGAATGTTAAAGTCTCCTACAATCAACACCTTGTCAAAATTAATCAGTAGGTCTGAAAGTAAATGTGCAAACTCTTTAAGAAAATCAGCATAGGGCCCCGGGGGTCTATATACAGTGGCCAGCGCAAGATATAGTAGGGATTTTTTATTTATGTCTGTGAGTGTAACATTAAGGACAAGCACTTCGAATGAGTTAAACCTGGTTCCTGTTTTCTGAGTAACGGTAAGAGTTGCTATAAATAGTTGCAACACCACCTCCATGACCAGTCTGATGGGGCTCATGCTTATAGCAAAATCCTGACGGAGTGGACTCATTCAGACTAATGAATTCATTTGGCCTAAGCCAGGTTTCAGTAAGGCAGAGTGTATCAAAACTATAATCTGAGATCATTTCATTAACAATAAATGCTTTTGGTACAAGGGATCTAATGTTGAGAAGCCCAAACTTTAGAAATTGTTTTTCTTTAATTATTTGGCATTTTTCAGGTATAACTGCGATTAGATTATTTCGAGGGCTATTAATGAATTTATTCTTTGATCTCACTATTCGGGGAACAGACAGACACAGTTTCTATAGGATGAGCTATGTATGCACTTGTATCAATCTGGTGAGCTGAACAGTATCTATCATAATTGTAATCTGAGGTATGGCTTACCAGTCAGATGGTGCGTAGTGTCCTGGAGATGTTGTCTGAGAGGACTGCTGCTCCAACTCTGCTTGGGTGCAGGCCATCAGGACGGTAGAGCCTAGGACGCTCCCAGAAAAGATTCCAGTTATCAACAAAGGGTAATTTCTGATCTTGACACCATGACTGTAACCATTCATTAAAAGCAAATAGTCTACTGAACCTTTCAATTCCTCGCTGGAACGTGGGAAGCGGTCCTGACATGATGATCCTCGTCGTGGGCGATGTGGTGCGTACCTTCTCCACCAGGCTCCTGAAATCCTTCTTCTGGATCTCCGTCTGCCTCAGCCTGATGTCGTTCGTGCCAGCATGGAGGACCACAGCTCTGATGTTCTTCTTCAGGATCACAGGTACCTGTGCAGAGACATCGAGAACACAAGCACCAGGAAGACAGCGAGTGCGCACCTTACCTTTAGCCGCGGTAGCACGGACGTGCCGGACGATGGAGTCTCCGATGATCACCGCGTCGCACTCCGTCTTGCGAAGGGGAGCGAAGCGGTTCCGGGTCGAGATCTCGAAGACGGGTGGTGGTGGAGGGGGAGAGGACCTCGCCCGGGGCTTGGCTCACGTCTTCCGCTGCTGCTGCATCCAGGCTGCGTGGTACCCCGGCGCCGGAGTGAACAAAACCTGGGCGGGCCGCGTCCTTGGTGCGCTGGGCCCGGGCAGAGAAGCACACGGAGTTGAGGTTGTGGGAGTGTTTGTTTCACGCCGTGAATTTACCTGGGACAGGTGAGCGTCAGTCTGGGATGATTCCAACACGGCTTTCCACTGTCGCAGCTGGGCCTGCTTCACCTGTAGGTCGCGGACCTGCTTCTCCACGGCCTCCAGCTCCAAATCCACCGAGTGCAGCTCGAAAGAATCCTCACCTGCACTCAAAGGCAGACACACAACCGACAGTGTTTAGTTGTAGTAGTAAACAGAGATAACCGGTGTGAAAACGTAAACAAGCTTGTGGTAGCCGGGCTAACGAATTAGCAATGTTATTAAGCTAACTGGCTATAAGTGAGTGTTTTGGAAAACAAATAAAACTAGCGATATAAAACGCATTTGGAGTGAGAATATTATAGGATACTATAGGTACTATAAAAGCCCGGGTTCGATTCCAGCCAATGCCTCAACCCCAGCCACTGGATGCAGTGCCGGTCCCAAGCCCGGAAAAATGGGAGGGTTGCGGCAGGAAGGGCATCCGGCGTAAAACATTTGCCAAGTTGTTGTGCGGACCAGTTGGTCCGCTGTGGCGACCCCGAACAGGGAGCAGCCGAAAGCAACTTCTTCTATAGGTACTATAGAAGTTACTCCATTTTTATGTATTGTGCTGCTGCCACATGATTTGCTGATTGGATAATTACATGAGTGAGTAGGTGTACAGATGTTCCTAATGAAGTGGACATTCAGTGTACATATATACACTAACAGAAATTTAATAGCATGCACAATCATAAAATGTGTTATGTGTTATTCAGTGATCATGGTGCTTCCAGGGAGATCAGCAGTAAATCCCAGCATCACTTAAAACATCGTTCAAGGAGAATGCTACATACAGACACTACTGAGAATGGCTATTTTTGCAATGATCCAGGTGAGGGGAAAAAGGAATAAAAATACTTGTTCTAGTAATTTGCCACTGTCAGTTAAATATGAAGCTAAGCAAATATATTAGTAAATGGACTGTAGCATATAATAAAATATGCTGGAGTCTTTCTTCCATCTGTGCCCCTGCAGGAGATCACTATGCCCAGCTGGTATTCCGCTCAGACAATTCTGACAGTCTCTGGAGTCTGAAGGCAATCTATTCCATGTGTGAGATGGAGCAAACCCAGGTAATCCAAATATGTTTACAAGACATTAAATATTACAAGACATTGCATATTTTCAGCAAAGGTTGGGCAAAATTTTGTGCAAAGGTGTCATTTTACTCTTTATGCTCACAAGTCACTGAAGAAACTGAGAAAACCTAATGCTATCTTTCAAATTTCAGATCCGCTCAGAGGCACACTTCAAAGAACTCTGTCAGATGAAATCAGAGGCTGTTGGCCCCAAGGGTAAGGGAGAGTGCTGTCCAAGCTGGTCCCTGGGGAACTTCTTGGCTCTCCTCAACAACGTCTCCTCCTGCTTCAGTCTAACAGCTCAGCAAGTGTCAGACAGTTTAGGCTTACTCAGATACTGTGCCCCTTACTACCATGATGGAAGCCTTGTTGCATCGTGTGCAGAGAGAAGCAAATATGGCTACTGTGCATCTGTCCCACATCCCTGCAAGCACTCTAGCATCATCTATCAGATTCTGCATTACCTGGTGGATAAAGATTTCCTGGGGCCTCAGACTGTTGAGTACCAGGTTCCATCCCTCAAATATAGTATCCTGTTTCTACCAATGGCAAAAGGAAGTGCATTAATGGATATTTATCTAAACCATCTAGAAGGTCATGATCTAACATACAACAATACCACTGTAACAGGGATGGACTTGGGGATTAAGCAAAAGCTTTTCAAATATTACCTCTCAAGAGACTCTGTCTACCCTATTCTCACAGTTCTTGCACTGCTATTTACAATGGCCTTATATCTTCGATCATTCCTTTTATCAGCTATGTCACTGGTTGCAGTCACGTTGTCGCTTTTGACATCTTATTTTTTCTACAAAGTTGTATTTGGACTATTGTTTTTTCCACTTCTGAATCTCATGGCAGTTCTTGTCCTTTTGGGAAGTTGCTCAAATCAAGCCTTCACCTTTAATGACTTCTGGAAGTCCCAACTGAGCCATAATCCTCCAGTTGCACTAGAAAAGAGAATCCACCACGTCTTACAAGAAATAGGGTATTTGATCTTGTTGTCAGGCTTGACATCCAGCATCACATTCTACTCAGGCTACATAAGTAGCATTACAGTGGTGAGGTGTTTTGCTGTGTATCTTGGTAGTGCCTCTTTAATCAACACACTTTTTGCTCTTGTTTGGCTCCCCTGTGCCATTGTTTTGCAAGAGCAACATGCTGCAGGTGCTTCTGCCACTGCTTCTAAGCCATCATGTAAGCCATGTTGCTCAAAAAATCCTGGTGGCTTTTGGGACACAAGTTCAAGGAAGCGGTGCCTTTTCACAATGGGACAGAAATTACGGGGTCTAAAACGTGGACTCTCGGACACATCAAATTTGATCTTCTTAAAAGTCCTACCCTGTGGGGTGGTTAAGTTTCGATACATATGGATCTGCTGGTTTTCAGTCCTAGCTGCAGGAGGAATTTATATCTCATGTGTAGACCCTGGAATGAAGCTACCAACCTCAGACAGTAAGGCGACTCAGCTGTTTCGCTCCAGTCATCCATTTGAAAGGTATGATGCAGAATACCGCCATCAGTTCATGTTTGAGCGTATGAAACAAGGAGAAGATGAGCCTATGACCATGACTCTCATTTGGGGAGTCACTCCAGCCGATGGTAATGATCGTTTCAATCCAAGAAGCAATGGCTCCTTTACCATGGACCCAGAATTCAATATAAGTAGTTCTGAAGCCCAAATGTGGTTACGAAATCTATGTGGAAAAATTAGAAACCAGAGTTTTTATTCAGCATCACCAGCAGAGCAAGAAGCAGTGGAAGACAATACCTGCTTTGTGGAAGATTTAATTCACTGGGTATCTGTTCGGCGTTGTTCTGAAAGCGAGGATGCTTTCAGTTTCTGCTGCAACAATTTTACGTTCCCCTACCCTCCTAGTGTTTTCGAGCGGTGTCTCAAAATGATGGTGGAAAAACAACAGGCAGAAATGCGTTCACCTAGGAATGGGGGTCTTCGATATGATTCACAAAATCGAATTGCTGCCCTTGTTGTGGTATTTAAGACCTCACAGCTTTACAGCTTTAACTTCAGCAGGACTTCAAATTTCTACAAGCAAATCATGGCTTGGTTCAATAATGAGATTTCTAGCGCTCCACCTGGACTACAGAATGGCTGGTTTGTGAGCCAATTATTGTTGTATGACCTCCAGCAATGTCTGAGCTCAGAGACATTAGTAGTGGCAGGCTTTTCTGTAGCCCTTACATTTGCATCGCTTCTGCTCACAACTTGGAATATACCATTAAGCATTTATGTCACGTTTGCTGTCGGGGGGAGTGTTTTTGTTACTGTTGGCCTGCTTGTGCTTTTAGAATGGCAGTTAAATAGTGTGGAAGCACTGTTCATTTCGGCTGCGGCAGGTCTCTCTGTTGATTTTGCGGCCAATTATTGCATTTCCTACTGTCTGGCCCCACACACTGACAGATTGGGTAGGGTCGCATATTCTCTGAAGAAAATGGGTTGTCCAGTAGCCACAGGTGCAGGAGCATACTTTTGTGTCGGGATTATAATGCTACCCACAACTGCACTGCTTTTCCGGAAACTTGGAATATTTCTCCTTCTGGTAAAGTGTGTGGCATGCGGTTTTGCCACTTTTTTCTTTCAGTCACTTTGTTGCTTCTTTGGTCCTGAGAAGAACTGCGGGAAAATAATCATACCATGTGCAAAAGACAGAGCCACAGAAAATATACCACCATCTTGTTCAGGTGCTGAAGCTGGAAACAACAACCCATCAGCTAACGGTACGTTTGGCTGCAGCACTGGAACGGGATCACAAGGAAGAAGAAATTATAATAAAGAAAGTGGCAGAGCATTCTTGTGCCCCAATCAGCACCACCACAGGCAACACCAGTCAAGGCTAGAGAGGGAGCCTGAGCAGTATGAGCTGCAACCCCTTGCCTGTCATCTAAGTGACAGCTTTGAAAACAGCACTTGCACCAGCAAGCTGTCCAACAGACCTTCTGTTCTTTCAGATGACATTGAGTTCTGTGGACTCAGTCCTAAGCGATATTATGACAGGATTAGCACTGAATCTGTGAATGAGGAAATATGCAGCAGACACCTCAAAGGTTGTGACACTCATCAAGCTGTCCAAACCTCATCCCCTTACAAAGGAAATAAAACAAGACCCGTGGTAGTACCTCCAGATGATAAAGCAAAGGAAAAGCGTTTGTGCAAGAAATGCCATAGCGGCCCTGGTATTAAACTATGGAATGTCTCCTTGTCGTCCTCTAGCATGGAAGATATCACAGAGACCATAAATGAGACTACTAAAAGGTCGCTCTCCATGGATGGGGCCTATAGATGTCATGAACATAAAAGACTTTTGTCTTGTCAATCTCAGAGTTCCATCGAGGGGCTTGAAGATTCTAACGAGACTTGTTTGAGTGACATTGAGCCAGCAGTCTCGGTCGCACCATCCACTGTGACTGAAGGAGACCTGCGACCTGGTCACCTCAATGGCAAGAGAGATACTTTGCGTCTGTCTCTGAGAGAAACGGTGTACGACCCAGGCTCTCCAGGGTCTGGAAGGGGGCGGACAATTCAAAGTGATCTACCTGTAATATTGCCAAACAGTCAACCGGATTTACCTGATGTTTGGATCAAGAGGGATGGAAGAAATGGGGACAGCAGCTGATTTAATGATTAAATCATATTAACAGACAGAACTCTGTGTATGCTCTTACGTTTACCACCAAGTTAAATCCTAAACTTCAGTAATTGTGGTGGGCTTGTACAGCACATCTGAACATTTCTGTCTCTACATTATCATCATATCTGTAAATGCTTACTAAACACAACAGATCTGTAAATCAGCAATTATATAGGTCCCATGTTATACCGAGTCTTTTTTTAAATTGAATTCATGTCACACTGCTACCTGCAATGATTTTACGGTACATGTTACTCTATGGATTGATGCACTTGCATGTCACAGACACTACACAGATGTTTGATGGCGCTTGGATTGCTATTTCATAATACAAAAATTGTACATATTTTCAAAGGATTATGGTGCGTGAGAGCAGATTACTTAAACCTTACATAAAAGCAATTTCCTCTTTTTAAATATTCTAGATAAGGAATAGGCATAATAGGGATCTAGAAATGTACTTCACTTTATTTCATTAAAAACAATCCATATGGAAAATGCATAGATATCGATCACGCTAATGGCTTGTAGGGCACAACGTATTGTCTTGATACTATTAATGTCTACAAGTCATTTATACTAGGCATAACTAGATTTTTCTCCAAGTGCACCTGCCTTTAATGAAGCAATAATTTGGCTTCACATGTGATGATGGAAAAGTAGGAACTAATTCTGGATCAAATAATACAAAACAAAATAAGCAACTAATTTTGAGTCTCCACAGGATCGGAGAGCTTGCCAGTTAATAGGTCCTTTAATACAAGGATTTATGTTGTTTATTTAATGTTTTCTTAATTTAAATTGCCAAAGTATTTAAAGTACTTTTCTGTCTTGTCCGGGGCACTTGTTGTGACTGGCATTGTATTTATATGTTAATTTTGTTCAGACCTCTGCTGAGCTAAAAGTCAATATTTTTTATTTGAGTATTTAAAGCCCTCAAATATAATGAATTATTTATTGTTTTACATGTCAGAAGACTTTACCAGAATTGTATTTGATGTATTACAATCTTTATACTTATGCATTGTTCTTGCCATTTATATCAGATTTATAGTTTTATTTTTTTTAAATGAGTGTTAAAGATCAACAGTGTTAAAGTCAACATATCAAATCGACAAATAAATAAAGCCATACATTTGTTAAATTTAAAATTGACTTTCAATTAAGGTTGTTAACCCTTTAAATTTGTTTGTTTAAATGATCTAAAATAACTTGGAAAAAACGGGGGGCATGGTGGCTTAGTGGTTAGCACAGTTGCCTCACACCTCCAGGGTTGGGGGTTCGATTCCCACCTCCGCCGTGGGTGTGGAGTTTGCATGTTCTCCCCGTGCCTCGGGGGTTTCCTCCCCCAATCCAAAGACATACGTGGTAGGTTGATTGGCATCTCTAAATTGTCTGTAGTGTGTGAGTGAATGAGAGAGTGTGTGATGGGTTGGCACTCAGTCCAGGGTGTATCCTGCTTTGATGCCCAATGACGCCTGAGATAGGCACAGGCTCCCTGTGACCCAAGAATAGTTCGGATAAGCGGTAGACAATGGACTTGGAATAAAATCTTACTCGTTAATTAGCTAAGACATTTGTTCATTATCCAAATGTTGTTCCTAAAACATTCCACAGCTGATGTCCTGATCTCCTGTGCTGTATTAACTTTTCATAAAATAACATCTAAGTAAAAGAGGAAGTCTCATTTGGTTTCTTGGAATATATAAATGGTTGATTGTTAAATAAATAGTTGTTTTTATCAGAATAGGTTGGTCTAAAATTAATTTAATTAGAAACTTTTCTCTCAACAAGATGGTGAAAAAAACAATATCCCAGTTATAAATGTACTATGAAAGTAGGTTGAACATTTGTACAGTTTTTTGAAAAGCAAACTTTTCAACTTGATGTTGAGATGTTTTCATCCCCATAACAATGACGATATGCAACCTTTATCGTTAAACTTCTGCCATCAGAGCTATATAGCTACCAAGTCAGTCAACTAGTATGTATATGACATTATTTGTTCGAATGTTGTGCGTTCATTAGAGTACCAAGACTGGTTTTCTTTCTGTGAAGTGTGGTGCTATGTCATGTGAGACTTGGTCATTTTCTGAAATTATTTTTTACTTAACATGTGATTGTTTAGTCACTACTGAATGACTATGGAATGTAAAAAAAAAATAGATAAAAAGCCATTTAATTAAAAAAAAAATCATATATACACACAATTTTAATTAAAGAATTTGATCCTTTGCCATATTTGTTCCACTAGTGCTGCAGGTCAATTTATCAAGCATTCACACTTTGAAGTGGATTACTAATGACTACATTGTTGAATATCCTTCGCAATCAATTTACTACGTTTTATTCAAGTGGGGTCAATGTTATTTCGGTATGCCAGCAACAAAAATGTCTGGAATGCTGTCGTACCTTTCTAGTGTACAAAGTGCCAAATGTAAAAAGTAATAATTGTTTGTTATAAACAGTGATGTCACGTCTGAGAAACATGCTGTTCTAAAATTGTTTTATGTGGAAATGTGATGTCAGATTTAAAGTATTAAGAATTAACTGTTATGTAAATGTGACTGAGAAAGTCAATAAAGATTTATATTTTATTGAGCCGTGACCTGGATTGCCGAAAAAATGCAAGTGTCTCCATAACTTCATATAGTGGTGTCGCCATTTCCAATGATTTTTTATTCAGCTTTTTGGATGGTTACAGAAACTTTCACAATGTTTAGACCACAGATCTTATTTTAAATGCAAATCCAAATGCCAGCCATTTCCATTCACTATGGTTTTTTTTTTTACAGATTAAATATTCTTAAAGACCAGGAAATAAACTAAAAATAAAAAAACCCCAAAACAATCTTCAAAAAGGAATTCAATTCTGCACCCAGTCTTCTTTAGCCCAGTCAGGCACTTGTGTGGAATACTCAAAGTCAGGCCCCTTGTAGCGTAATGCATGCAGGTACATGACGAGCTCCTCCTCTGTAGGGTCAGGTCGGACAATTTTACACTCCGAACATAAATGATCTCGGACTACCTTGGTCTCTTTTGCAGTTCTGGATAATTCCTCATTCCTCTCTGTTGCCTG
This sequence comes from Hemibagrus guttatus, assembly GCA_033459395.1. Classification (NCBI taxonomy): domain Eukaryota; kingdom Metazoa; phylum Chordata; class Actinopteri; order Siluriformes; family Bagridae; genus Hemibagrus; species Hemibagrus guttatus. Next base: position 10,182,656 of record JAUCMX010000008.1, on the reverse strand, counting down.
TGTAATATTCGTTTCTGCTTCCTTGTCATTTGAAGTTGATTCTTCACATGCAGTGTTTTTGGATTCAGCCGAGACAGTCAGCTCATTGTTAACTATAGCACTGCCTGTATCAGGCTCGCTCTTTCCTGGTAACACTTCATCAGATACATCCAAGAGGTGCAAACTCTCCTTGGAACGATGCTCCTCAATAAGAGCTTCCAGCAACTCCTGATCATTTTTACCCACCAGGCCTCCCTTGCCTCTGTTCGGGCCCCAAGCGGAAGAGCCATAAATAGGGTCATTGAGGATGGGGAAGCCCAGATACTGGAGATGTACACGGATCTGGTGCGTGCGCCCAGTGAGTGGGAGACAGCGCACCACGCTAGAGCGCCCATTATAGCTGAGTTTCTGGAAAACTGTGCGTGAGTCTTTACCTTTGGGATCCACTCTGCAAAGACCCACCTTGAATGAGACTACCAGAATTGGTTCTTCACACACAACCTCGCCGTGAGGAAACTCCCCCTCCACACGACAAACATACTCCTTCTCCAACTGTATGGTAAGTAAAGAAAGATATATAATTACACAGAAACCTGTTCACAGACAATCTACAGTATATACACTGTACGCATTAACATAATAAGCTTCTACAGTGCAAATATGTTTATCTGCTCTACTCACAACATTCCTAGGGCAGAAACTAAACTTCTGTTTTGTACATACTACATGCTGTATATGCCGCAGCACAAAAAACATGACGTGTATACAACTTTTCCACACACCTCCAGTGAAATCTCATTTGCTACAAAAGTGCTGATATTTCCCAACACACACAGTGACCTGTTTCATCAAACATAACATCAGCAATTTAAAAATCTGTGAACCTGACCAGTATAAAGTTAATATAAACATAATGAGTGAACCTTTAAAGTGTGCACACCATTTTGTAATGAGGAATGATGCAGTGTTCAGAATCAACCAATCACATTCAATCTAACATTTAATACTTATAAGTACGCAACTGCCATTAGTTAAATTCAATGAATAAGCTGAAATAATATCCAGCTGTTACTGTAGGATTTTCCTGACAGCATCTTGGTAACAATCTGGAAACTGGAAAAGCCATGGGTTGCAAAGAACAATCACACTGTCGGAAAATATCAGTCAGGAGAGGGTTAGAAAAAAATGGTTCAAAGACACTGGATATACCAAGGTGTTATGTTCAGACCATAGTTGAACTTTTTGGCCATAATAACAAAAGATATGCTTAGGGGGGAACAGCACATAACCAAAAGATCACCATCCTAAGGGTGAGGCATGGTGGTGGCAGCATCAAGCCTTTGGGCAGCTTTTCTGGTTTGCACACTTATGCAACCAGATTATTGTACATTTTTCCCTAAAATGATTCTCATTGTTTTTCTATGTTAATATAAGTTGAAAATTCACAATACTTAATTTGTCATGATTAACTTTGTTTAGTTTTTACACATCACAAAAACCTGCTAGGAGCGTGTAGACTTTTTCATATCCAGTGTTTATTCAGATCATTTTTATAGGAAAAAATTACTACTAAATTAAAAGCTCTTGACCAGGAGGTTACGATGGCTTCACCTGTCGTTCCCGAACCATCTGGTCTAATTTCTTGGATGTCTCCAGTGTGCGAGCAAACAGCAGGATGCCTGAAGTGAGACGATCGAGGCGGTGCACGGTGTGAAGGCCACAGAGACCTCTCTCTTTCCCCAGAATGAAGATGACGGTGTTATGTCGATAGCGGCCACATGGATGAACAGGAAGAGAAGCGGGTTTGTCTACCACCACCACCTCACCATCATCCACCAAGACCTGCAGTGGCTGCCCATTAACAGGAGGCTCATGGCGATGCACAGTGTTCCTCATGAAGTCATTGTTCTGGGGAGTACAAAAACAAAACCTTAAAACCAAACAAAGCTTCTTTTAGTGATAATATATTGTTACATCATATAGCTTACCTTCAGTGTTATATTTAAGTCGTCCACAGGTGTTTCATTCAGTCGAATGCGTCCTTCTTTAACTGCTTTCTTGTAGTAGTCTAGTGGTTCTGCACGAAATTCACTGCTGAAAACCTCCAATAGTGTTTTACCGATCCAACGACCCTTGCAGTAAGTCTTAAAATCGAAATAATAAGGATGAACTTTTCTAAGTCCTCCCTCAAAATAGTACGAGGTTTCTGCGAAGTGTTCTTGGTTAAAACTTACTCCGGGATTGCGTTTTTGTGGTGGAGGAACATATCGATCACCAGGTTTCATCTGTTTGCTTCCCTTTCGCTTCTTACCCCGTTTGTTTATCTCATGTTCTTCTTCAGGGTCATCGCTTTTCCTTTTCTTACAGCTTTCCTGTACTTCTTTGCTCTCACTCACACTTAGATCTTGTTTCTTTTCTATTTCTTGATTGTTTAACTCCTTGGTCTCCATGATGCTGAACTTTGCTGTAAAAGCATCGATTGCGGTGTGGAAATCGCGCCTGGGATGTTTATATTCCGTTATATTTCTGCTAACTTCGATTTCATCCCTCAACGCAAAAACGTCACTCGGTACACGTCTCCGTTTAAAACAATTATTATGCCGTAAAAGTCTATGTACACCTTTTAACACAGGCAGACCGTTTGCGCTAACATGCCGTGCTGACATGCCCGTGTGCGTGTTCTGTCGCAGACTGATGACATCACAAGTAAACTTCTAAAGCCACACCATAATTCAGTTTCTTTAAGATGTGCATTCAGACAACAACTACCAACATAAGCTTATTTATTAATAAATTAATTACATAATCCATGATTTAAGTATTATTTTGAGCAGTTACACAGCACTGCAGTCTGAATAATTATCTTAATGGTTTAACTCGTCACTGCTTGGACTTCAGTTAGGAAATATTTTACAGTGTTTTACAAACAAGGTGTAAGGGGTGTTAAGAAATAAAAGTTTATACGTCGTAGTTTCCTTTTTAGGTAATCAGCTAAACCCCATTTAGAAATAAGGTGGGAAAGACAAGCATTAAATAACAATTTCACTGACATCCAGTAATGGCTGAATAAAAAAAAAAGAAGTTTTTGTTATTATAGCAGAATAGAACTGAAGGGGCTGGATAGAGCTGGCAGGCAGGACAGTAATCCACAGCTAAAGCAAGGGCCTTGCGCTCTGTTTTAAGTGTTCTCTGCACCGCAACACCAGAACCACCTCCTGCAGGAGTAACCAAACTGCAGTCAGAGCTCACCGCTGGGGACAGAAACAGAGCAACATTCAGAGTAACAACATTACAAGACGTTGTGCTGTAAAAATGCATGGATTTGTCCATGTGTGAATTAGTTTTGAGCATTAGCCATGTCTTCACTGAACATATACAATGTGGTCAAACGTATGTGGACACTTGACCATAACACCCATCACATGTGGTTCTTCTTCAAACTATTGTCACACAGGTGGAAGCATACAATAGTTTAGAATGGTATTGTATTCTACATTTTTAGAATTTCCCTTCACTTGAACTAAGAGGCTTAGCCGAAACAGCATGACAATACCCCTGTGCACAAAGCGAGGTTCATAAAGACCTGCTTTACCAAGGTTTAAGTGGAAGAATTCATGTGGCCTGCATAGAGCCCTGACCGCAACCTTACTGAAGACCTTCAGGATAAACCAAAACTTTTGGGCTTAATAACAGCACAGGTTGAAATAAATCTGATATAGATGTTCAAAAAGCACATTGTGGCTAGGTGTCCACAAACATTTGGCCATACAGTGTACCAGGCAAAAAAAACATAATATATCTTAATAAATTCAAAAGTGTAAACCATCAAACCAAATGAAACTACTATGGGCAGGAGTTTCAAGAACAACAATAGGACTGTACATTATATATCAGCCAAGCTTATGATGCTGTGTGGTACATACCCTGGCCACTGGTAATGTCTGTCAGTAAGTGGTACATACACCACCCCCATGAGTGCCTTTTTGACAAAGGTACCATCACTCTGGCGATCATATTGCTCCAGAACCTGGCTTCCACCTTCTGGACCAACAGGCAGCACCAGTCTTCCACCTGGTTTCAGCTGCTCGAGAAGCTGAAGATTTTATTGACAGGTTTAGAGGCTAAAACATTTACACTTACAGATAATACTTATTACTGAACTTAAATGCCAAGTGTTGTTGGCTTTGTATATTTAAAACAATTGATTCCCAGTGAGGTCCTTCAGGAAGCACTTCACCTTAACTACATTTATTCTTACATTCTAAACTTGTGATGCAGGAAATGCCACTTAATTTTTTTTTTTTGCTCAAAAATGTCACAGGTGTAAGCACAGACAGGGTTCTACTGTAGAGTAATAAAGAAACTTTGGGGATTGTGGTAGAGTGTGTGCCTACCGCTTTGGGGATTTTAGGTGCTGCTGCCCCTACATGAATGGCATCATACGGTGCTCCATCTGGAAAACCTAAGCGTCCATCACCCACTGAAAAGGAACACAGCCATGCTTAGACCAAAGAAACTTATTGTGTTAGTTTATATAAATTCTGAAACTGAATTATTTAAATTTACTGCCTTGTGACCATTGATGTCATACGTTTGTAGTACAGATGTGCCGACATTGTTAGCGGTGTTAAAATATAAATGGACATTAACACTTGCATTGTATTAAAAAGGAAATGATTTTGGTATAAATTAAAATTTGCACGTACATCTTTATAGCTGTGATTTTTAAATATAGTAAACTACAGAGAACAACAGCAAGAACAATAGTGATGATCTTTGTGTGAAAGGAATTAAAGCTACAGAATGCAACATTGTGGAATTTCAGCCTCTGGTTAAAAAAAAAAAAAAAAAAAAAAAATGCTATTCTGAGCTACATAAGGAAGAGCATTTTATAATCAAGCTTGCGTTGCACTTTGTTTCCACTGTGCACATTAATTTAATTGCTCTGAGTACAATTCAAATCAATGGTGTGTCCCAACCCACACGATGGACAAGATTATGTGTAAACTGTAATGCCGCCAGTAGTGCAGTTTGGGATGCAGGCAAATTATGCATGAATCAAGAGTGTTTAGACGTTTTATGAGAATAAAATAAATGTATGCTTCAAAGAGTAGCAGATGAAAAACACCTCTAAATGATCTAGTTGCCAAATGTTAAGCTTTGGTTGAAGTTAAAAAGGGTTGCTCTACTGTAATCTCCATTCCCTAAAACTCTAGTTAGCTAAAATATGGTGTTGAACACAAATATACCTGGTCCGTTACAATATTTTTTGGATCTGTGTGTATTTTAGAATATAATCTACACATTCTCTTCTCCAGGCTGTCAAAAATGTTTGGAATGAACCAGATAGTAAAACAGCGGAACGCTAGCTTTCAACTGAGGTTAGAAAACATATATCGGTCAAAAAGATGGCTCAAAACACTCGTAATAACTAGACATAACTGAGTTATATAACAAAAATGACAAAGAAACTGGAAGAAAAAAAAAAAACACCCAAACACCAGTCACTGCTGGCTATAGTGAGATTTCTAGCACAGAAACTCAATGAGGATAGAACAGATGACTAAAATTCACTAGCATTAGACCAAATATCTGTCTTAACAGCTAGCCCTGATTCCTTTTTCTTCTTATAGTGCATTATCAGACTCTCCCTCTTTCACTCCTATTTATTTACACTCTCTCGTGACTGGCTGTCACTGATGCCATGCACAAAGAAACCAGACTTCTTTCAGTGGAAAGTATGCATAGATATTTCATGCCAATTCTACCCTGACATCCCTCACACAGCTCTGGCTCTGAATTAGTATTACAGGACTGTCAGGGTAAATCCTGGAAGCACAGAAAAATCATATATTATAGAAGTTTTTTTTCAATTATTCTCAAATGTTCCTGATTTTTTAAACAAAACTCTTAGCACTGGAGTTTAACAGGTATAAAGAATAAATATCAGTCAAATGAGAAAAAGATTAAATACTTTATAAAGCGAGTGTGCTTTGCTCAGGAGGGAAAGCAGACTCTGGTTTATTTATACATTTCATGCACAAAACTCTATTCGGTTCTTAAGCTAGTTTTCATACCAGCACACTTACTGCAGTCCGAATCAGAGTGTGATTGTTCCCGTATGACCCGACAGCATGGGTCTGGTTTCAAACTCACTTGATTCTGTTGTTTTTTTATTATTTAATTGTGGTGCTATTATGTGTAGTAAAGCACCTCACCTCTTCTGTGTCCCACAACATTTCCCTGCCTCTCATGGTACACGTGTTAGGGAAACTAATGAGGTCATCATCAGCTGAAACACATGCGCATGCTACTGACTAACTGCATACTCGAGTACGAGTTGCGTTCACATTTTATGCAAAGTTCCAGTGCAACTGAATTACACCATCTTCTACAGGACAGGGAGTCTCGGTTTTGGTATAATGACAGCTTTCGCATGACCCCCCTTACCCACTAGCTTGATCCGTCCAGAAGTTAAGAGCTCTGGGTCATCAGCTTGGACATTTTCCACCGAGGCTCGCACTAGTTCTTCTATGTGCTCAATTCCCACAACTTTTCCAGTAGGACCTACCTGCATGTGGAAGATAAAGTTTAAAATGAAAGGAATTATTTCTACACAAACTAAAAAAGTACAACATTTGAAATTAGGTGCCATAAATATCATCTTATCTCCCAAGGTACTGCCAGTAGTTGGGCTATCAAGTCCAACAGTGGCAGGCTGGTAGTTCTGCACTCACATCATGTGTATTTTTAATGTCAAACATTTAAAAGAAAATGTCAATGAAACAACAATAATTAAATATCAATAGATCTCTTTTATATACAATTGCCATGTTTGAGAGATATTGTAATTATGCTGTGAAGCTCACCATTCTTGCAAAGCAGGCCGTGAGATAGCCGCTCCCTGAGCCAACATCCAGGGCTGAAGCGCCATCAGTTAACTTGTCACTGAGAACCTCCAGAGCATGTGCATGCTACAGAGAAAAGTCAGATTATCAGACTAAATTCATCCTCCACATGTGCAGTCACACCATCACTATAGCAAGAAGCTGCACCATATTAAGTCTGGCCTGGATAAATGGCATTATATTAAAATCTTATCGACTTACACAAGCTACAGAATCTTACACACGTCTGGCTATTCCCACTCACTAACTTACCATGTGAGGAGCACTGATGGTGGCCTTGTACCCTTTAAAGGGAGCAAAAAACAATGTGCATTTATGTTGAGATAAATGATTTTTTTATTATCATTATTCCAACTAACTTGATTTAAGCATGTCTGTTTGACTATGAACACACCTATTGACTGAGGAGAATCCTCATAGGGGTTGTCTCTGGAATAGATGCCCCGATCAGTGGCAAGCATGGCCTCGAACACTCGATCACTACGGATGACTCCGTGCTCTGTCATGTAAATGAATAACACATACCATCAACTCTATATGAAAAGGAATAGTGAAATGTGTAGAGTTTAATAAGCATTTTTTTGCTATGCTATTACCTCGCAAACGGCTTATAAGTTGGGAATGTGTTTTGCCACTAGATATCCATGCCATGGTCCTGGAAAGAAGCAAACCCATAGGGAAAGCCACTGCTGCCAGTCTGGCCACACTCCACATTTCCTGGAGAAGGATCACCTGTAGCACATTCCCAAATTATGCGGTTTTCTTTTAAAGTTAAATAATGTTCAAAAGTAAATCTTTAAGAAAAATGAGGAGGAAGATTTTCATTTTGTTTGAATTGAGGACATAATGAGGCAAAAAAAAAAAAACATGGTTTGTTTCATGGATTGATCATGTACAGCTACAACCACAATAGAAGAAGTTGCTTTCGGCTGCTGGGCTTGGGACCAGCACTGCATCCAGTGGCTGGGAATTGAACCCGGGCCTTCCACATGGTAGGCAAGAAACCTACCACTGAACCACCAATGCCCACAGCTACAACCACAATAAAAACTGTTAAAAAATTTTATTTTCATAATATTTATTTAAAATTTAAATTTTTTATTATTTTTTTAAATAAAAATTTCATATTTTAGCTTATTTTGTGAATTAAATATTTGAAGGTACTTGCAAAATACATAACTACAATGTGTAACCCATGTTTCCTCTTACTATTATATATTTGCATTACTAGTGGTTGCTTAATGGTAAAATGGTTAGTGATTAAAGGGCAGTACTGGTTCAGTGGTTACTGATTAAAGGACAGTGGTGGGTCAGTGATTACATGGTTACTGGTTAAGGAGAATTGGTGACTCAATGGTTAAAGGCTCTGGGTTACTGATCAGAAGGTCAGCGGTTTCAACAACACCCTTAACCCTATCTACTCCAGGGACACTGCATCATGGCTGACCTCAGGTTCCTAACAAGCTGTGATATATGAAGAAAAAAAAAGAATTTCATTATTCTGTAATGTATGTGACAAAGCTTCTTCTTCTAGTACAGCAATTTCCTCAGTTACAGAATTTACATCTTTAAGTTCCTCGCACTTATCCAGAGCAACTTACAATTGATCTCATTTTATACACCTGAGCAATTGAGGATTAAGGGCCTTGCTCAGGGGCCCAGCAGTGGCAGCTTGGAGAACCTGGGATTCAAATTCACAACCTTTGGATCAGTAGTCCAACACCTTAACCACTAAGCTACCACATCCCGTACTACCACAACATTTACATTTAATATGCTTTTTAAAACATCAAAAAACGAAAACAGACAATTTGGGGAACATTATGGTCATAAACCAGTCCTCATGACCCACATACATACACTATATTGCCAAAGGTTCAGGTGTTGTTTTTCAGGGCTTGAGCTTGGCCCCTTAGTTCCAGTGAAATGAACTCTTAATGTTTCAGCATACCAAGACATTTTGGACAATTTTATGCTCTCAACTTTGTGGGAACAGTTTGGGGATGGCCCCTTCCTGGTTTGCAGTCTCCGCTGTAATTTATCCCAAAGGTGCTTTATCAAGTTGAGATGCAGGCCATCAAGTTCCTCCACACCAAACTCGCTCATCCATGTCTTTATGGGCCTTGCTTTGTGCACTGGTGTGCAGTCATGTTGGAACAGGAAGGGGTCATCCCCAAACTGATCCCACAAAGTTGGGAGCATGAAATTGTCCAAAATGTCTTGGTATGCTGAAGCATTAAGAGTTCCTTTCACTGGAACTAAGGGGCCAAGCCCAGGCCCTGAAAAACATCACCTGACTTCAACTTTTGGCAATATAGTGCATCAATATTCTGTATAGGGTGAGTTTGGGATAGACCTGTGGTGTGTGGGGCCTGAGGAAATAAATAAATAACCTAGTTCTACAGTTCCAAATTAACATTAAACTACACACACATGAACAGTAATGAATCTGAAGTTGAAAAAGAGTTTGTTTATGAACTCGATTAAAGCAGTAGGTAAAGACGGGGCGTTGTTGTAGTAGAGAGCAAATCTATGTCTGGTGTTTAGGATTACTTTAATTGAGAATACTTCATAAAACATGTAAATGTTATCTTACATGAAAAATTGTGTACATATTACTGAGCCTACCTTGACTTCTATTGAGGCCAAATGCCAGCGTCGCTTTCGATGACCTACATTTAAAGATTTGACATTTAGGTGTGTTAAGAGAAAAACAAAGGCAGACGCGCTGTGTACTAAACACTACAAGGCTACAACGTCATCTGAAATTGTGTAGCCGCGCTGTCCGATACCGTTCACTCAAACTCAACTTTAACACCAAAACAATGTACGACGTAGTCCTCTTTTTGCACAACAATATTCTTCACAATATAACTTTTGTGCGTGCAACTTGCCATTAAAAACAGCCACGCAAACTACATTAATAAAAACGCAATATAAAGAACCTTACGTTTCACCCTAAAGCCACTTACGTTGGTGCATGTACACACGGAAGACCAACCCTTGCGCACGACGCACAACCAATCAAAACAACGAACATGTTGACCGACGGCTCTGTTGTCCAATGAAAATTCAGAAGCGTTAATACGTTTCAGATGTGTTTCTGTTTATCCAGGAAAGCCTGGCTGCAAGCTAAAATGTTGGTGCATTAATACATTAACTTATCTAACTGATTACTCTTTCTGAATTAGGAGAGCATTAACTACGTTTAAGGTAAGAATGAAGGCTAAATTTCGGTTGTGTTACATATACAGATCACGTTGTATCCGGATATTGCTAGTTGGCTATCCCTGCTTATCCGTCCTGCTGTTAAGGGAAGATTTCACGCTTTGCCACTTCTGTTGTTATTTGGTGCAGAAATCCATTGTTCAGACAGAACTATTAGAAATCACAGAAATTAATCTGACACACATAAGGAAGAAACGTGTATTATGGGATTGTTCGTTCAGGTTCAGGCTGTGTTAATTGAGATATTTGTAGTGCACACACTTTTGGCAGCACTGGATCTATGGCTGTTTGAGCTGATAAACATATCCATCATCCCCAGAGCTCCTATACATATACACAAACACATCACATTTGAATTCATGTACTCATTATTCTTATTAGTATTTTCATTCATCTTCAGTAGCCTCTTTATCTTGGCTAGTGTGGTTCAATTTAGAGTAGGAAATCCACACACTGTTTTTTTTTTTGGGGGGCGGTGAAAGGAAACCTGTGAACCCGGAGGAAACCGGTGAAAGAACATGTGCAAAGTCATTAATGTTGCATTCATCTTAAGTTCACAAATTCATAACCTACGTTCAGGAACAAAATGGCCCTTTTTCTTGATGGTTTGGGTGAGCCTTCTCAACTGTGAGCTTCTTCCCAGTTGACATCAAATCAACATGGCTGTACACAGCACCAGACATACACAGCGTTCTTCTTCTTGCTTTTACATTAGTTGTATATGCAAACATATGGACATGTTCACTTCATTTACATTTCTGGCATTTGGCGGACGCCCTAATCCAGAGCGACTTACATTTTTTTTATATCTTATTTTTTATACAACTGAGGATTTGAGGGTTAAGGGCCTTGCTCAAGGGCCCAGCAGTGGTAGCTTGGTGGATGTGGGATTCGAGCTCACAACCTTCTGATCATTAGTCCATTGACTTAACTACTAAGCTTTGACATCCACTTCAACAAGTAATAAGGGTTAGGAACTGTTTGTCGTTTTGGGGGAAAATATGCATCACACAACACAGTGAGAGACTAGATAGTTGCTAACAAAAGCAAACAGTTTTTTTCCTCACTTTTTTTTCTCTGCAGTTCTGTACCAATGTTTTCACCTCAGACACACACACACACACGCACACACCTGCTGTTCATGGGTAAATCAATTTGAGTGATGCTGTTATTTCCAGATGTTGTGCTGTTATTTCCATATGGTGGAAACTCATGTCACATTAATAATGCCATATAATTAATCATGTAGATGTTTAGAGTTCTTCACGTTCTCTCAATGCTTCCCTGGGTTTCCTTCTAATTCTGTTTTTTTTTCCAACTGTTCAAGATCTTTCATGTAGAGGAATAACCAAGGCTGGGTGATATTGCAAAAATAAACAAATAAATAAAGTTTACTTTATGAATGATTCATAATTAATTTCAATTTGTTTTTGTTCTTATATGACACAATTGAAAAAATATGCAATTTATTTATAAAGCTTTTTATTCATTGTTCATTGGAGTACTCCAGTTTACAAACCATATGGCGTGTGTTCTAGGCTGATTGGCATTGTTGTAGGCTGAATTGTCTATAGTATATGAATGGGTGTGTGTGTGTGTATGTGTGTGTGATTTTGTCCAGTCTTATGCTCCAATTCTCCTGGGATAGTCTCCAGACTCCCTGTGACCCTGTGTAGGATAAGTGGTACAAAAAATGGATGGATGGTTCATGCCTGTTTATCTTGGCAGGTTTTGAAAGTAGCACAGGCTAGAGGAGGTGTACGACTGCCATTTTGGTTTACACCAGTGGTTCTCAACCTTTTTTTTCAGTGGGCCGCACTATATTCAAGTTCAAGTCTCACGGGCCGCATATCATTTACATATGACGTCACCAATGCAAACTAACCGGATATTTTAAATCTGCCAGCGCATGCGCTTGTAATTGTATGCGTTAACTGTGTAATTGCTTCAGTTCATAGTTGCATCAGTACTGCGCATGTCTGAAAAGAGTACATGATCACCAAAATTATTGTAATATTTATAATTTAATAAAAATGTATGAATTAATTAATTAATTATTTTTTTAAAACCTGGTGCACATTGTGGGCCGCATTTGCATTTGTAACGGGCCGCGGGTTGAGAACCACTGGTTTAAACTGTTAAATAGGTTTGTAATGTGTGTGTGTGTGTAGTCTTGATTAGAACATTGGAAATTGTGTTAATTGCATTAAAATAATATTGTCAAAATTGGCAAGCACTAGGACTAGCTATAGTAAATTGCCCCTAGATGTGAATAAGTGTGTGTGTGTGTGTGCGCGTGCGGGTGTATGTGCATGTCTGCGAGTGTGCATGTGCATGCCTTTTTCCCGGGATTGGCTCCGGACGCACTGTGACCCTGACCAAGATAAAGTGGTTACTGAAGAGAAAGTGAGCGAGAGTAACAGGTAATTTTTCTCACTCAGAAATGATGCCTACTCTGAGCTGTGACCTTTACTTAAAAGGCAGATCATAAGGTGTGTGTGTGTGTGTGTGTGTGTGTGTATATATATATATATGTGTATATATATGTATATGTATGTATGTATATATATATATATATATATATATATATATATATATATATATATATATATATATATATATATATATATATAATATACACATATATACATATACAATATATATATATATATATAATATATATATATATATATATATATATATATATATATATAATATATATATATATATATATATATATATATATATAATATTTCCCCCATTATCTGTACCGCTTATCTGATCTATTCTCGGGTCACAGGGTGCCTGTGCCTATCTCAGGTGTCATTGGGCATCAAGGCAGGATACACCCTGGAGTGCCAACCGATCGCGGGCACACACACACTCTCATTCACTCACGCAATCACACACTACGGGCAATTTAGAGATGCCAATCAACCTACAATGCATATCTTTGGACTGGTGGATGAAACCCCCGAGGCACGGGGAGAACGTGCAAACTCCACATACACATGGCGGAGGCGGGAATCGAACATATATATATAATTACACCAGAGGGGGAGGCATCAATCACTGTAAGACTGCAGAATGGAAATTTACTCATGTGAACAGTTCAGCACACAGCTATTGTTTCATTGCAATCAGAGTTTACCTCATGGGCAAGAGGGGCTAAAAAATGACAAACTGCTCCTTCAGTTCAAGAAAGTGCTAGCTACTGGAGGCAAATCTCTCAGAAAATCACAACCAGTCACTATGCCAAACACTATGTTATGGTTTCATGATTATTTGTGATGATATTAACACAAAACGTTACATTTTAGTATATGTATTTTGTAATGAATTCAAATCAAATCACTGTAGTAGTATGTTCCCAGGCAGTTGATGTAGAACTCATACTGATTAGTAAACAGAGATTTCACAAAACACCACAAAGAAGCAAATTTGTCTTAGAAGTATTTTGTGGCTTCAGGACAAAGAAATTGTCATGCCAGAATTATTGAGTCCAAATACACTTATAGTGATGTGTTGCATGCTATGACAGATGGTTGAAGGGTGTTTAATGTTCTGAGGGTTCTTACCTGACCATGAGCAGACGCTAGTGCTTTTCTTTTATTGTTTTATTTGTATTTGTGATAAATGCTACTAAGATGTGAAGAAATAAGCTATTTGAATGCTGTTTTTCCAACTCCTCCACCAACCCAGCTAACACTGTTTTGCCGAGTTACTCCTACACCCTTGATCTGAATGAAATTTTATCATATGAAGTGTTGTTTAATCCTCAATGAATCCCTTCCAGAGGTGATTTATCAAAACACAAGTGAAGTAAGTGAACATGTGTGGTGCAGCTGGTAGTTCATTTTGTGTTTCTAATCAAGACTTTGCACCAAAAATGTAATCTGATTGCACTTTCTTCAAACTTGGATTCTTTTCTGTTTGGCAGCATGAACTCCATCATCACCTTGACAAAACCGCAGCGGCATTCTGTAACTAATGTTATACCTCGAATGATTGATTCAAACTGAACCTCAGATGAAGTAGGTCTGAAAACACTTTCACATTGCAAGCTGTGATTATTGAGTTGGCAATTGTTTTTACAGCTAGGCTTACTCTAGCAGAGACATGAGTGACGATTCCAAAAGTTTTGAGACCCGGTCCAGCGGTGATTTATGGTCGGAGATCTGCTCGGAGCTGCCAGAGCCACCGGAGCACGATACCGCTGACGAACACTTCACAGATTCATTCCAGCCTCAGTGTCCTGTGAGCAACCAGAGCAGCTTCACCTCTCCTAGCAACCTTACGTCTTCCAGTCAGTGGGAACCGATGGCAGACTCTGCAGTCTACATCGCCAGCTTGGGTATGGGAACAAGTGTAATGATTTGCTTTGCTGCTAGTAGACTTTATTTTAAAAAGAAAAACTATGACCTTTAAGGGAGTGTGTGTTGTATTACAGAGAACCGTTTGAAGAGAATTAAAGGTCAGTCAAATGAGGTCACATCAAGGGAAATGCTGCGTTCCTTGTCCCAGGCCAAAAAGGAGTGCTGGGACAGGTTCCTCCATGATGCCCAGACTTCAGAGTTATTCCAGGAAGGAGATCTGGATCAGAGGCAAGTAAAGAACAAATCACTTCAGTTTACTCTACTCTGATGTTCCCGTGGGCATCACTTTTAGAGGTGATGGTGGGTCAAATCATTTGATTCGGTTCACCAAAAAGAATTGATTAGATTCAGACATTGATTCGTTCAGTGACCTTTTCTGTAAATTATATCAATACAACATGCCAGCAGGTGTCTTTACATATTATGAGTAAGTCTTTCACTTCATTCACTCAATACAGTCATTTAAAAACAGCATGTTTTCTAGATTTTTGATATTATGATTTCTTAAAATTGGCATGGCCATACTACAAAGGGAAGGTCTGGTGAATTTATTTCCAAGATTCAGTCCATGCTGGCTAGTTTTGAGAGAGTGGTCAAGAATGAGGCTACATATGAAAATTGGGAAGAATAAACCTTTTCACATATGTGTATGAATTAGTTTACAGAGCAACAAGAAGTTTTTAAAATGGCCATCATAGTCATTTTTACACATGCGTGTATAACAGATTCTTCTATGAACACATAACAACACAGAAGACTTGTCTTAGTGCTACAAATTTTACTTGTTCAGAGTCAAAGTAAAAGGTACATCTGTTCAAAACATCCAAACAATGACACCACCTTCACAGCCTGCACTTCACTTTTGAACTGGGATTATGCTTTGTGCACAGATTTCCCCAATGTGCTATATTCTCTTCATTGCATGGCTCCCACACCTATCTCTTGTTGAACCAGTGAGACTTGTGTCAGGACTAAATAAATAACATGTCTCGTGTCTCCTTTCATTCGGTTCGACCAACAAAATCCCAGATCTTGTACTAGTCCTTTTAGTTCATACTGTGAACCACATGTCCCAGTTCGTACAGAACCCGTACTGCTCTCATTCAGACTCAACACCAAGTAAGGGCCATATTCATTCAACAGGTCCAGCCAATGACATGCTCCTTCACAACCTGTACCCCAGTGCAGTCAGAGAAAAGCGGTCACATGTTTTACACAAGTAGGAATAAAGTGAGCGAGAAATATGAGTCAGAAAATGTAAGTGATTCAGAAAGATTTGTTCACTTAAAAGATTCATTCAAAATACAGATTCGTTGACAAATGAACCACCACTAATCATTCACTATTTTATATTTACAGTATGGAAGGTGTTTATATGACCTTATAATTAATCTGTCTGTGGTATTAATATATGAATATTACACAGCTGATGGATATCCAGCCTTGACCTTTAGAACTGTCGTACACCAGTATTATTTTGTCCTTCTTTCCTCTGCAGTGCTTTAGAGCAGCTGAAGCGTTGGTTGTCTCCAGAGCGTGTAGCAATCAGTGCAGAAGAGCTGGAGTACCTCCTCTTGCCATCTAAGAGCAGAGAGAGCGCTTCACATCACCCATCCAGCACAGGTTATTCCACAGAAGAGCTAGACGAGGAAGAATGTTCAAGTCCCGAGAAATAAGTCACATCATTCCCCAAAAGACTGTAGTCCTATAAAGCAGCAGATGGTCATGTATTTGAGCGTCAGAAGTGACCATGAAAATCTTCAGAGGAAATAATGTTGTGGACTTTGAGATTGAATTTCAAACTATACTCTGTATTTTAAAGAAAAAACAGCATCTCCCACTGTTCTCTCTCTCTCTCTCTCTCTCTCTCTCTCTCTCTCTCTCTCTCTCTCTCTCTCTCTCTCTCTCTCTCTCTCTCCAGGTGTTCAAGAAAACCTCAACTCAAAATTGCCATGTCTGTTCATGTTTTTGATCATATCATACACTATACATGATAAGCCTCTTAACAAATATCTTGTTTTTCTGTGATCTTTCATTTCTGATAAATGTTCTGTGGTTTTGTTGTTGTTCTGTACTGTTACTATGCATAGTACAAGCTTGTAATAATGTTAACCAGTATCAGGTCATGCTTCACTTCACCCTTCTCCACAATCGCTACCATCGAGCAAACAGTTCCACCAGTTTCCTTTCTCTTCAGTGGGCAGATGAGTTTTAAATTGAAACACCACACTCAAATTAAACTCACATTAAATATGTTCATATTGAAATATTTGTGAAGTTCTTGGCTGTTCTTCTATTAATTTCTTGGCTAGTACAGCATTTTCTTTATTCCTAGGAGAATGTAGTGGTTTTGTGTAGTCACAAGGGGACAATTGCCAGAGCCAGCGCAGTTACAGTAGCGTTCAGTAGGAGAAAAAAAATTCAGCTCCTAAAAACAAAAGAGCATTTTCTCACACACCATTTTTAGTAACATGTTAATGAGATATCCAGTGTAGAAGCAGTGGAGACAGCAGACATTGGGCTCAGAGTTCCATAAAGCATTGCAGTTACATTGTGTTGATTCCATGTGGAGACTCGCTTCAGCTAGTTAGCTGTCTATAATGGATATAAAAAGTCTACACGCCCTGTGAAAACATCAGGTGTTTAATGTGATGTAGTTTGCACATCCTTTTATATTTGGTGAATGTGGCTGTGTTCAAAATGAATCACATTATGTTCAAAATTAATTAGTATACATTGTTTCTGTAGTGTTTCTTCCACATCATCTTTGTTTCATCTGACAGCAGAATACTGGGTCTACAAAGAGCTGACAATACTTGCATGAAATCTCACTTGAAATTGATGAAGGATCAAGAAAGGAGTATGAAATAATTTCCAAAACATTAGCTGTACCATGGAACACTGTAAAGGCCATAAACAAATAGTGACAATGGAGTACCACAGCGACATCACAAAGAACAGGATGTCTCTCTGGAATGTATAAAAGGAGACAAAAACGTCCCAGGGAGGTTGCCAAGAGACCTACAGCAACATTAAATGAGCTACAGGAATATCTGGCAAGTATTGATTACTCTCTGCATGTGGCAACAATCACTCGTATTCTTCACATGTCTGGGCCACGGGGTAGGATGACAGATGCCCTTTCTCACAAAAACATTCACATTCTGTCATTCCAAAAGATGTTTGGTGCAAAAGAGCTACAGTGCAGCATGGTGGTGGCGGCATCATGCTTTAGGGCTCTTCTTCTGCTAGAACTTGGGCTTTTGTCAAGGTGGAATTATGTATAGCTATAAATACCAGTCAATTTTAGTGCACAACTAAAAGCTAATAAGCTGAAGATGAAAAGGAATTTCACCTTGCAAGGTCAAAGTTTCTGTTTACATCGTAATTTCACATTGAGATCGGGAAATGTGATTGATCTTGTTTTGATTTGTTTTTACATGATAAAAAACTGCCATTTTAACAGAGGTGTGTAGATATTTTTTTCATCATCATTGATGATGGTATTAGATTGAAGCTTTGGAATCTTCTATGTTTGAGCAAGTACTTCAACAGCATTGTGAGCAAAGTAGGAAACTGTTCAACATGTTAACGAAAGGTGTTTTTATTTTCACTGTCAGTTCAGAATTTCATAAGAAATCTTGGATTTGGCTACTGATTACATTTTTTGTGTTATTTATAAAGATGAGTGAGATCTTTACCTTAAATGAGGTGATCTGCTTCTCTCTAGTTAAAATGAAAGGCTGAAGACACACTGGTCTTTTTCAGATATTACATATAGAGATTAATATTCCTTTTGTATGACTGTATTCTGCAAAATCATGACCAGTAGATGTCAGTAGGTTGTTGCTATTTCTTCCCCCAATTTCTCTTAATCTTTTTTGTTGTTGTTGTCTGACTTATATTCACTTAGTAGTGCATGTTTAGAGCTTAACAAAAATCCTTATAACAAAATTATGTCAGGAGCATGGAAGCATAAAGCTATCGAATAGTGAATAAAAGGACACACGAGACTAGACGAATGCATAGGAAGTTTTATATAAAAAAAAAATAGCAAAGTAAAAATTGTTGGCCATGTATTAAGCTCGCTGATATTAAGGGCGACATTTTAATATCACATATATTAGCATGGCTGTGTTTCAGTACAACAGTACAGTGCTCTTGCTCGTGTGATGTTTCCGTGCCTGTGTGATATTGCTTTTAGAGAGAGAGAGAGAGAGAGCGCAACTCGACATTTCAGACACAATATAACCAAATATCATTTTCTTTTTGCTCCATTAATGGATTAATTCCCAATCAAACGACAGCTGGATAGTGTTGCATGTTGCCATGTCAACGCAAAGACAGAATGGCAGCCCATAATAAGTACTTACGGTTACGAACTATTGCTGGAAATGGACATCATGAGGCGAACACAGACATACGAAGGGACAAACAGTGAAATATCCCAGTGATGTTATACTAAATACCAGTCAAACTCCACTAACCGACAAATCAAGCTATCTTTTCCATAATTGTTTCATGCGAATGGACATTTTTGATAGAGAAGTAGAAAAATTAACTTAGCAAAACCAGATTTGAGTGAGTGCATATATGAAGTTTTACGGTAACCAACATGCGTTTATTTATATCTTCTTCTTCTTTCGGCTTTTCCCTTCAGGGGTCGCCACAGCGAATCCTCTCTCTCCACCTATCCCTATCTTCTGCATCATCAACACTTGCATCCACTAGCTTCATATCCTCATTTATTACATCCATATACCTCCTCTTTGGCCTTCCTCTTTGCCTCCTGCCTGGCAGCTCCATGTCCAACATTCTCCTACCAATATACTCACTCTCCCTCCTCTGAACATGTCCAAACCATCTTAATCTGGTCTCCCTAACTTTGTCCCCCAAACGTCCAACATGAGCTGTCCCTCTGATGTACTCGTTCCTAATCCTGTCCAATCTTGTCACTCCCAAAGAGAACCTCAACATCTTCAGCTCTGCTACCTCTAGCTCTGACTCCTGTCTCTTCCTCAGTGACACTGTCTCTAAACCATACAGCATGGCCGGTCTCACCACTGTCCTGTACACCTTCCTCTTGATTCTCGCTGATATTTTCCTATCACACAGAACTCCCAACATCTTTCTCCACCCATTTCAACCTGCCTGCACTCGCTTCTTTACCTCTTTCCCACACTCTCCATTACTCTGGACTGTTGACCCCAAGTACTTAAACTCCTGTACCTTCTTCACCTCTTCACCCTGTAACCTTACTGTTCCACTTCCCTCCCTTTCATTCACACACATGCGTTTATTTATATAGAGGTTGGAAAAGTTTGCACTCGCGCTTTCTTATGAATTACCGTGCTTAACACCTTAAATAGAATGGGATGTTTAGTTTATATAAATTTCTTTACAGGACATTTCAGTAATGTAAGTACATTTACAGTACAATGGAATATTTGGTAATGGAAAGAGGTCTGTTGCTCTTTAACCTGAAATCAGTTTACTGTTTGATGGGAAAATGGGGGAAAAACTCAGAATTAATAGACTAAATAAATAGGAATTATTTTTCCAAGTGATCTTTGAAAACGTACGAGTTTTACACATGCATGTAACTATAGCTATTATGAATGTGCAACGACTTTATATCAGGAATTTACACCAATGTTTACGACATCTGGCTATAATAAATAATATAAATAAAGTGGTATAAATAACGGCGGAGGCTAGTCCTCTCTCACTTCCAGCGCAGTGACGTGAGAACAGAGAAGGTGTGTGTGTGTGTGTGAGAGAGAGAGAGAGAGAGAGAGAGAGAGAGAGAGAGGGAGAGACGCTGGCCATCCTCCAGTCTGCCGAGGAGCAAGGAGAAGACGAGAGCAGCCTAAGGTGAACGACAGCTGAATGAAAATCTTCAAAAACAACCAATCTTCTCCTGTAGAGCTTAAAATTGAAATATAAAAACAAAAAAACTGAACTTATTTGGGGATCATCCACTGCCTACTTGAGATGTGATCAACTCGACATAGGAAGGTAACTGTTGTCTTCCCTAATTACTTAATCATGTAAACTGCAGCTGTAATATTTCAAATTAACTAAACTATAAAAAAAAAAAAAAATCTCAGGTCAATTATCTATCTATCTATCTATCTATCTATCTATCTATCTATCTATCTATCTATCTATCTATCTGTCTATCTGTCTGTCTGTCTATCTATCTCCTCTGTGTGTGTGTGTGTGTGTGTGTGTGTGCAAAAGATTCAATATTTGCTTTCTAACACTATTCCATGCTATATTTTTCTCTAGCAATTACTTATTTGAACATGCTGTAATAATGTTTAATTAGTTCTAGAAATATTGATTGTTATTAATGGTTTATCAAAGTGATGCATTAACAAGGGACTTTTATTTTATTTTATTTTTTTCCAGCAGTGGAAATCACAGCCCACCTATATTAAAGTTATTTTGAAGGATTGGGGTAGTATTGTATTCTTATAGAATTTATAGTGCAGTAGATACAAACCTTAATAGCTCAGAATCTATCACAATTTAGATATATCTAATGTTTTTTGTTGATGGAAACATCAGGAACAAATAGCTTTATGGTTCTAAAAATAGCCACATTATTATTGTACACATTTAAATAATGAGATAAATATTTAAATAGTTTATTCATGGTGATAAATCTGTATATTCTGTCTGTATATAAGTCTGTGGTATTTATTATACCGTTAATTATTTTTATTTATTTTTTTTAAGTTTAAATATTTTAGGAAGCATTGCTCTATCACAATATAGAAGTGTTTTTTTCTTTAGGTTGTAGATAGATGTTCAGTATACAGGCACAGAATGCTACACAGTGTAGGTCTGATAGACTGCAACAAATGAACCCTATTCGCTAATTATAGGCTATGAAAAACTCTTGATTATGCGTCAATCCAATTTCATAAATGTCAAGTACCTCCTTTTTTATTAAGATGTTTTTCAAAGCCTAGGCCCATGATTTGTTTCTATTAGCTCTCTAGTTGTTCTCAAATAGGATGAATAATTTATGGGAGGGCGGCACGGTGGCTTAGTGGTTAGCATGATCACCTCACACCTCCAGCGTCCTGGATTCAAGTCTCGCTCCCGCTCACTGTGTGTGTGGAGTTTTCATGTTCTCCCTGTGCTTGGTGGGTTTCTTCTGGGTGTTCCAGTTTCCTCCCACACTCCTAAGACATGCTTCTAGGCTGATTGGAGTCTCTAAATTGCCCGTAGTGTGTGATTGTGTGAGTGAATGAGTGTGTGTGTGTGCCCTGCGATGAGTTGGCACTCCCTCTAGGGTGTATCCTGCCTTGATGCCCGATGATGTCTGAGATGTCGCCCGATGAGGCGACATATCATCTCCCTGTGACCCGATGATAGATTGGATAAGCAGTACAGACAATGGAATTTATGGGAGTGTTTCTCTTTATCATTATTGGTGCTTTAGTTGGATTTTCCTGATACTTGGAACATTTATGCCGAGCTTCCTAAAAACACACACACACACAAAGCAAAAAACACAAAAAACTGATGAATTTATGATTGTTGTGGTCTATTAAAATTTTACGCATATATGGCACACAGCTAAAAGACTTACGACTTACCGTATGACCCTGTTTACACTTAGTATTAACAGCCATCTTGGTGAAAAGATCACAAATAGACAGCACTACGTAATGGTGCTTTTGGGGTCATGTGTGTCTTGGGGCTACATTGCGATCTGATCTACTTAATTCACTTTCGGAGATGACCATGTAACATTTGTTGTGTGTGCTATTGTGTCCGAATGTGTCTCTAACAAGCAAGGTAAAGGGTTTTGAAAAAAAATCTCACTTTCTCACACATTGCTACTTAATGGCATCCCAGTAACAGTTTACTGAGTCTGTGACACACTGTGAAGCCTTTATGGTTTTCTGAAATCAGCATTCACTGGCAATTAAAAAAAGGTCTTAGTTATTTGACTGATAGCACTGGCTATAATTGTAGGTTTTAGAAACTAATGAAAGGAAGGGACTGCCGAAATGTAATTTGGCTCAACTAATAATAAAACCTTGATATCTAGTGTGTTTAATCACTATTTAATCCCAGCTAATCTACACTGTCATTTTATTAAGAACACATATACACCTACTCATTTATGCAGTTTTCCAATCATGTGGCAGCAACACAGATCATGTAGATACTGATCAACAGCTTCAGGTCATACATCAGAAGGAATAAAAGGTATTATTTCTGTCACTTGTGTCACAGTGGCATAGTTAAAACAAAAACATCCTGTGAAGAGCCTGCTGAACACCTTGTTGATTAGAGAGATCAGAGGAAAATAATCAGACGGTTGGCTGAGCTACAACAGCAGATCATATCAGATTCTACTTCTGTCAAACAAGAACAACTATTTGAGGCCAGGTGATCTTTTTTCTCATATTCAGCTGTCAGGTTTTGGTGACTCTGTGCTCATGCCCCTGCCTTAGATTCCTGGATGACAAGAGTGTATCCTGATCTGGTTTTCTGCTCTTGTATTTCATCCTCCTCAAGGTTTGTTCTCTTGTGCATGCTTTTCTGCTCATAACAGTTGTAAAAAGTGATTATATTGAGTTACTATATCCTTCCTGTCAGCTCTGACCATTCTGGCCAGTTTTCTCTGACCTCTCTGATCAACAAGGCATTTCTACCCACAGAACTATCATTCCCTCAATATTTGTAGCTAATATTTATTTTTCGCAGCATTCTGTGTAAACGCTAGAGACTGTCATGCGTGAAAATTCCAGGAGATCAGCAATTGAATTTGTTAAGGATATTATCTGTTCCCTGCTGTTTCTTCTCAGGGCTTCAATCAATCAGCTTGTAATTGGTTTTATAGCTACCTCAGAGCACAGACTCTGTCTAAAACTGTGGATCAAATAAAGTCAGGATTCAGAAAGTTTACTATTGCTGTCCCACAGGAGTCAATATTTGGTCTGAATTTATGTACTCTGTATCTTAACAGCTTTGCATATAATATACTGTATATATACAGTTCCATTTGTATGCTGAAGACATGTTGTGCTAGACTATTTCAAACCACTAAGCTGATTTTGACATTATGCAAAATGACTTGATAATTTATTTAAAAACAAATATAAAGCCTACAAATTGTGTGTATAAAGGTTTGCAAAATAGAAGCTAATGAAGTGAGATCTGTGAGCTTGCAAGAAACTAGAAAGAATTAATTAAGAAATAATCAATAGCATGGCATTATATAGCATTTTGTTTTAATACTACTTCAAATTTTGTTTAAGATCATGGTAATATTATTTATGACATGGACATTGCTTCAATACTGCAACCTTTAGGTTCAATATTTCATAATCCTCCCTATTTTATTAGAAGTGACAGAAGAGATAAACATGACTGTAATCTTCACTAGCCATCTGCAGGCAATTAAACTGCTTTTAATTTTGTATATAAAGCTTTACAGGGAAAAAAGCCAAATTACCTGTTCATATTAGAGGATTACAGAAATATTTAATGTGGTACACATTCAAATGACTGGAATATCCTCCAGTTTCCAGCATGAAAAACAAACCTAGAACATATATATATATATATATATATATATTTTTTTTTTAGCGTTTGTCAGTGGAATAAAACACAGAACACACTGAAACTTGTCTGGTTAGGTTACTCTTAACTCATTTTCATAAAGACAAATGTTCCTATTTCATTCATCTTCATGATCACTTTCTTCTGGTCAGTTGTTTAATGGATCTCGAGCCTGCAACATTGGGCGCAAGGTGGGAATATAACCTGGATGAGACACCAGTCCATCACAAGGCACCATGCACATATTTTGAATGAATATATGAATGAATTGCCAAGGATTTTATATTCATTGCATTTGCTCACAGCACTAATATACTGGCAAAATTGATAAAAATGTTGATTAAGTAAATGTAAGCAAAAGTAGAACCTAACTACCTCTGCCAAAAACACAACAATAACAACAAAAGACTGCCCTGCCACAAAACCCAATTACAAGTGGTCGCTGGAGACACGCTCAATACACATGAAATGCCAGGTGTAAACAGATTTCTGTCTCAAATGTTTATTTGTGATCTAATCACCAGAGGTAAATGTTAATAAAAGGTGAGAACATGTCTCTTGGGCTTGAACACCCCTGCTTAAACACTAACCACAACTTTCACAAAAACCTTCAAAGACTGTTGGTGGAGTTACAAAAAAAAAATCAGAAAATCAGTAATTCTGAGCTTCTCTGAGCCAAGCTGATTAAAGTTGGTTGGATGCTATAACACAGTGTGAGTTGATCATTGATTTTGTCATTTTTTATAATAATTTGCACCAAACAACGAAGCGACACACAGCTCACTGGAACTTTTAGCTCTGTCTCATCTGAAGAGCAGGATTGTTCTCTCTAAATGTACAGCTATTATATGAACAAATAAATGTTGAATTGACTCAAATGTAAACTTTTGAAGCATTTCAGCCATTTCAGTCAGACAAAGTGTGCTCAGTTGGCACATTATTCCCAAAACGTTCATGGTTTTTAATTTAGGCAACAATTGATTTTTTTTTTTTTTTAAAGAAGCCTACAATTACAGAAAATTGATCAGCATAGTTGAGTCTGTAGTTCTTTTAGTGTTTAGAGTTTCATTATAGCATTATAATTTCCCCTATCAGGCTAAGGATAATTAAACAGAAGTCAAGAGACTTCTGAGGAGTGTATAACTTCTTAACAAATGCATCTTCATCCAAGGTAATTCACAGGTAACTAAAGGAAACTCTTCTCAAAATACAAACATAACAGTAGTTCTCTCCATTTCAGCATTAATCAAGTGTCATGTAGGATATGTAGTCTGTATGTGCTGCCATACTATACTTATGCACTTATTTGTAACAGGTGAAAGCCGTGGTGAACATGGACTCCCTCCTGAATGGAACCTGGGAGAACACCACTTTAAATGCATCTCCTCCATCTCGCTCTTCTTTCAACGGACTGAACCTTCTGATGGAGCTAAAGATGCTTTTTGTCCCTCTCTATGCCATGCTAGTTCTAGTAGCCTGCTGTGGAAACCTTTTCCTCCTTTTCCTCATTGGACTGAACAAGAAGCTTCACAGCACAACAAACTTCCTGATTGGAAACTTGGCCCTGGCTGACTTGGTGATGTGTATTTTCTGCGTGCCCCTGACTGTGTTTTATGCCTTCGATGAGCGCGGCTGGATTTTTGGGCACTTCATGTGCCGTTTTGTCACGCTTATGCAGACTGCGACCGTCTTCGCAGCTGTCCTGTCTCTGACGGCCATAGCCGTGGACCGCTACATTGTGGTTGCTTATCCCATTCGTCGACGTGTGGGGCGCCATTTTTGCACTGGCCTGGTGCTAAGCATATGGCTCTGTGCCCTGGTAATGTCCATCCCTGCTACCCTACACACTGTGTATTTGGATCTGAGCGCTGCAGGTCATCACATGGCTGTGTGTGAGGAGTTCTGGCAAGAGCAAGAGCTTGGCCGACTCATCTACTCCTGCTTCTTTTTGCTCCTGTCCTATTTTGTCCCTCTTGCAGCTGTGTCTATATCCTATTGTGCCATTTCGTGCCACCTCCAGCACCGTGCAACACAAGGACTTATAGCTGCCATTCCCTCCAATCAGGAGAAATGGGGCCGCAAGAGGCGCAAGACCTTCCGTCTGCTGTTAATATCAGTGCTGTGTTTTGCATTCTCATGGCTTCCCTTGCAGGTGGTCAACCTCATCCGTGACCTGGACACTGACTTTGTAATTTTGAGCAAGAGTCACATCAACGTGATCCAGATCTCATGCCATTTGTTAGCAATGAGCTCTGCATGCTTTAACCCTTTTATCTATGCTTCTCTGCATGACAAGTTTTTGTCTTATTTGTGTCACAACATGTTCCAGAGGCGCAGACAATCTCAGGCCCAAAGCAGCTCCACAACCTCCAGTCGCTTACCACGCCAACACACCAGCTCCACCGTGGCTGGTATTCCCATGGCTGCAAGCAAGACAATACAAGATGAAATTTAGTCAGTCACATCAGCATCAGCCATCAGCATTATGCCTTCTTAGAATGTTACTGCACCATAACAAGTTACCATCATGATTATGTAAATGTGTACTGCATAAGGCACTGTAGGATGTCATGTAAATGTTGTATATATGTATGCTTGGCAATTCCCACTGAACATATTCTCTAAATAGTAATAGTAAGTATTAATACTTAGCTGTCCTGTGTATGTTAAGTAATGCTGTTACTGTTTAATAACTTTACTAACTTTTTTGTGTTTCATATCTTTCATTTACTTGGCCATTTTGGACTGTTATAAAACAAACTGTAAAGTGTGTACAGGTGGTTGTAATATGGAATTATGGAATAGTGCATGTATTGTGAATAAATTGCATTGAATTTGTTAATTTCATAAGTGTGTATATGTGTATGTATATGTGTATACATCTTTACAGAAAATTGTGAAAAATAAACACAAACATTTAGTATAGAACCCAGTTTCACGTAGTATGGACTGAAGTGTGGTTACTTGAAGAAAATATAAATGTGAAGCCATTCTAAGAATATTGCCAAAGGAGTTGCAACAACTAAAAATGAGCCAACGGACTTGGAGGTGGAAAATACATCTGCCGGCAGTAGACAAACAATATTCAATCTGTAAACAGACCACAAATAATTACGAGGAGAATTACTAAGTAATACCTAAGAGAAACATTGTTTGACAGCAACAAAAGGCAAATACAAAAGGGCAGTGAACACTGCTGCATTATATTCTGCGCCTGGAATCAATGATCATTGAACAAGTTAACTTAAAGAATATATTTCAAAATATATGTTGAGTGGAAACCAAAGTAAATGGGAGGAAGCCCAAACAGGCATGAGAGCGAGTAGACAGTAACCAGAGAGTAACCCTGGACATGTTAGGCACCATCATTACAGACTGCACCAAGGTGCTGTCCATGCACACATTCGTTCACACCTAGGGCCAATGTAGTGAATAACAGTAAATCTACATGCCAGTTTGGGCCAGGTTGGAGGAAACCTGAGAGCTCAGAGGGAACCTAGAGAAACAGAAATAGTAACCCAAGATCAGAACCAAACAAATAAAATACATTTTAAAATGTATTTAAAATATTTTGGACGTTTTCATAAATATAACTGTGTAAGCACTTTTTTCTTATGGAAACTGTACAGGACAACATAAAATGTTAAAGAGGGTTACACAGCCTACTCCTTGAAAGTGTGAATACAAAATTGTAGACATGATTCATCTTTTTTTAAAACATCAAGACAGGTAAGAGGATGAGTAATGTTACAATTAGTCATGATTCTGTTCATGAAAGCCACAATGATATCTTCAAACAAGGCGCTCTCAATGGGTGCCAAATGACATGAAATCTGTCAGCTTCACGATTTTTCAAATGTGCATGCTGTTCCTTTGATTTATAAGGTCTATTTAGAAATAAAAAAAATATATAGTTCGCTGAAATATATCCAAACTGAAATCCTGGTGAGCTGATGGTGTGAACATGAAAACAAACTGCAGATTGTGCAGTCCGCTCTGAAAGTATTGGAACAATATGTCTGATTGATTGATTGATTGATTGATTGATTGATTGATTGACAAAAGATGAAGATGAGACATTATATCAAGATTTCAGACCCCATTTCCTGATATTTATGTCTAGATGTGTTAATAATATTAGAACATGACAGCTGTAGTTTGAATCCACCCAAGATTTAAAGTGATGAAAAATATTGGAACATTCATTGTCTACCGCTTATACGATCTATTCTCGGGTCACGGGGAGCCTCAGGCGTCACTGGGCATCAAGACAGGATACACCCTGGACGGAGTGCCAACCCATCGCAGGGCACACACACACTCTCATTCACACACTACGGACAATTTAGAGATGTCAATCAACCTACAATGCATGTCTTTGGACCAGGGGAGGAAACCGGAGTACCCAGAGGAAACCCCTGAGGCACGGGGAGAACATACAAACTCCACACACACATGGCGGAGGTGGGAATCAAACCCCCAATCCAGGAGGTGTGAGGCAAACATGCTAACCACTAACCATATTGGAACATGTGAAATGCAAATGATTTCTTATTGGCAGGTGAGTTCTGTCAGATTGTGTGTTGGAATGTCCTGAAAAATAAAGAAACCACTGGTGTACTAACAACCACAGACTGAACAAGCCAAGAAAAAGTTGGCTTAGTAGTAGTTGATGACAGAAACATTGTGAAAGCTGTGAACAATAACCCCAAAACAACAGACAGTGACATCACCAACAGCCGTTATTTCTGCATAAAGAGCAAAAATATTGAGGCCATAACACAAGATGCAAACCATTCATCAGCAGGAAGAAGGCCAGAAAAACAATGAAATACAGAGATGAGCCACAAAAATTCTGGATCCAAGACTGACCTCTGCCAAAGTAAAGGAAAGTGTGGAGAGAAAAAAAAGGATCTGCTCATTAAATAAAACATACAAGTTCATCGGTGAAACATCATCTCTAATATAGCATTGGATCTTAGGCCTAAATGTTTTTAGTGTGTAGCAACAAAACAAAAGAATTGGTCTTGTCGTTCTGCTCTGTTACAAATTCATTTCTCAGGGAATTGGTAATAAAATTGCTTGGCTCTGAAACATAATTTCATAAACAGATGAGAAGAGGATTAATCTGAACAAGAGGAAAGGAACTAAGTCACTTGTAATGATTGATGATGTACTATTGACAGGAGCAGAAGGATGATTTCTAGAGTATACAGAAGCATTTGGAACATAGAGATCCAACCACATGCCTCAGATCTTATTGGACAGCACTTTATCTTCCAGTGCAATAATGATCTGAAGCACAATGCTAGAACAACTCTGGGAAAAAAAAGTAATATTATTGACTTGCTGAGTCAATAACTCTGTTCGGACATTGCTGTTAAATTCCGTTTACTGGCAAGACCATGACAAGGCCATGGTTAAAAAGCCTTAAAATAAGTAGGAAGTACAAACTTTCTGCATTACAGCCAAAGTTCAATTACTTTTGACCCTCTGGAATAAAGAAAATATGCATTAAGGATGCTGTGTCGTAACAATAACTGGAAGTTCATTCATTCATTCATTGTCTACTGCTCATCCGATCTAATCTCAGGTGTCATTGGGCATCAAGGCAGGATACATCCTTGACGGAGTGCCAACCCATCGCAGGCACACACACACTCTCATTCACTCACTCAATCACACACTAAGGACAATTTAGAGATGCCAATCAACCTACAATGCATGTCTTTGGACCAGAGGAGGAAACCAGTGTACCCGGAGGAAACCCCCGAGGCACGGGGAGAACATGCAAACTCCACACACATATGGCGGAGGTGTAACTGGAAGTTACTTTGATATAATAATTAAAATAATGCAGTCAGTAAGTGAACATATTAGATGATCATGAAATGCAGTGATTTTTTTCTATTACAGTGTTCTTGATCATATACATTATAGGTTTTGCCTTACTTTTTTTAAGGCTTCAGCACTGCACATTTCCAATTCTTTACTGTCTATGAAAATAATACACATCAGGTTTTATTTATTTATTTATTTATTTATTTATTTATTTATTTATTTATTTATTTATTTCATGTTCACCCAGAGCTTTCAAGGCAGTATTTGATAGGAAATGCATTAAACCTCTAAAGATCTGAGTCCCCAGGCATGGTCTAAGAGCCCTCTCATCTTATTACCACAGTCCTTGAAGAACGGAACCTAGAACAAACAATTTAGGCAATAGATGGAGCCAATTAGTGTAGCTAAAATGGAAATATTAGCATTATAAATAAATGGTCAATGTTTTTGACATTGAATTAATTAATTTGGAGAATTTTTCTGTGAGGGAATCCTCAGACTGTTCTTTCCTGAACATGAATCAGCTGTCACGTAGTCTCAAACTAGAACAAAACAAAACAAAATAACACATATACAGTTGAAGTTTATATACATCACATTAAAATGTTTACATATAACCCACCAATACACAACAATATCTGAATTTACACAAATACCTGAATGATCTACGATTATTTTCTTATATTGTATGATAGTTGTTCCCGAGCCCCTTGTTTGTCCAGAGCAATTAAACCACCCACTGCTTCTTTCATCCATCTTTTCACACTTAGGGCAGCTGAGGGACTCGTACGCAACTATTACAAAAGGTGTAAACATTCCCTGATGCTCAAGAAAGCAACATGATACATTATGAGTCAGGGGAGTGTAAACTTTTGAACTAGATGATTGGTGTAAATTATTATTTTGTTTTCTGGGTAACATGTAAATATCTTATATAGCTCCTGAAAGGTAGTGACCCTGTCACACACACACACACACACACACACACACACACACACACACAACACACACACACACACACACAAATCGTTGATCATCCAGGTAACACCACATAGTATAGGAATCAAGCATACAGTATGTAAAGTGGTATAATTTGAACTGGTTTGTGCAAATTCAGTTGTGTCCTGAATTCTATCCTGAATAATTGTGTCCTGTGGACTTGACACTTGTGAAATTCAATTCTATTCAGGGCAGAATTAAATAAAAAAAAAATTATTTTTATTTTAATCATTAACATTTAGCAGATTCTGCCAAGTGTAAGTAAACATATGACCTTAACTGTATTATATGTTATTGTCAAGCTAGTAAATATAAATCAGAATAGGAAACTATTTTGAAGTAATATATATGCTGGTATAACACGGCAGCTTAGTGTTCGCCTCACACCTCCAGCATCCTGGGTTCGAGTCCTGCTCACTGGGGGTGTGTGTGTGTGTGTGTGTGTGTGTGTGTGTGTGTGTGTGTGTGTGTGTGTGTGTGTGTGTGTGTGTGTGTGGTTTTCATGTTCTTCCCATGCTTGGTGGGTTTCCTCCCACAGTCCAAAGACATGCTTCTAGGCTGATTGGAGTCTCTAAATTGCCCGTAGTGTGTGAATAAGTGTGTGGGTGTATCCTGCCTCGATGCCCGATGACGCCTGAGATAGGCCCAGGCTCCCCGTGACCCGATGACAGATCGGATAAGCGGTACAGACAATGGATTCGGTATAACTGAATAAATAACAAGCTCTTAATCCTTAAAGGTACAGTGACAATGTTGGCTATTGAAAGGCTATTGATTCTGGAAAATGATGTCTTTTCCCAGTCTATTTACACCCATTGTGAACTGACTGGGTTAAATCTAGCCATGGGGGTCACAGTCCAGTGACTTCTGTGCCGGTCCCAAGCCCGGATAAATAGAGAGGGTTGCGTCAGGAAGGGCATCCGGCGTAAAACATTGCCAAATTTAACCATGCGAATCGTCAGTACGAATTTCATACCGGATCGGTCGAGGCCCGGATTAACAACGACCGCCATCGGCGCCGTTGACCTACAGGGCGCCGGTGGAAATTGGGCTACTGTTGGTCGAAGAAGTAGAGGAGGGAGGAGAGTGCACAGACAGAGAGAGAAGAGGAAAGGTAAGAGTGTAGGACTGAGAATAGGAACTCTGAATGTTGTTACTATGACAGGGAAAGGTAGAGAGCTGGCTGATGTGATGGAGAGAAGGAAGGTGGATATACTGTGTGTACAGGAGACCAGCAGGAAGGGTAGCAAGGCTCGTAGTGTAGGAGCAGGATTCAAGCTGTTTTACTATGGTGTGGATAGTAAGAGAAATGGGGTAGGTGTGGTCCTGAAGGAGGAGTTTGTGAGGAATGTTCTGGAGGTGAAGAGAGTGTCAGACAGGGTGATGAGTCTGAAGTTAGAGATTGAAGGGGTGATGTTGAATGTTGTTAGTGGTTATGCCCCACAGGTAGGTTGTGAGTTAGAGGAGAAAGAGAGATTCTGGAGTGAATTAGATGAGGTGATGGAGAGTATTCCCACGGGTGAGAGAGTGGTGATAGGAGCGGATTTTAATGGACATGTTGGTGAGGGGAACACAGGTGATGAGGAGGTGATGGGCAAGTTTGGAGTTAAGGAAAGGAACCTAGAAGGACAGATGGTAGTGGACTTTGCTAAGAGGATGGACATGGGTGTGGTTAACACTTATTTTCAGAAGAGGGAGGAGCATAGAGTGACTTACAAGAGTGGAGGTAGGAGAACACAGGTAGACTACATCCTATGTAGAAAAGGCAATCTGAAAGAGATTAGTGACTATAAAGTGGTAGTGGGAGAGAGTGTAGCCAGACAGCATAGGATGGTGGTGTGTAGGATGACTCTGATGGTCTGTAAGACAAAGAGGTCAAAGATAGAGATGGAGAAGAAAACCAAGTGGTGGAAGCTGAAAAAGGAGGAATGTTGTGAGGAATTTAGACAGAAGTGGAGGCAGGCTCTGGGTGGTCAGGTAGTGCTGCCAGATGACTGGGAAACTACAGCAGAAGTGATCAGGGAGACAGGGAGAAAGGTGCTGGGTGTGTCATCTGGAAGGAGGAAAGAAGATAAGGAGACTTGGTGGTGGAATGAGGAAGTTCAGGATAGTATCCAGAGGAAGAGGTTAGCCAAGAAGAAGTGGGACATGGACAGGACTGAAGAGAATAGACAGGAA
The DNA here is from genome assembly GCA_033459395.1 of Hemibagrus guttatus. NCBI lineage: Eukaryota > Metazoa > Chordata > Actinopteri > Siluriformes > Bagridae > Hemibagrus > Hemibagrus guttatus. Next base: position 10,149,556 of record JAUCMX010000008.1, on the reverse strand, counting down.
TACAAGGAGTTACAGTGCAGAGTGAAGAGGGAGGTGTCTAAGGCCAAGCAGAAGGCATATGACGAGTTGTACACTAGGTTAGACACTAGAGAAGGAGAGAAGGACTTGTACAGGTTAGCTAGGCAGAGGGATCGAGATGGGAAGGATGTGCAGCAAGTTAGAGTTATTAAGGATAGAGATGGAAGGGTGCTCACAAGTAAGGAGAGTGTACAGAGGAGATGGAAGGAATACTTTGAGGAGCTGATGAATGAGGAAAATGAGAGGGAAAAAAGAGTAGAAGGGGTGAACTCTGTGGAACAGAAAGTAGATAAGATTAGAAAGGATGAAGTCAGGAAGGCTTTGAAGAGGATGAAAAGTGGGAAGGCAGTTGGTCCTGACGACATCCCGGTGGAGGTCCAGAAGTGTCTGGGAGAGGCAGCAGTGGAATTTTTAGCTAGTTTGTTCAACAGGGTTTTAGAGAGTGAGAGGATGCCTGAGGAATGGAGAAGAAGTGTGTTAGTGCCGATCTTTAAGAATAAGGGTGACGTGCAGAGTTGCAGTAACTATAGGGGGATAAAGTTGATGAGCCATACAATGAAGGTATGGGAAAGAGTAGTGGAAGCTAGGTTAAGGAAGGTTGTGGAAATTTGTGAGCAGCAGTATGGCTTCATGCCCAGAAAGAGCACAACAGATGCAATTTTTGCTCTGAGAATTTTGATGGAGAAGTATAGGGATGGTCAGAGGGAGTTGCACTGTGTGTTTGTAGACTTGGAGAAAGCGTATGACAGGGTGCCAAGAGAAGAGCTGTGGTATTGTATGAGGAAGTCAGGAGTAGCAGAGAAGTATGTCAGAGTGGTGCAGGACATGTATGAGAGGAGCAGGACAGTGGTGAGGTGTGCTGTAGGTCAGACAGAGGAGTTCAATGTGGAGGTGGGACTGCATCAGGGATCGGCTCTGAGCCTCTTCCTGTTTGCTATAGTGATGGACCAGTTGTCAGAGGAGGTCAGACAGGAGTCTCCTTGGACAATGATGTTTGCAGATGACATTGTGATCTGTAGTGAGAGCAGGGAGCAGGTGGAGGTAAACCTGGAGAGGTGGAGGTTTGCGCTGGAGAGAAGAGGAATGAAAGTCAGTCGTAGTAAGACTGAGTACATGTGTGTGAATGAAAGGGAGGGAAGTGGAACAGTAAGGTTACAGGGTGAAGAGGTGAAGAAGGTACAGGAGTTTAAGTACTTGGGGTCAACAGTCCAGAGTAATGGAGAGTGTGGGAAAGAGGTAAAGAAGCGAGTGCAGGCAGGTTGGAATGGGTGGAGAAAGGTGTCGGGAGTTCTGATAGGTGGAGAGAGATGATTCGCTGTGGCGACCCCTGAAGGGAAAAGCCGAAAGAAGAAGAAGAAGTGAACTGACTGGGTTAAATATGACACAAATACATTTAGTCTGAAATATACCGAAAAAATTCTCTCATTCCAAAATGAGAAACGTGAATTGATTGACATTTGATTACTATTAGTATAGAGTAAAAGCTTTCCTGAGTGGTAGGTGAATGTTTATTTTGAACCCAATTATTATCTAACGTTGAAAGCTCCACAGAATGTGGAAGCAAAAGGGGAAAAAATACTAATTTCTTAGTAATTAGAAGGAAATGAAGGAGACCGTGTTGGCTTTTGCAATTTCTGCCTATGCTAGGATAAAAGGATGAAAAGTAAATTGAGATCTGAAAGTAGAGCTTTGAGCTTAGACAGACACTAGCTAGCTAAAGGGCATTTATTATAGCCCAGAATAAGTGCTGTCTTTCTTTCCACCCCATCTTCCTGTGTTCGAGCTTCACATGCTAATACCTCTCCTCTCGCAAAAAGCTTACATGGCGTACAATTTTCTTGGCTATATAGAAGCACTGGGCCAAGGACCGGAACAGTTGATGTATGTTGTGATTATTGAAATAGTCAAGTATTCTCTTTAAATGAAGTTTAGGACTGTATATTTCTCAGATATGAACATAAATATACCACAAACCATAATGTATTATTTAAATATTAATTGTCGTTAGAGATATAACACTTTAACAAGTATTTTTAGGACATTGTTTGTTTTGCTCCTTGCTTTTATTTAATTGACCAGTACAGTATGCCTTATATTTGTCCGAAGAAGTTCCAGTTATTGTGATTTTCAAAGTAAACACTGTGCTAGTATATCAGAGGCTCAGAAATCCCAGAAAGCAAGGTAAATCTTGTAAATCTTGGGTGCAAAACACACATTATAAATCAGTTTTCTACTTATTAGTTACAATTACACAAATATGTATATTGTGTAGATTCATAAATGCTGTGTGTAAACAAAAATACTACCTTTAGATGTTACAAATATTCAGTATACACAAATTTTTTATGAGATTATTGAAAGTAGGATGGGGGGCACGGTGGCTTAGTGGTTAGCACGTTTGCCTCACACCTCCAGGGTTGGGGGTTTGATTCCCGCCTCCGCCGTGTGTGTGGAGTTTGCATGTTCTCCCCGTGCCTCGGGGGTTTTCTCCGGGTACTCCGGTTTCCTCCCCTGGTCCAAAGACATGCGTGGTAGGTTGATTGGCATCTCTAAATTGTCCGTAGTGTGTGATTGCGTGATTGAGTGAATGAGAATGAGAGTGTGTGTGTGTGCCCTGTGATAGTTTGGCACTCCGTCCAGGGTGTATCCTGCCTTGATGCCCAATGACGCCTGAGATAGGCACAGGCTCCCCGTGACCCGAGAATAGTTCGGATAAGCGGTAGACAATGAATGAAAGTAGGATTTAAATGAAGAATTTACAAACGGTTCATGTCTCTGAAGCTTTGGAAGAAGTGGTAGCAATTAAGAAATTTACTGCATGTTCACATTTACGTTAAATCTACCAAAACAATCTGTAATTACAGATTGTGTGTTTCTTCTAAAATAAAACGCAATCTTAAGGGAAATGAATAAACAAGTGGTGGAATGAGTCTCCATGATTTTTTCACAAAGTGGGTGAAAAAAAAGCATCATTACAATAACGGTTGTAAAAAAAAAAAGAAAAAAGGAATTATTATTAATTTGGACTGCCGGAAAGGGGAAATGACTTTCACTTTATTATACATTCATGCACTTATCCATTCAGTCAATCAGGAGGCAGCAGCTCAGTGATAAGTATCATGCAGATAAAAGTCAAGAGCTTCAGTTAATGTTCACATCAAACATAAGAATGGGGAAATCTCTGTGACTTCACAGTGTGACTTCACAATAATCACATTAGAGACTATTGTGTATGAAAATCCCAGGATATTATGGTTCAGAATTAAGGTTCTGTGGAAGACCACCACAGCACTTTCCTTTAGAGGAGTTTGTGAGCAATGGCTTTACCTTGTGACTGTGATGTTGACTTATGAAAACCTATAAAACCTCCTCACAAAATCATACATTTACATTTATCATGTCATCCTTCTGCCATTCTTGTCAGCCCAAGTGATCATGGTGTCCTGAAGATCCTCCTGAAGGTCCTCAGAGAAACAAAGTTACATTCACAATTACGTTCACAAATTTCACAAACAGATCAACTTTTGCTCTTCTAAACTATCTATTCATAATTTGCTGAAGAACTACTTTCTTGTTCTTCTGTATTCACCAAACCCAGGCAGAGGATTGATGCATTCATCCAATGAGCAGTTTAAGATGCAGCATTCCCAGTTTCCCCACTGGAATTGACACCACCAGCATCCCAGCTAGGCAAAGAACGTTTTCAGTTATGGCCACTCAAATGTTCATGATTCAGATCTAATTAACTGGACTCTGTCTTCTGTGAAGAAGGCGCTCATTGCAAGCAAGTCATGTCTTGCCAATGAAATTAACAGTATGCAAAGATGATGTGAAAGTGGAGGAGCATACTGTTAATTTCATTAGCATGAGACATGACTTGCTTGCCATGAGTCTTCTTCACAGAAGACAGATTCTGTGTTATACTGCATTTGGTATGTGGGCACATATTTTTGGTCTTCGGTCACAGAACAATCATTTTTGTACACCATTCGCATATCTTGTATCATATGGAATGACAATAGTTTAAACAAAATAAAACTTTTAGATCTTGAATTTCTTAAAAGACCTGACCTGTGTATTATTGTATTGCCAACAGTCCTATAAAGCCCATTTACACACCTTTATCAGGCATGTTTTGATGAAGTCAAAGGAGAAATTGCATGCCTACTGGTTGTACTCTACAGTACTATCTTCTCGCTTTCAGCATTTGTTGATATGGGAGTAGCTGGATGCTGTATAGACTCCAATACTGCTCATCATCTCAACATTTCATGCAGCCTTTGAGAACTGCATCTGTGTTCTGTCTTCAAGCTCTGGGTGGTACTAGTCAGTGAGGGCCCTCTACATAGATAAAAGGACAATGCATAGTGAAGTGGCCTTCCTCCTTATCGTGGAAACTTCCATCATCCTATTGTACTAGAGTTGCCATGGTGACAAACTCACAGTCTAAGAATCTCCTGTTCTGGACAAGAAATCACAGCCTGGTCCTGCCACAACACATGCATTTCGCACCATGTTAGAGCCATTTCAACATCTGTTGAAAACCTTGAAATGGAGGTGTCAGTTAATATCAAAGCCTGATATGTGCAGTTCTGGGAGATATTCAGTGAGGCCATAGCTTGTGCTCTGCTCCTCACGGACATTATCACTATGTCATTAAATTGCTCTCTGATACTACCTGTCCATCATCACACATTTATCTCTTGTCCAACTCTTAAAGCAAACCTATACATATACATCACAAAAAATACCTAAGGTTAGGTAAATATACCTAATACATCACAAAAAAGAAGGTGTGTCTTAGGATCATTAGAGATAGAATTGCCATGGATGCCCCCAAAGTGGCCAACACCTTAAAATATAAAGGATCTGTAATGCTTTTTAGGGTTCCCCAATTTATACTGGTATTTTATTTAGACGTTTTATTCCATAGCTGTGCCTATTACATCACTACACCACTAAAATGCGGATTTAAGGAAATAATTTTAAAGGCCAACCAAGCCTTTGCAGCTATGAAAATAAATCTCATTTCTGCCCCAATTCTAAAATATCCCAACCCAAACCTATCCTTTATAGGCAAAGCAAGTGCCTCAGAGGAAGGGGTGTAGACTTTTCCATGTCAGAGTCAGGGCTCCCTAGTCAAGATGCACCCCACTGTGTTTTATTCCTGACAAAATATGCAGACAGAGAGGTACTATGGCAGTAGCAATGGAAAATTGTTGCAAATCAAGCTGGCATTAGAAAAGCATGATTGGTTATACATCCATTCAGTGAATTTACTGATCATAAAACATTCAATCAACACAAAACACCTCACGCCTCATCGAGCTAGATGGCCAATATTCTTCTCCCTTTTCAAGTTCATGACTCAGAACCAATAAAGAAGACCTCATAATCCCCAAATCCTGCTACATAGATATTCTCAGCAGGGACATTGATAAACAGGTCTCTAAGTAACCAATCAGTGCCAACTCTGTGCCCCTCTGGGAAGACTTAAGTTCCCCCACCTACATGTACTCACGCTTCCCTAGTCACTGGAAACCCCCAGGATAACAAAAAACCCATCAGCTCCTCAGTGCAAAGTCCTGATTCAAGTCCAATTTTAAAGGACATTCTGTAGTTTATCAAAACATGTTCATGAAATCTGTGCACAAGGCGAGCCATAAACCCACAGGCAGTATGCACACTACTCCCACTTTCTGTCCCTCAGTGCTGTTTTGGTGGCAACCAGATAGATTTTCTTTAAGACTATCTCTCCTAGCTCTTCTCACAGAATATGAGATAGGTAGGTGTGCTATTGCAGAGCGTGTTCCGGTATAATGGCAAAGAGATATTTCTGCAAAGCTCGTTTCCGATAAAGGACTCCAATTCACATCACCAGTGGCTATCACTCATGAATAAGCTGAGAGACTCAGTCAGTGTCAGGTCAGGTTATCACCCTCAAGCTAATGGGTAAGAGGCTAATCAAGAGGCAGGCTAATCAAGAAATCGAAAGATTTCCATGAACTTTGTCACAAATGACCTGAAGCATGAGCAAGGAATGAATATGCTCAGAATTCCCTTAGACATTACATTATGTACTCTTTTAATCAACCATTATTCCCCTGAAATTCCATTCCCACTGATGCACTGGCAGTAGACGTGTCCACATACAGTATGCTTAGAACAACCAATCCTGCAGTACAAGGAATTCTCCAGAAATCTCTAGACAAACATATCAACCTGTGGACCACTGATACATTAATAAAGCAACAGATGAATCTATGAAATTAGTTATGCTTGTACATCTGTGTCAACAGCTAGCACACTGATACAGATCATCAAAAACTGTAGGTCATGTCTCTGTATTGCCCGTAAAAAGATTTAAAAGCATAATCAGGCCTAGCTTTCTAAACAGTTGATAAATTAACTATCACTGCCTCATTCTTGTCCATAATATTACTCTACAGGACTGTAAAACTGTTTAAACTCAACTTTATTTTTTTCTTCTCTAATTTTTGCCTTTGCAGAGATGTTTATCAGATCTTTAAATCTTAATTTCTTTTCTAGCTCAGACTAAATTGCCTTTTAGACGCAGTACTGAAAAACATTTCTGACCCATGATTGTTCTCAGCTCCACTATCTGTTTTGTATAGGAAAAATGTCTTTTCTCATTTCTCCTTGCATTTTTACACAGATCATTTCAGGGAAAAAAGGCTTTGTGTGACAAAGGAATAGAGAAATTGGGATGTCACTGTCTGGCTGTAATCTGTAGCTTGAAAAAATGGTCTTTTGTAGGGTTACAGGGTCTTTTCTTTCTCCTCTCTGACAAAGGGCCCATACTGAAGCAGCTCATTTGTGAAGAACTTGTTTAGATCCTATGGATATTAAGCTAAGAGCCCATCTGCTTGTTTGTTATCTAGTGCATCATTACGGTGTGTAACAAAGCACATGAAAGAGACCATTTCCAGCTCTGTGTGCACCCAGGCATCTGTTCAGATCCTAGAGTTAGCAGTCAGTAATAACAGCATACATGAGAACAACTTTCTAAAAATTCAGAAACACCATCAGCCGTTTTTATTTTGTGAGTAATATCTCATTCCAGGAATAGCAAGTGCAGGATCTTCAAACTCTGAAGACTGCCTTCACAGTGATTCCTCATGGAAATACAACGATTCCTGCCAGTGAACAGAAACTGATCAATCCTTGGTCCTGTTCTGTAAGATGCTGTTTGTAGCTCCAAATTTATTTGTTTTATTTTAAGTCCGGCGAGTTTTGCACTGAATGCCCTCCCTCTCATCATTGTCTATTGCCATCATCTCATCTCAAAATCATTTCACAAAGATTATCACTAAGTGCTGCTTGGCATGACCATCTAGTGGGTGAGATGGTTGAGTCAGACTAATGGAACTGCTTTTGAATATCTTATTCAATCGGTGAGCGATGGAAACAGAGCAAAATGTGTAAAGTTTTTGCAATAATAGAAAAAAGCTGCCTTCTGCTCGCCTTTGTGTTTTTTCGGTTGCATTTGCACTAACCAAATTTAGTGAATGCTCTGTGCAGGAGATGAATGAAAAGATTCTTGCCACCATAAGACTGATCAGTGTAGTGTTTATTTCACTTTTAGCATTTTACTCCTGCATCCAAATGACAATAAAATTAGTGCAGGAGGAAAGACTTTCTGTCAGGTAGGTAGGCAACGTCTTGCGTTAAATGCTTAAAGAATTTACACCGACCAGGCATAACATTATGACCACCTGCGTAATATTGTGTTGGTCCCCCTTTTGCTGCCAAAACAGCCCTGATCTGTCATGCACTGTGTATTCTGACACCTTTCTATCAGAACCAGCATTAACTTCTTCAGCAATTTGAGCAACAGTAGCTCATCTGTTGGATCGGATCACACGGGTCAGCCTTCACCCCCACATGCATCGGTGAGCCTTGGCCACCCATGATCCTGTTGCTGGTTCACCACTGTTCCTTCCTTGGACCACTTTTGATAGATACTGACCACTGTAGATTGGGAACACCCCACAAGAGCAGTTTTAGAGATGCTCTGATCCAGTCGTCTAGCCATCACAATTCGGCCCTGGTCAAGCTTGCTTGCCCATTTTTCCTGCTTCTAACACACAACTTTGAGGACAAAATGTTCACTTGCTGCCTAATATATCCCACCCACTAAAATGGCATGATGAGGAGATAATCAGTGTTATTCACCTGTCAGTGCTCATAATGTTATGCCTGACCGGTGTATATTGACACATTGATTTTTTTTCAATCTCCAAATTTACTGTGGCTTATTGGCTAGCACAGTTGTCTACTAATGCTATGGATACATTCACATTCTTTGTTTACATGATCTCCTCATGGACTGGTGGTTTTCTCTGAGTACTCTGGTTTCCTCTTCCAGTCCAAAGACATGTGTGGTAGGCTGACTGACATCTCCAGATTGTCTGTACTGTTTGAATGGAAAGGTTCTATGCTCCCCTGTCCCTGTGTAAGATAAGCAGTTCAGAAAATGGATGGAAGACCCATACCAAGTAATCTGTCGAGAAGCAGCATTCATCTTTTTTTTTATGAATGTAGCAGTAAGTAGAAAATTACTGTATGTATATTGGACTAAAATGATCAGAAGACTGGTCTATAATTTCCTCAGGGGAAAGACAGTAAATTGTACACATGGGCAATCCAAAAAGAAATAAGATAACAAAAGAGCATGTGCAAATGATGGAAATACTCCAGGTTCCCATGTAAATTTAATCCTTTTGAAAAGAGCTATAGAGTGCTTGAAGTTAATTTGACATACTTGATATATTTGATGCATTGTCGTAAAATTGTCCTTGGGAATTATTGATCTCAAAGTCACAAGCGTGCTTGCATTGCAATTAAATATGAATCTTGTGAAAACCGTAGGGGACGAATAAAAACCCAGAGGAAGAAATGCCTCTGTACTCTCAAGCTCAGCTTCATTACATAAGTACCTAATTAATCTCAATTAAAGATGTGCGCAGGACAGTTTTTTTTTCTTTGAAAAGATTTAATTGGTTGTGTTTTCCAAAATCTAAGCAAACTAGCAGCATACATCTGGTAACCTTTTTAAAATAAACAATAATATGCCTCCTATTTGGATTATGTTTAGAACACATTATCTCTCCATTCTGCATAATGTATTTACATTCATTCACACATCTGTAGTGTGTCACCTTCAACGAAATTGGTGCATAAGAGTGCTGCTTTTTTCGACAGTTTTTTTTTTTGGTCTCTTTAATGCGTGCTTGATGTCTAATTAAGCATTCACTGTCCAAAGTGAGTCACTTAGCAGACGAGTATGCCTACTTCACTTACGTCACTGCTGTGCACAGTAAAATGCACAGCCGTCTGTGTGTTGCTTTTCAGATTATTGATTTGAAACTGGAAAAAAAAAACAGGGGTCCATTCCTTATCCTGATAGCAAATGAATAATGGTACAATTCTGGCCCACATTTCACCATTTCACCTCATCCACAGACTGCTATGACAGCGATAAATAGCAATGAACTCATTCAGGTCTGGCTGCCAACACAGAGACATAACTCAACTCTGATAAGATCATATCCCAGGGATGATATAGAACAGAGCTCACAGTAAAGACCACTTTTGCCCCAATATGATGCACAAGCATTAAAGCCATTTTTGGTACATTTCAAAACTCACAGGACTGATTAGCATCCATGTGTATCCCATGCACTTAAATATCTCTTCACTCATATCCTCGCAGTTGAATTCAGCTTGGTGTATGTTTATTCTCAGAAAACAGATTTCTCTCATTTTGGTTCTTGTACACTTTTCTCTTGAGACATGTCTCTATTTGAGCTCACAGAGCAGTGAATTGATAATGCCAGATCTGTACTCTCCCTGGTTGCACGCTGAGCCTGTAATAGCACATGCATTTCTCTAACCTAATTCACAGTTCTCCTTAATCACACAGAGCGCTGATCCCCGGTAAAAGCATTGTGCGCTATGATTAACACTTGACTCTGTAACACTACCATTGTAATGAGTCACCTGTCAAGTGTAGAAGGCTTTCTTTGATATTAGTCACCTTTTGGAAGAAATACTCCAAAATGTCAGATTTTGCTTAATTTTACCAGGATTCTCGCAAACTCAAAAATCTCTCATAGGTTGAACTCCATGTTTTATATGCTATATCATTTATCCACATCTACATCATCTTTAGCATCAACCGCTTTATACTGGTCAGGGTCACGGTGGACAAAAAGCCAATCTTGGGAACACTGGGCACAAGGTGTGTGAGAGAATTCAGTCTGCCTACATGCACAGAACACAGAAAGAGCATGCAAAACTAACCAAAGCTCAGGATTAAACTAGGGAACTTGGAGCTGTGAGATGGAAAAATAAATAAATAAATGCTTGAAAATATCAGCCATATCCAAACAACCTTTATACATACACTGATCATTCATTTTATTAGGAACACCTGCATGTTTATGCAACTCTAGAGACTGTTGTATGTGTTTCTGAAATACTCAAACTTGCCCATCTGGCCCTAAAAGCATGCCAAAGCTAGATCACATAGATCACATTTTCTGATGTTTGATGTGAATATTAACTGAGGCTCCTGACCTGCATCTGCATGATTTTATGCATTGTGCTGCTGCAACACGGTTGGATAACTACATAACTGCTTTCAACTCTTGCCCACAAGACGTCTTACCAAGTTCATAATCATGCTTGTGATATGGCCTTATGAAGGTTTATTTGTCAGATGAACTCATCAGTGTCAAGCTTCAGTGTTATGTGGCACTCATTCATCACTAACGCCACATGTTGCATGGCACTTAAAGTAATTCATAACAAAAGGGCTAGGGATGAAACACAGATGTAGGATACAAACTGGCTCAGCAATAGAGGTATGAATAGAGGTATGATTTATGCAATAGCTGTTAAAAGAGCAGAGCGAGACTTTTTTCTGAACATATCGTTCTTTCTGGGGTAAAAGCAATGTCGGTGTTGTTTTGAAACATAAACGTATTATATAGTTATGATGACCTTTAGCCAAAACCCATTTTGAAGGCAGATCGATTCTTGGGTGTGAATTGCTTTCCTATTCCGCATGAATAGACCACAGCTTATTCTTCAGCAATTTTTTTCCATTCTGGCTTGACAAGATGAAGTGAAGTTTACTATGAGTAGAATATAAACACTGAATCTTTACCTGAAGGCTTAACTTAAAATAACAATCGCAAATTATATTTTAAATAGATACTGAAAGACTATATACAGGGAATATATTATTTGATACATGGCAACCTTTTCTTTACAACACTGTTGTCTTCTTCTTCTTCTTCTTCTTCTTCACAGTATTCTTTACAGTATTATAGTATCAGTAAGTAAGTTTTATTTATAAAGCACATTTATAACAATTGCAAAAGCAATTAAAATACAACAAAAAATACAGACATGGCACGATAAATAATGTTAAATAAACCATAATAATAGTAATAACAATTAAAAAACAGAATAAATAGGAAAAATTGCAAGCCACAAAATTGTACCACTTTTGATAGATACTGACCACTGCAGACCGGGAACACCCCACAAGAGCTGCAGTTTTGGAGATGCTCTATTCCAGTGGTCTAGCCATCACAATTTGGCCCTCGTCAAACTCGCTCAAATCCTTACGCTTGCCCATTTTTCCTGCTTCTAACAAATCAACTTTGAGGACAAAATGTTCACTCACTGCCTAATATATCCCAACCACTAACAGGTGCCATGATGAGGAGATAATCAGTGTTATTCACTTCACCAGTCAGTGCCTGATCAGTGTATGTGTCTTATATGTGTTATCTTTTTTTAATGCAAATAATTCACAAACAACGCATCCATTATGAAAAGAACTGATAGAGAAACTACATACAGTAGTGCAACCATATCTGTTCCAGCCGGAAGTCTTGTAGGCAGGAAATTGGAATTTTTCTTACGTGTGTCACATCCACAGACGTCACGAACTCTGTTTCACTCTCCTGGCAACCACCTGCACTCCTTCATTCCCAGTCGTCATCATTCTAATTATATTCAGCTTTATATAATTAGTGTGTTCTATTAGCACGCTTTAAAAGTACCTTTGTTTCAGTATATTTTTTGCAAAATATACATTCAGTTCATTGGTGTCTGTGATGCTACGAGCCTGTTTTTCATGCTCTTATTTATCCGTTTCTTCTCCAAGGTTTTGCCTCACCTTTTACCTCAACCGGTATGTGTCTATTTGACCATGCTTTAGCTTAACATGTTTTTTGGTTTGTTTGCTCTTCCAATTATTATGTTCCTAATATTGTGAACTGTTCCTATTTTGGTGAACGTCTCTAATTAAAATGTCTTTGCATCCACTCTCCAGGCATCTGTGTTCGTGACCAAATAAGTATAAACATTAAAGATAAGTAGCCAATAAATAAATAAAATTAATAAATTAATAAAATCATGCCATTCACATATTTGAATGAAAAAAAAAATTGTCATATTCTTATTATGTCAGAGGCCGTGATATTTTAATGCCAAGGACTGTCAGATTCATTGCAACAGCCCAAGCACTTTATTCATTCACCACTTCCTCAGTGCCACCAACACCATGTCCAATCACTTCAGAAGGAGTGTGAACTAATTACCATAATTCACGAGAAACAAGGCTTTTGATTACTCCACTAGGCTTATGTAACAGCCTCCACTCCACATTCTAATATGAACCCATTCATTTTTCGCCACTCAGAACTATATCTTTGGTTTATTGCAGGATGCATCTTTGATTTATTGTCGCATTATCGTTCACATCTTTCAAGACTGAAGTTGAAACATTTATCTCATAATGAAAATTACGATGAGAAAAAAAGGAATAATTTAAAGCTTTTGTAGCCATGATTGTCTCGTCTCAAGTGCTTTCCCCCCTCAACCCACCGACTTAAAATTTTGTATGTGTATTCTGTCCTACCTGAAATCACATCTGTCCATGTTTGCCAGCTGTTCAGCCATCTGAAATCAGTTTATGGAAAAGGGGAATTTTAAACGAGACAGGTTGAAGGGTCTCTAGAACATTCTCCAGTCTCCACAGTTGCTACTCAGAGCATGAGCTTCAATTCACTTCAACTAAGCCACTCACTCATCATTTTGCAGCCTTTCCAACAGCTGCAGAGAAACTCCTGAAGGAGGTTTTTTTTTTTTTTTTTTTTTTTTTTTTAAAAAAACCCTTGAACTAAATTATTATTAATTAAGTGTATCATGTGTCTTAAATGATACAAATAAGTGTGTGTCATTATTAAGGAAATACACTGTTTATGTTATGCACAACTTTATAAACGTGTGCCATGAAATTAAGTGAATCCTAATACGGAAATGTAAATGTGAAAATGTTTTTTTAAACCTTTTTTATGGTGAAAAGAAGTGCTGTGAAGCAAAGATACGTTGAAAAATAATGAAATGGAACATTTTCAACATCAAAATCTAAAAGCAGAAAACATCAATAAACTGAAGTCATTATTTGGAGTGAAAACACTTTGCTTTAAAAAAAAAAAAAAATCAATAGTCTCGGGTAAACTCCACAGTTTTATAAGGAAATTGACTGGTAAGTTTTTTTTTTTCTAAGCAAGAGGGAGAATGTGACAGTTTTCCGAAGATTTCTGACTACATTCACACTCGCTTGCGTTTCTGCAGGTTAAATAGACGGCCTTCATTTTTTTTTCCGTCTGAAAAGTGGTCTACTATGTAATATTATTTTCTTTACTGACCTTCAATCATTTATTGTACTGATGCAATAATAAAGTTGTGGTTATACATCAAAGTTGTCACATCTGGATTTCCCATTTCTCTCTTCACAACATCTCTGTCAATCCTCTGTCAGGTTGGATGGATTTCATCATTCTCCCAGAAATCTTTCTACTATGTAAAACTAATTGTTTATAACTATATTTTTATTATATGTCTAACCTCATTTTATTATGTCAGCATAAATGTATCTAATTAACATCCAGATACATGGCACATGAATGACCGGGCATACATAAGGTCAAAGTCATAATCTATACATCTTTGCACTCCAGGGCCACTGAATGTGTTCTATACTTCTTTTTATATAATAATAATAATAATAATAATAATAATAATAATAATAATAATAATAATAATAATAATAATAATAATAATAATAATGTCAATTCTGATACTGTAATCATTAGACGCTGACCATTATCTGCAAAGAGAAAATTTAACCTGCTCATAACAACCTAAAGAAACACCCAGACTTCCCTGTCTCTGGCAACTTCCTCTAGATCCCCCTGGGGTATGCTCAGGTGATCCTAGGCCAGCTGGCAGATTTAAAGAAGGCACCCAGGGGAAATTCTTATAAGGTGCCCAAACCACAAGTGGCTCCACGTAATGCAGAGGATCAGTGCCCCTCCCTCTCTTCTGAACTTCGACCTGGTATCAGAAATCTCATTTCTGCTGCTTGTATTCTCGATTTTGTTCCTTCAGTCTTTACCCAAATTGCATGACCATAGATGAGGGTGGAGATGTAGACTGACTGGTAAATTGAGAGCATTGCCTTGTGGCTTAGTTTCTCCTTTACCACTTCGACCCAGCTTACAGTCGATCTCATGCTCCCCCTTTCCATCAATGATCTCCTCCACCTGGGGCAGACGCTCCACCTTTACCTGAAGGTAGCATGCCATCCTTTTCCGGGAGAGAACCATCCTCATATTTGGAGGTGCTGATCCTCATTCCAGCCGCCTAACACTCAGCCACAAACGTTTCAAGTGTGTGCTGTAGGATTTCCTGTGAAGGAGCCAGATGGACATCATTCACACAGAGCTAAGATGGGACCACCCCTAACCACCATGCTGGATGCCTTCCTCAACCTAGCTACAACTTTAAATCCTGTCCATGAAAATCCCAAAGATTATATGGCTGTCATATTTTTTTCTATTCTATAGAATATGGCATGTTCTCCCCGTGCCTTGGGGGTTTCCTCCCCCAGTCCAAAGACATGCATTGTAGGTTGATTGGCATCTCTAAATTGTCCGTAGTGTGTGTGTGTGTGCCCTGTGATGGGTTGGCACTCCATCCAGGCTGTATCCTGCCTCGACGCCTGAGATAGGCACACTTTGATTTAAATCCCTATTCAGATAAAGTTCATAATGCCATACAATAAGAAATAACTGCATGAGACAGAATACTTTCTGAATGTACTGTAGGTTAAAGCCAGGTAAAAAAAAACTTGTAAATACTTTTACAAGAAAGTTAGAGTTTTATGAGGAGGATAAAATCCAATCATCTGCAGCGGATTACTGACGTGGGCGATTCCATGTTACTTGCTGAGCAACAATCAAATGAAGGACCATAAACCCAAATGAAATAAGAAACAAAAACAGAGGCACACTGTGCATTTGTTATCAACTGCAAGCACACTGTAGTGTATTCAAACTGTTTCCATGGCATTTAAATCCCTTTTAGATGACTGAGTGGGAAAAAAGCTTTATAAATATTCATGAGTTATCTGATTAATCAGGATGCCTGTTGTGGCCTCGAGAGTAGAGTTTTGGCTCAGCAAAAACCTTGAAATTACACCAATTTCTGTGAAAATGAATCAGAAATCGAACGCAAAATGTGATTGCACATCAGTCAGGTCTAGAAATGCATTCAGATAGCAAAGGAAGTCATCTCAGAGTGGTTTTTCCTGTAACTCATTCTGCCCGAGACTACCGAAAGCACTCGGGAATGTAATATAAATTCAAACACTTCTCTGATGTAAAGGTGTAATATTTGAAGCTCTAGGTTTGAATTTTATGCACCTTTATATATACAGAACAGCATACATGCATATACAGGTGCATCTCAATAAATTAGAATGTCGTGGAAAAGTTCATTTATTTCAGTAATTCAACTCAAATTGTGAAACTCGTGTATTAAATAAATTCAATGCACACAGACTGAAGTAGTTTAAGTCTTTGGTTCTTTTAATTGTGATGATTTTGGCTCATATTTAACAAAAACCCACCAATTCACTATCTCAACAAATTAGAATACTTCATAAGACCAATAAAAAAAACATTTTTAGTGAGTTGTTGGCCTTCTGGAAAGTATGTTCATTTACTGTACATGTACTCAATACTTGGTAGGGGCTCCTTTTGCTTTAATTACTGCCTCAATTCAGCGTGGCATGGAGGTGATCAGTTTGTGGTACTGCTGAGGTGGTATGGAAGCCCAGGTTTCTTTGACAGTGGCCTTCAGCTCATCTGCATTTTTTGCTCTCTTGTTCCTCATTTTCCTTTTGACAACAGGTCTAGGGAGTTTGCTGGCCAGTCAAGCACACCAACACCATGGTCATTTAACCAACTTTTTGTGCTTTTGGCAGTGTGGGCAGGGGCCAAATCCTGCTGGAAAATGAAATCAGCATCTTCAAAAAGCTGGTCAGCAGAAGGACGCATGAAGTGCTCCAAAATTTCTTGGTAAATGGGTGCAGTGACTTTGGTTTCCAAAAAACACAATGGACCAACACCAGCAGATG
The DNA here is from genome assembly GCA_033459395.1 of Hemibagrus guttatus. Classification (NCBI taxonomy): domain Eukaryota; kingdom Metazoa; phylum Chordata; class Actinopteri; order Siluriformes; family Bagridae; genus Hemibagrus; species Hemibagrus guttatus. The sequence goes on along the minus strand of JAUCMX010000008.1, from coordinate 10,133,010 downwards.
ACATTGCACCCCAAATCATCATAGACTGTGGAAACTTAACACTGGACTTCAAACAACTTGGGCTATGAGCTTCTCCACCCTTCCTCCAGACTCTAGGACCTTGGTTTCCAAATGAAATACAAAACTTGCATCTGAAAAGAGGACTTTGGACCACTGGGCAACAGTCCAGTTCTTCTTCTCCTTAGCCCAGTTAAGACGCCTCTGACGTTGTCTGTGGTTCAGGAGTGGCTTAACAAGAGGAATACAACAACTGTAGCCAAATTCCTTGACACGTCTGTGTGTGGTGGCTCTTGATGCCTTGACCCCAGCCTCAGTCCATTCCTTGTGAAGTTCACTCAAATTCTTGAATGGATTTTGATTGACAATCCTCATAAGGCTGCGGCTCTCTCGGTTGGTTGTGCATCTTTTTCTTCCACACTTTTTCCTTCCACTCAACTTTCTGTTAACATGCTTGGATACAGCACTCCGTGAACAGCCAGCTTCTTTGGCAATGAATGTTTGTGGCTTACCCTCCTTGTGAAGGGTGTCAATGATTGTCTTCTGGACAACTGTCAGCTCAGCAGTCTTCCACATGATTGTGTAGACTAGTGAACCAAACTGAGAGACCATTTTGAAGGCTCAGGAAACCTTTGCAGGTGTTTTGAGTTGATTCGCTGATTGGCATGTCACCATATTCTAATTTGCTGAGATAGTGAATTGGTGGGTTTTTGTTAAATGTGAGCCAAAATCATCACAATTAAAAGAACCAAAGACTTAAACTACTTCAGTCTGTGTGCATTGAATTTATTTAATACACAAGTTTCACAATTTGAGTTGAATTACTGAAATAAATGAACTTTTCCACGACATTCTAATTTATTGAGATGCACCTGTATGTCTCTCTGAAGACCAAACAGCATACTAACACCAGAACAAACATCTTCAAGAAAAAAATTGTGAGCCTTCGAAAATTTGGAGAAAAGCTTGCTTCCACTGAAATCCATTCACACTTTATTATCTCAGGTGGCTGTGTGTACTACTCAGAAATCAAAGAAAAAGATGTTTACACAAATAATGTAAAGTGTGTGTGTCTCCCAGCTGGGCCTTTAAAATGATAACCAAAAAGACAGTTAAGATCCTGTTTACACCTGGTTGTTTAGTACAGCATCAATATTAGGATTATATCTAGGCGGAGATTATCTGTACAAAAGCACCTGAGATGCATTTGAAACAGATGTTACTGTAAGTCTGATTGCACAACACACTTGAGATGGTCTGAGCCACATTTTAGCCACTTTATATAGTATGTGTAGAAGTGTAAATGCATGTCTCTCTGCACATTTAATAAGCAAAGTTTATAGCAAAGATAGAAAAAGCCTTAGCAAGATTAAAAGGACTATTTTTGATGTGGCAACCATCTCATTAATAAAACAACTAAAACAATGCACTAAAACAACTGCTAATTTGCATATTAACACACAATAAACAGTCCCTTCAAAGGTATTTGTGATTGTTGCGACCAAAAATAATTGATTTTGCTGCTGCTTTTTTTGATAATCAAAATTTGTGATTTGGCTTTGGCTGAATGCACATTTTGGTGATGTCATATGACGTGTCTTGACATGAATCTATGGAAAATCTGCTGTAATTTTGAAAAACTGCAAGCGCCTCAGAATATCTCACCTTTTACACCATTATGAGTTAATTTCTACAATAGCAAAATCACAAAATCCAGGAGGGACTGAATAGAACTATCTGAATCCAGTTTACCCAGCTAGCATAAATGCATTTAGAAAACATTTTACCTCTATACAATCCAGATACATGACACATGTTCTATGACATAAATATTATAAATGGCCTATAAATAAAATAAAATAAAATGAATAAAAATAAATATAACAGCACGTGAGCAGAGTATAAAGAAATCTGAGCTTATTTTATTAGTAATATTATTCAATTTTTAAGAGAGATATGCTTGATGATAAAAAAAAAAGAGAGAATAATAATATTACATAAATAAACAAATAAATAAGTAAATATATTAATTAATTAATTAAGTAATAATAATAATAATAATGTTAGTATTTAATAAAAGTACTATTCAATTCTGATACTGTTGCTTTCGGCTGCTCCCCGTTTGGGGTCGCCACAGCGGACCAACTGGTCCACACAACAACTTGGCAAATGTTTTGCGCTGGATGCCTTTCCTGACGCATTTTTCCAGTTTTGGGACTGGCACTGCATCCAGTGGCTGGGGTTGGGGCATTGGCTGGGAATCGAGCCCGGGCCGTCGGCATGGTAGGCGAGAAACCTACCACTGAGCCACCAATGCCCCTCGATTCTGATACTGTAATCAAATGAAACAATGTTCATTATCTGCAGAGTGAACTCTGATCCAACCTATTGAGATATTACAAAGACAGCACGTGATGGCTCATCCTGCACATACCCTTAAGGGATACTATAAAAGTCTAATCCCAAAGCACATAATGGGGAAAACATTTGCACTGATTACCATATGGTCACTTTATATATATATTCAATGTGATGTTCAAGCCTAGTCCTTTACTGCATCATTTATTCACTCTAACTAGACCATCTACGAGTATGATTATGCTTAAAATTGTTTTCAAAATTGGGGTTTTTACATTTGTTGTTTAAGGATTCCACTTTGTAGGAGAGTGCCTTTCCATCAGTGCTTATAGAAGATTCTTAATTTCTCATGCGGTACTCTGTGTGCACAGATTTGCATGAAGGATATAAATAAACAGAGGGGGGAAAAGCAGCACTGTGTGAAAATACCTTTTGCATGTTTTGCAAAAAACAGAGATGCTGCCATTGTCACACCTACAATAAAAATCATAGAAACATATGAAAGAAGAAAAAAAAAAAACACTCAGGAAAAAGTCTTTGTTGTCAGCCATAACAAACTGTTCATCAATATTAGATTGTGTCTGAAAAAGACACAATCTGAAAAAGACACAATCTAATACAAGAAAGTACAACAGGTCTAAACAAAGCAGATGTATTACTCTCTGTGTTGTTTATTTGGCATGTATAATTACTCGATGGAAATCAAACACTTTGCTTCTGATTATGAAAATCTCCACTTTGTATTTGTTTTAATTTTGCATCATTTTTTTTACTCATTAGACAATTATGGATATTTCTCTGACAAGACACTGAGGCCTGCATGTTGATAACATCAGTGTAGATATGATGATTGAGAACATTAATGTTTGGCAAAAAATCTGATTATTACAGTAGGCAACACTAAGTACTAAAGATAACAATATGGATTGGCTCGTGTTAAAAAGCAAACTTTAATCCAAACTTTAATCCAAACATTAATTTGTTAAAACTTTGATGATATTTATGGAAAAGTCCAATGCTTTTAGGTAAAGAAATCCAAAACGTCAGGCACAAACAGAATCAAAACACAGATGTGGTTCAGCAAACAGAGTAGACTTAGGCAAAACAAGAAAGAGGCAATAATCTGAAAACCAGAACAATAATGCATGTATATATATCAGTGGCGGACTGTGCATTTCACACCTAGGCCTTCAGTAGTGCTCCGTCTGAATCAACCCGCCCCTCAAAAACCAATTTATGGTTATAAAAACCATCTTAGCATGCAGAAATACAGTCTAAAGAGCCGTTGCATCGCAGATAGATGACTCCTGTAGCCACAATAAATGCCTTTATTGAATAGACAAACCAGGGGTGAACAAGTCTCCTCCGACTGCAGCTACAGCATACATAAAAACATTCAATAATAACCTCATAAACTTGCAATATTATTTAGGAAAATCGCAACGTTTTACTCACCAAAAATTCAGATTATTTGTAAACAAAATCCATCCTCCTCTCTTTCCTCAAAAACAAAATAGCTATTACACGATCCTATCCAATCAGCGGGTCTGAATACGGTTGCCGTACGCCTGCTAGAGGGCCCTAGTGACACCAACTCAAAATCTGATTGGTTGAAGCAAAAGTTTCATCGACATTTATTTTGTGTTAGAGGGCCTGCAGAACGGATTGTGAAGGCCTCCGGGCAGACTTCTTTGACTTTGACCCTGCCTGGCAACAAATGATGGCTGAAACGTGATTGGTTAAATGCTTTAATACGAAAATACATATCTGGAAGCAGCACAACCATCGGAAAAGCTATGAAAGGAAGCTGACAGACCATTTGGAATTATTTAATAAGTATTCATGGACAAAATATAATTAACATCAGTTTGTGATTCAGATATTTTTTTAGGCCAGCAGAGAAGGCCTTGCAGGCCCTGACGGTCCGCCACTGATATATCGATTCCCGCCTCTGCCGTGTCTGTCCCGCCTCTGCCGTGTGCATGTTCTCCCCGTGCCTCGTGGGCTTCCTCCCCCAGTCCACAGACATGCATTGTAGGTTGATTGGCATCTCTAAATTATCCGTAGTGTGTGATGCCCGATGACGCCTGAGATGCCCCCGTGACCCGAGAATAGATCGGATAAGCGGTAGACAATGAATGAATTAATGAATATGACATACATATATGTATGTGTGTTTTTATATATATATATATATATATATATATATATATATATATATATATATATATATATATACACACACATACACACAGTCTGGTATGGAAACTGCTCTGCAAAGGGAGGTAAAAACCATCCAACGCATCATAGGAACCCCACTTCCTGAAATTGAGGACATCCAGAAGAAGCGCTGTCTACGTCGGACTCACAGCATTCTTAAAGACTCTTCCCACCCTGCCCACAGCCTTTTCAAACTTCTACCCAACAGAAGGCAATTCAGGAGTCTCCAGACCAAAACCAGCAGAATAAGGAAAAGGTTTTTCCCCCACAGCTGTCTCCTTACTGAAGTCTGTCCACCACCATTGAACCCCTATGCCCTTCCCTCACTATAACACACTCCTCATCCCTCCTTATGGTTGATTGTATTTACTTCATCTAGCCATGTCACTTCTACATAGGCAATGCATCTAGCACACATTCACATACTGTATATAATTGTTCATAGCCTCAGCTTATACATCATCTGCACGATCAATCTGTACTGTATGCACATGGCACCTAATCTCCTGTATATATGCTCATAGCACATATGTATATTGTCCATATTACTGTGTATATCATGTCCAAACCACACACATCTGTATATCATGTTGATAATACTGTATATATCCAACTGTAATTTATCTCCATAGTACTGCTCCTATCTGTACATATGTCCTTATCTGTACATATTGGATTATCTACACTACTGTATATAAAGCACTTGCTGCTCATCGCACTTCTGGTTAGATGCTAAACTGCATTTCGTTGCCTTGTACTTGTACATGTGTAATGACAAAGTTGAGTCTAATCTAATCCAATATATATATACAGCTCTGTAAAAAAAAATAAGAGACTACTGCAATTTACTCCTAAATCAGCAACTCTCTGAGTATGACAAGCATTCCATGCCAGTCTTTGTTAAATTTCTACACAAGCACACGTCATTCTGTTTAATGAGGTGCTGATTTGGTGATCACCTCAATCCAATCCTATTTAATGGGGAAAAGTATAAAAAAAGCACTGCTGTAATCAACACTCTCCTCTTGCAGTGTGACCAGTTGGATGGTAAAAAAGTGCTAGAAGTCTTTCAAAGGTAATTGGAAATTTAGAAATAACCACTGAACATGAAAAGAAAAGTTTTGAGTGAAGAAAAAAAAAAGCTCAATCCTACTCTGTAAACCCCAGCAAGTTAAGATAAATCAAACGTTTTGAGGTAATAAGTTTCCTCAATTTTTTTAAGTAGATAAACATAATTGTTTTAAATTAAGTACACTTAATACATAAGAACAGATTAACTTAAATTAACTCAAAATTATTTATTTGAATAAACTTTTTTTGCTAATAATAAATAAGCTCAATTAATTTAATTTATCGAAAATTTAAGATATTCCATGTTTGTTATATATTTTTAAGTATTCAATACTTCCATTCATCCATTCTCTATACCTACTTATCCTACTACAGGATCACGGGGAACCTGGAGCAGACACCCTGTAGTAGTACACCCTGGACAGAGTGCCAACCCATCGCAGGGCACACACACAATATGGACAATTTTAGAGACTCCAATCAGCCTAGAAGCATGTCTTTGGACCGGGGGAGGAAACCGGAGAACCAGGAGGAAACCCCCGAGGCATGGGGAACAAAGAAGAGCCAGGCTGAAGTTTGCAAAGGACCACAGGAATTGGACTGTAACGGACTGGAGTAAGGTCATCTTTTCTGGTGAGTCCAATTTTCAGCTTTGCCCGACACCCGGTTGTGTTATGGTTAGACGGAGACCTGGAGAGGCCTACAACCCACAGTGTCTTGCACCAACTGTAAAATATGGAGGAGGGTCAGTGATGATCTGGGGGTGCTTCAGCAAGGCTGGAATTGGACAGATTTGTCTTTGTGAAGGACACATGAATCAAGCCATGTACAGGGTTGTTCTAGAAGAACATTTGCTTCCTTCTGCTAAGACAATGTTCCCCGACTCAGAGGATTGGAATTTCCGACAGGACAATGCGCCATGCCATACAGCCAGAGCATTCAGAGACTGGATGGAGGATCACCAGATCAAGACCCTGTCATAGCCAGCCCAATATCCAGATTTGAACCCTACTGAAAACCTCTGGAATGTCATCAAGAGGAAGATGGGTGGTCACAAACCATCATGCAAAGCTGAGCTGTTTGCTTTTTTTTGCAAAAAGAGTGCTATAAAGTTACCCAACAGCAATGTGAAAAACTGGTGAAGAGCATGCCAAAACGCATGAAAGCTGTAATTGCAAATCGGAGTTATTCCACCAAATACTGATTTCTTAATGTTATTTAGCCAAAGCATTAACACAATCTGTTTACAAATTATTTGCATTTTGTTTTATTTGAGTTATTAAAGCTCTGCAAATACTGCATGATCTTGGGTTATTTTGATGTGTTGTCATTTCCTTTAAATATACACTCTAAATAACAATAGTTATATCTTGAATTTAGGAGAAATATTGTCAGCAGTTCACAAAAAATGAAACAAAACTGTTCATCTCACCAATACATGCACCTGTAAGAAAAAAAACATAAGAAACTGATTATTTTGCAGTGGTCTCTTATTTTTTCCAGAGCTGTATATAGGCAGTGGCAGTTCAAGTGGTTAAGGCTCTGGGTTGTTGATTGGGGTTCAAGCCCCAGCACCACCAAGCTACACTGCATCATGGCTGACCCTGCGCTCTGACCCCTATCCCGAAGGATGGGATATGTGAAGAAAGAATTTCACTGTGCAGTAATGTATAGGTGACAAATGAGGACAACTTATATAACAGATAAGTTTATAAACATATAAAAAGTTAGTAAAGTATCTACTGTAGGATGATTTGAGGGGCTTCATAGTTTCTTGTGCGAATTTCCTACTACTGAACTGTGACATTCGAACCAGGCCATGTGTATGAAGAGAATTTAAGGACACAGCTTCATTACTGGCCATGAAAGTGGTAATGGACAGTCTTATTTATTTGTTTGTTTATTTATTTTTCAAGGAGACAATTTTTTTTAGTGGGCCAGTTGCATAGAGGGATTAGTTAGTTAACATTATTGTTAATGATGCTAGCGGGGGAAAAAAAGCTTGCTTCACAAATTAGTAACATGTGAATACAAAGCCTTTCTATCTTTTCAGAAAGATAAAGATAGATAGATAGATAGATAGATAGATAGATAGATAGATAGATAGATAGATAGATAGATAGATAGATAGATAGATAGATAGATGACAAAGGAAGACAGACAGACAGATACATAAAGAGACGTACAGCTTTATAGATATAAAAAGAAAGAAACAGAGACAGGTAGACACACAGAAAGACAAAGATAGCTAGCTAGACAGACAGACAGACAGACAGACAGACAGACAGACAGACAGATAGATAGATAGATAGATAGATGGGGGGGGGGGGGGGTTTAGAAAATTTTGCTAGTTGTATTTGTCACGCTGATATTAATTGTTAGTTGGTGCTTGGTGACATTTGGAAAGGACGTGCATGGAAGACCACTGGAAGAGGATCGCGGTATTGTCCTAGACGCGGAGCGGGAGTGTTGATAGTGAAAGTCCGTTTCCGGTTTTATTATTGTTTGCGCTAACGGCGTTTTTATTTTTAGGCATTTTACATAATTTATTTTTGAATAAGCGTTAATGACTAAAAATAATTCTTTAGGTAGGGATGTTTAGACCATATATATATATATATATATATATATATATATATATATATATATATATATATATATATATATATATATAGAGAGAGAGAGAGAGAGAGAGAGAGAGAGAGAGAGAGAGAGAGAGAGAGTTCACACGACTTAAAGGAGCAGGGCCGTGCACAGACCTTTTGAGGGGCATGTGCTGACACTGAAAAAGGGCACACACACACCCCCCCCAATAAAAAAACACCTCCAAAAAAAGGGCACTTCGGAGTGTAAGGACAAAAAGGGCATGTGCTGTGCACAGGTTAAGCCCTACAAAGGAGTCTTTAAAATCTATGTGATTTTAATGTAATGTGATTAATGGGAGAGACAGGCAGGCCTAAAATGGTGTATTTTCATAGCGGTACACACATATTCTTGTTGAGCATATCACTGTGATTTATTGTAATAAAATAAAATAAAATAAAAATAAATAAAAAACAGAAGGGTAAAAACGTTCTGACAGCATGCATTTGTAGTAAACAGTGATTTACTATAAAGTGTTCTTGTGTACTTTACTGTTGTTTTAAGAGTTTTAATGGTAAAATAATGCAGTTTTTAAAAAAGCAATAATACAGTATTTAACTGTTAATTACATGGTAATTTCATGTTTTATAATTTACAATTTTTTACAGTTGCTACTTTACATTATACAACATAGTTATTATTATTATTATTATTATTATTATTATTATTATTATTATTATTATTATTATTATTCCCTGTGTGGGATCACGTCAGCAACAGAGAAGTCCAGTTTGTTGCGATTTTAACCTATATTGCACATTTTTTGGCTGAAGACATTGATGAAATGATGATAAACTTTATCGTGCTTTGAAAACTGAAAATGAAGTTATCACTGGTTATCACAGTGCAATGGACTGTCTCGGATTATTTTCCGCTCGCAGCTCATAGGAACGTTCCACACCTGACATGATGAAGAGGTGGAGGAGGAGACGACTGCGGAAATTGTCCTCAAAACAGGACATCTGAACTGCAAAAGAGTCACAGACAAGGATAGGACTAAAACCAAAAAGGGCCAAAGAGCATGGAAGCCGTTCCACGCAGTTCTACAAGGGGCATTTCTTCATTTACAAGAAGACAAATCTACCCCAAGTACGATGGACAACACCATTTTAGTGCTTCATGCCTTAGCCTACCCAATATCATACAAGAAGAGGCCACATGTGCTGTGCCTCAGGACTGCAGACCACAGACAATTCTACTTCCAGGCTGAGAACGAAGTAGAGCAGGCATCATGGGTTGCGATAATTAACATCATGGCTGCCTGTTACTCTGCTCCTCCACTCAATCCGGTTTCACATGACAAGAAGGCACATTGCCCTCAGCTTCTACCTTCATTCCCCTCCAGACTCTCTATAGAGGAGCAGCTCAAGTGCTTCCAGTACCACTTTCTGAAGGCTTCAGATAATTTACTTTACTGTAACTCAGTGCCCAATAGGAATGGCAGTTTATCTTTAAATTTATGTCCTGCATGATGTGCTACAAAACTTATATAAGCGCATTACAGAAACTTGCAGCCAAAGATGCAGGAGAAAGCTTTAGCAGCTCGACTTAAAGGACAATTGGCACCAATTATTTTTCACAGTTTCATAGTTAATTTTATTAATTACAAAAATAAAGATTATTCAAATGATGCACTGCTGTCTCTGATATTATGTGTTGCTAATACGATACAGTTAAAGTAACATGTTACATAGGGACTTGTATGGTGTGATCTATATAATCTGGGGCTAATAATAAACAGATCAGGAAAAAGAAAATATAAAATTTGATATGCTGATGTTTCCACCAGTGTCAACACTTTATTATCAATGTTTTAATTCATGAGGATGTCTTCAGGACAGAGGATTTTATCCCCTCAATAATCCAAATTTATTATACCACGTTTATTTTGTTATGTTTTACACAGCTTTCACATGGAGATGATTCAGGGTTTTAGTGAAATAATATTATAAATAATTCAATAATAATTCAATAATAATAATAATAATAATTGGTATTATGAAATAGAATTGCATATATGTGTGTGTGTTTTCAAATGGTTCACGTATTGGACCAGATTTTCCTGGGAGTCTTCACTCCAGCTATGAACATGTCTCTCAGCACTGTTTCTTAAAAACATTCACCAACCAAGTGACAAACTCATCCTTAAAAACACACTAACAAAAACCCTCACCCAAATCTTTGCTTAAATACACTTCACAACACTGTATACCAACCCAATAACGTCTGCTCAGTCAATACGAAACCCCAATCACTTATGCAAACTATATTAATATCTTTCAGGTCAGGAATACACACTACAATTCCTCAAATCCTAGATAGAATTCCTCACATCCTTTCCTCACATTTTTAAACTTACAACTGTGTTTATTCATTTGATCAGCTCTCTACAATGCGGCCGCAAATCACAGGTTCATATATGAATATGATTGAATATGACAGTACATTTTACCAGCTCATTCACAAGGATAGCATAGTAATGAACAAATGTACAAGAAAGGTTTATGCTTATTTTACATTTCTGGAGTCTGCAGTGTCAGTGATTTTCCATCAATTATATATTAAAAGAAAGAAAGAAAGAAAGAAAGAAAGAAAGAAAGAAAGAAAGAAAGAAAGAAAGAAAGAAAGAAAGAAAGAAAGAAAGAAAGAAAAACACAAAAAAAAGTATCTAAAAAATGTATACTACCTTTTTTTATTTTTATTTTTTTAATTGGGTTAAGTTCCTATCGGCTTTGCATGATGTGTTTTTTGTGTTTTTGAGTGTTTTATTTATTTATTTATTTATTTATTTATTTATTTATTTATTTTGCCTATTCTTCCTGTCATATTTGGTCCAGGTTCACAGGGCTCCACTGATTCCCTGGGTTCTACCAAACAAACAAAAAAAAGGAATCAACTTAAATAAAGTTTAAACAAGTTTAAATAGCTCTATACTCAGAAACTGAAGGTATGATGATGCTGAAATTTGGTGTATGGCATCATCTGTAACTGTATTTTAATCAGCATTCAATTATTTCAAACACATGGCACCTTTAGCCAATCAGCTTGTCTGTAAAATATAAGGTTATAAGAAATAATAATAATAATAATAATAATAATAATAATAATAATAATAATAATAATGTACAGATACAAAATTATTAGATCAATTTAAATATAATTATGATGATAATCTTACTATAAAAATATGATTTTAGTAGAAAAATAAGATTATTTCTCTGGCAAAAATAGGAAAAGTGCAAGAACAATAACCTTTTATGTAGTAAGTTTTTGGACAGTAATAATGGTACAGGACAGGTTATTGCTTTACTAGTCCAATTAAAAGCAATTACTGAAAAACTAGCTGGGTACCCTAAGCTAAACTAACCAAAATTACATTGGGTGGCACCTGCCCTCTATCCTAGGGTGTCTAAACAACCAAAACTCCTATGTGCTGCAATGTAGGTGCATACACATTCTTACCTGTTCTCAAACCAAGTGAGCTAGGGTAAACATGAGGGGCTAAAAGGGCTAACAATGCTAGAAAAAGCTAACAAAGGTTAATAAGGCTGCCTGCCCTGTCCAGGGCTTCTGGATGGTGCTTAGAAACTGTCGGCTCCACCCTTTCTGGTTGGATTCTAGTTCCTGATTGGTCCATTTGTGCCATAGACAACATAGCAATACACAAAAATAAGAAAAGGGGAGAGGGAACACATCCAAAGCAGCACTAACACGTAACATTAGCTATGACAGCATAAATAAAAGGGAAAGCCAGAAGGTAACACAAACATGAGGGCAGAGTTATTATGTAATTGGAAAGCTTCCTTTTTGCTTTATGTCATTCTAGTTTAAGTACTTCTTCTCAGAACTGAGTAAAAGAAAGTTAATAAGCCTTCGGTGTCTAATGTCCATTATACATTCCTCAACTTTAAGCTGGTGTCTCTCAACTGGCTTTGCTGAGACATACAACTGTGTATCATCAGCATATCAGTGAATAATTGATATGGTCTCACTCAACTTGTCCTTTGGGAGGTGATGTTCATGGTTTTGCACATGAAAACAAGTACATCTTTTGTAAAATATGGGCTACAGTGAAACTTATTTTTCCCATGCTTTATTTTCATACCCCATGTTGTATTTTCATACAACATGCAAAGATAAAATAAATCAATTCAATCTATTTGTATAGCACTTTTAACAATGGACATTGTCTCAAAGCAGCTTTACAGAAGTATAGAAACATAGAAAAAAAATTATTAAGTTTAAAGTTAAGTTACTATTTATCCATAACATTTATCCCTAATGAGTAAGCCAGAGGCAACGTTGGCAAGGAAAAACTCCCTGAGATGATGTGAGGAAGTAACCTTGCGAGGAACCAGGCTCAGAAGTAAACCCATCCTCATTTGGACTGTGGACTGTAAATAATGTAAATTTAAATAATGTCCTTTCTTCAAACATTTCTATTCACATGCAATTGTGCAATCAAGATCTTCTGAGGAACTAATAGGTCAGCATTCTGAGTTCATTATAAACTTTAATAAAGCACTAAAATAAAAATAATGTTGAGATACACAGTGCTGACAGAACAACATGCATGGTAGGGCTATTGGAAACAGTCAGATGAATACAGAGACAAACATCACAACATGATAAATCAAAATTTTGGTGTGCTTTAAACATTACATCAGAGCTGTAAATGAACAATATGATCTGTGCATCAATACGTATTTCAAATGTCTGCAGCAGGATAGAGGATGTAACTTGGATCTCAGCATGATTGTGGAAGCAGGGGCATGCCCAAGCATCGGTTTGCAAATGGGGGTGTGATGGATGTGAGGGTGTTGGTCGAGATTTCTGATGCACTGAAGTCCATCCCTGGTCAGGATGTACCATAACCGGTGAGTGCCCCAGGGGGTACATACCTTGTGTTGGTGGATTCAGGGTGTAATCAAACCATTATTCACACAAGCCTGGTTCATGGTGAGACACTGAGAATTGCACTTTGGAGAAGGTGAAGTCTGTGCACAGGGATATTCATGATTATCTGTTGGTACCAATCATCATCAAATTCCAGGGGCAAAAGTATAAAGTGGAGGCACTGGACAAAACTGAGTCCACTGGAGAAAACCCTGTCAAGGGCCTTGAATTATCCCCATTTCCCCATCTGAATTATTGTAAGAGTGCAAGCCTTGCAGCATATTAGACATCATTAGAGGAAATTGGGAGCCTCTAGTAACCTTGGGTAGTTAACACAGAAGAATTTGCTACAGGCACAAGAACAGCAATCCCAGCTATATAACACGGGTATTCAGCTGCTGGAGTGTGGGGCCCCAGTGCTCAGTGTGGTGGTGTTGGAGATGCTGCTGTCTCCCAGTCAGGAAGTCCAAAATTCAGTTGCAGAGTGTGTTGTTTTGGCTCAGCAGACGCAGTTTTCCAATCAGATGCTGAGGAATGATTGTGTTGAACGCTGAACTGAACTCTATGAACAGTATTTGTATGTATTGTTGAGTAAAATTGGGTAAGGACCAGATGGAGGGTGGTGCCAGTAGCATCGTCTATGCAAACTACATGGGAGCCAGTGAGTGTGGCAACAGAGTTTTGATTTGTTTCTTGAAGCACTTCATGACACTGTGTGTGAGTTTGATGGGACATTAGTCATTAAGGTAGGACAGTGAAGACTTCTTTGGCAAAAGGCACAATGCTAGTGGTATAAAACATTGGGCTGCTCAGCGAAATATTGAAGATGTCAGTGAAGACATCTACTAGCTGGTGTGTACATGTCTTGAGCACTCTGCCAGAAATGTTCAGGGCCAGCTACTATAGGTTAACTCTGCATAGAGCTTTCCTCACATCAGTTGTTGTAAGTACCTGGTGGTTGAGAGGAAGGGTGGTCATCCTTACTATCTTGTTGTTCTGTGCATCAAACCAAGTTGTTCAGATCACCAGGAAAGGAGGTATCACTGTCACAGGCTGGTGGAGTTGTCTTATAGTTAGTGATGGCCTGGATGTCCTGACACATGTCACCACTGTGGCTGTGGATTTTCACCAGACAGACTCCGTGAGGAAAAAATAAGAATTTCAGCAGCTAGCCGAGGTTGGTCCGTTGTGTGCTGTTCCAGAGAAAAAATGCCAGTTGAAAGGGCAATGTCTTGAGCGCTGATTGGACAAGTCAATAAGCAATAACTTTAAAACACAAAATGCTTGTTAAAAATATGGTTTCTTTATATTAGCAGTGTAATGGCACATATTGGACAACTGAAAAGCCGAAAAAAATTAAGACTGAGCTTCCAAACAAAAAACATTTGTTTTTTTTTTTAACATCGACTTAAAGGCCTATATTTAATTACTTCTTTAAATTCAGAGAGGACTAATATATATATATCAATTGTGTCCCCACCGGGGATAAAAATAATTCAGCAGAGGTAGGGATATTTAGACCGGGGGAATCCCCACTATCCCCCTTGCAAATCATACCCTGGATGGATGGATGGATGGATGGATGGATAAACAGACAGAGACACATACACAGAAAGAACTTTATAGATAATAGTGACAGACAGACAGACAGACAGACAGACAGACAGACAGATAGATAGATAGATAGATAGATAGATAGATAGATAGATAGATAGATATTTGTCCTGCCATGATATGGCTCTAACTTTAACTGGTTCAATCACATTCATAGCACGGTTCATTTTCGAGCTGAAATTATTCAGACGTGTGTCAAGCACAGTTTGCATGGAAGATTAGATATTTTGGTTAAATGAGCACTTTTGCTCTGTCAGCATGTGCTTTAAAATCACCAGCAATGAATTTAATTTCGGAGACGTCTAGTTCATTAAGATTAAAACAGTAGCACCACTACATTCATTTAACAAGGTTTGTTTTAAAAGCATCAAATGAATTCTATGAGAAACAATAAAGTGGATTTGTAACAGATCTGATATTAAGAAGAACCAGCTCCTGCAGGCTCGCCTCCCAGGACTGTGATTCACATTTCAGATACACAGATGATGCTGATAAACAAATTTACCCCGAGGTACGGATTTAACAAATTTATCCCCATCCGTGCAGGACTACAATAAAATCTACCGTCCCTACAGACACCAGCTTGGATTCTGGTGCATTCATGAGCATTCATTTTACTGCTGTAGGAAGGACTATATATGTTTTTAAATAATTTCTATAATTTGATTCATGACAGATTGACGTGTTGGAGTCCTGGTCACTGTGGTGTGGTGGTGTGTGGTGTGGTGTGGTGGTTCAGCATGACACCATGTGGTAACTGTGCACCAGTGCAGCTTGTGATTTTCAGTAATTAAACTTAATATTATTCTAATGCTCAGCTCACAGCATGTGGATATATGGATGCAGTTCTAATCGCAGTTACGAATCAGTTGTACTGTACTGATGCTCTTAATGAGGAGAACATGTTAATATGGGAATTTTTGTAAAACTGCTGAAGTTAGACCTCTGCTTGTTGTGTTCCTTCAGCCTCAACCCTTCTAATTTTAAGGTTGAGGTTAAAAAAATTTCATTACACCCAACTGCCTAAACATACCTGTAGAATTAGTCAGCTGTTTGCTTCTTAATCACATAACATCCTTAATGTTATGTATAAATCTACATTTACACTTTTGGATATTTGGACCCACTTTGATTCTAACATTTACTTGCATGTCTAAATGTCAGAATTTTTTCCACAGCAAAAGACAAGGTTCAGCTGAGATGTCAGTTGTTCAGTAGCAGCATGCTAAAATCAGACTCAATTTTCCAATTAGGAAGTCTTTGTTGATTTGTGGAAAATAGGCAAACAACACATGATTAGTTCTGTTGAGAAAGACTTATTATATAAACCATCAATGTGAATCCCGCTGCGACAGCATGGCAATGAGACGCTCTGCAGAGTGGACAAATGGCTGTCCGCACTAATCATCGCTCTAACTCTGGCCCGAAATCTGTTACTGACTTAATGAACTCTTTATGAAAATGAAGCACAATGGACGACATTAGCATGACATGAGTCAGTATTAACGTAAGCAATAAAGTCCCTAAAGAGCTCCAATTTGTGCTCAATTTTTTCATTTGTCCCAGTGAAAACCCATTTAACCCATGCTGCACCATTTTATTATACAATATAAACATTTACACAAATAAAAAATTTTCTCTATTAGAATGAAATGAAGGAAAAAAAACCCACAAGGATGTGAAACTCATATATTATTTATTCCATTTAAATATTTTCCTCTTATACATTTTTTTTTTTTATCTTAAATAATACAAATGCGCTGTGCTAGGGACTAATTTCCAAGAATGCCCAGTACTTCCATGCTGCATTGAAATATATATCTGTATACACACACATACACCCACACACTCACATCACCAAAGGAGTAAAGCGCTTGGTGAGTTTTGTACATCTTAGAATTAACCTCCCACTTCCTCTAGGCCCGTTTTGGAAAACAACTCTCTACGATTTCATCCAGAACTTTCTACTAAAGCAATTGCAATTCATAATGCTGAAGGAAGAGCAAAAATACTCAGTACTTGCTATGTAAGACTTCTAAATCAATGTTTACAATGCTGCGACAAGTAAATAGGGGGAAAAAATGGATCGTTTTTCATGAAACACTGGAATGGAATCAGATAGGCTTGAGTGATAAAGTGTGGTGATGGACCTTAAGCCAAAGGATTTTTGTATGAACACTGAGCATCATGACATGACTGTACTGACTACATGCTAATAATATATCCTCGTAGTCATTGCATGAATGGAGATGAGCAAAAGGTCAACAGAATGTACAACAGCGCGTTGTGGACATCATTAATCTCCCATACAGTGTTCTCATACAGAGTATTAGACATTTTCATTATTATTATTATTATTATTTTTGTCTGCGGTCAGTGCAAACTATTAGTCTCCAATACAGTCAGGTTTGGATATGAAACGCTGATTCAATAATAAGACTTTTTTTTTCCAATTCAGGAACTCTAGTACCTTCATAACTGACCATAAAAAGAAAAATATCATAATATACCCCGTGTATTGGAAAAATTGAAAACTTCTGATGAAGAAAATTCCAGACAGCGCTGTATGGACTGTGGGAACTGTCTACACACTATACAAAAGATTTTAGAGAATTGAATGACCCCTTCATCTTTAATAGCACTATAAACTTACAACAGTTTCTGTCAGTTGTGCTACCTACCACGAGACATTTTACTGTCCAATTGCTGTTTCTCTAAATAATAACTGTAAAAAAAAAAAAAATCTCACTATAAAGAAACGGTAGATGAAAAGCTGAAAGGAAGTGATATGCCTTCTTTCATGCTGTACATTTTGGCCAATACTGTCAAACATGGGTATCTTATGCACTGACTGGAGTCATGTGCATACTAAACTAGTACAGAAATCACATTTTCTAGCTATCACAACAATACACGTGTGACTGATATACACTTTATTTTTAATAGTTAAGAGGAATGGATAGTTAATGAAAAACTTGGTGTGTGTGTGTTAGCGCTGAAGCACATTTGTGTTATGAATGAAAACCATAACAATTATATGCTTGTTCACTGCAAGGCCTTACATGAGAAGGAAAAAAAAGGCATGGAAAGCTGTTCCTCTCAGTTCCAGCTGCCTTATACTCTGCTTAAATGTGATTTTTCAGATATCCGGCTTCACCTTCACTGAGTGAAGTGAATTGGATCAGAAAGTCATAGCAGCCTTTTCCTAACAGCAGGAAATCATGCTTTGTCAAACTTTTGTACTTGATTCAGTATAAGAAAAGGACACGTCTTACATCATGCTTTCCTCTTCGCAAAAATGGAAGGGCTCATTCCAGTTCAGTGGTCCAATGCACCCAGGTGATAGTGCTGCCTGGAAAATGTTGCAGCTTGTACAGATTTTTTCTAACCTCTCTATTATTCCTGAATTGACCTCCAGGTCAATTTTTTTCTCTTTCTTTTTTCTATCTCAGCAGTTGAGAGTGAGGGTCACTTTAGTGCAATGAGACTCATAAGGAATGGCTTTTTCTTGTTATCACAAACTGCTGCATGATACAAACCAAGCTGAATAAAAGGAAGCAAAAGAGCCATGAATGGGAGGATGAAAACCTCCTGTTGATTCTTTTTTTTCCACAGCAGACTATCTATTAATATTAAAGGCACAAAAAGACCATATGAAATAGCTTTTTTTCCATATTGATCTTGTATATGAAACAAGCGTATCTAAAGGTAACGCTGGGGGGGAAAAAAACAATGGCACATACTGAAAGCAGAAGTGTGAGTGCAAGGCAATACTTTTCTATTCACGCGCTCGGAAATGGGACAGATTACCTCCCTCGGGTTGTAGAATCGGAGAAATTAATTCTCTCTGTTCTGTATTTACACGTACAACAAATACACAGTATTTTTCCTCCATTTAAAGTCAGTAGCAGGTGAACGTTTCAGCCTGAGTCAAACGCCTGATTCGCTGAATGACAGATTAGTGCAAACTCAGGATGGCCGGAGGGAGGGGGCTCGTATGTTTAGCGGCGCCGTGTGAAAGCTTTGGTTTGCTGGGAAGGCAGGATGTGACGACGGGAGGCGGGACACTCATTTTCGAAGGTGTAAGGCAAGTCCTCACGAGCTATAGTTAGGATGAGAGTTCGTTCAAAAAGTCTAACTGGTCAACCAATAGCAAAAATGAACCAACTGCTAGATGGGGAACTCATGGTGGGTATTTGGTCCACCAGAATACATCTTATGGTCCTGCATGGTATGGACAAATTGGTATATGACTGGTTAAGAGTCGATTTGGGGAAGTACTCTTGGTCTTGTCTACTTAACTACGGAACCCATTTATTTAATTGCTCTAAAAATAAATATTTCCACCATATATCTATAAATAAATAACTCTACAGCCAATATGGTCAAATTTATAGTCTAATTCATAATTTAAGGTACCCCTTAAATATGTACCTACAACTTTTTCTGATTTTTTTTTCTTCCACACACAAATCCAGCAAATATAAAATATAACTATTGACAAGCCAAATAAATATATAAGCAGTTTCATGGAGTTACAGATCACACATTGGCCATCAGATCTGTCCCAAGTTGTGCTCAACATAGCATTCTGCTAAAACAGCAAACTAAAATTGTTTCAGCTTGTACAAGTACAGAGTCTGGAAAGAGCAGCCTAACTTTTGACAGTCCTGTGGCCTTTCAGGAATTCCTTTAATTAGGATTTTGATTGTATCTTCACCTTATGGACTCTGGGTTTTTCAGTGTATGGCTCCACGATAGCAAACGTTTCTACTACTAGCGCTACTGCAGGTTCTTCAGAAGGCGGCCGTAGCGGAAGTCGTAAACATGGCGACAGACAAACACCAGGTCGGGGTCGATGTCAGAGGGCACGCTGCGATGAGCTGGAATGGTGTAGTTGCGAGCCGGAGGGACTAGGGGGGCACTTTTGGGACGACCCTCCTCACGACGCTTCACCAAGGCACAAAATCTAAGGCGACACAAGATACACATTAAACAGGGAGCAGCGATGCATTAAATCAGACTCGTTGTTGAAGTTAAATAACACAAGACTCACCTGCAGTATTGTGCTAATGTCAAGACGTAGCACTTATCCTCGATGCACGCAACGCTGTTCTCGTCCTGATGCCGGGATGCAAAAATCTCGTTCTGAAATCCCACAGCACAGACACAAAGCTTTGATACTCAAATATTCACCACATCACCGAGAGCAGACAATCAGTGCGTTGCACACAGGTGTCCAATTTCAAAAGCACTCAAAGAGCAATGCAAGTCGGCTGTTTTTTTTCCCCCCTTAACCACGGTCTCCAGGGCTTACTGAGTGCAGAAAGCTTGTGCTGCCAACTGCCTCTTTGAAACTCATAATCAAGGCAAGTCAAATGTTTACACTGCTTTCTTATGAAGAACCTCAGCAAAGACAGATAAAGGCGACTCACCTCACAGTGCATACTGGGATTGCGGCCCCCTTGAGTGTGCTCTGGACGGTAGTACCAAAACAGGCTCATCATCAGCTCCCCTGTGGAAAGTCATATCACTTATTAGTTTATCAGCCAGGTGCAGCAGCTACTCTAAACGACCCAGCAGACAGCTAATAAGTTTTCCTGTTTTGCAAAAGAGAGCTGCTGCTTCCACTATATATATATATATATATATATATATATATATATATATATATATATATATATATATATATATATATATATATATATATATATATATATACACACACACACACACACACACACACACACACACACACACACACACACAGTCAAGCCCGAAATTATTCATACCCCTGGCAAATTCTGACTTAAAGTTACTTTTATTCAACCAGCAAGATTTTTTTTTGACCGGAAATGACACAGGCGTCTCCCAAAAGATAATAAGACGATGTACAAGAGACATCATTGTGGAAAAAATTATTTCTCAGCTTTTATTTACATTTGAACAAAAAGTGGCATGTCCAAAATTATTCATACCCTTTGCAAACTGTCACAGTCTATGGGAAAATCCAAAGTTCTATACCATTCCAAATAGTCCAAGCTGTCCTAAAGTATCCTAATTACCCTGATTCATTGGGAACAGTTGTCTCAGAGGACGTGGTCGGAAGCCAAAAGTGACACCTGTGCTGGCCAGGAGGATAGTGAGAGAGGTAAAAAAAAATCCAAGGATCACCACCAAGGCCATCCTGATGAATCTGGGCTCTGCTGGTGGCAACATCTCAAGGCAGACAGTCCAACGGACACTGCACACCGCTGGGTTCCACGGACACAGACCAAGGAGGACACCACTTCTGCAGATAAGGCACAAAAAAGCCCGCTTGGCCTTTGCAAATGCTCATCTGGACAAAGAAGAAGACTTCTGGTCTTCTGTTTTATGGTCAGATGAAACAAAAATTGAATTGTTTGGCCACAATGATGTAGCCTTCATTTGGCATAAAAAAGGAGAAGCCTTCAACCCTAAGAACATCATCCCCACTGTCAAACATGGTGGTGGGAACCGAATGTTTTGGGGGTGTTTTTCAGCCGGTGGACCAGGGAACCTAATCACAGTAAATGGCGCCATGAAAAAGGAGCAATACATCAAAATTCTCAACAACATCAGGCAGTCTGCAGAGAAACTTGGGCACCAGTGGACATTTCAGCACAACGACCCAAAACACACAGCAAAAGTGGTGAAGAAATGGCTAGCAGACAAAAACATTAATGTTTTGCAGTGGCCCAGCCAGAGTCCTGACTTAAATCCAATTGAGAATCTGTGGAGGGAGCTAAAGATCAGGGTGATGGCAAGGAGACCCTCCAACCTGAAAGAGTTGGAGCTCATCACTAAAGATGAATGGGCAAAAATACCAGTGGAGACATGCAAAAAGCTGGTCAGCAATTATAGTAAGTGTTTGATTGCTGTAATAGCCAATAAAGGCTTTTCTATTGATTATTGAGAAGGGAATGAATAATTTTGGACATGCCACTTTTTGTTCAAATGTAAATAAAAGATGAGTAATAATCTTTTCCACAATGATGCCTCTTGTACATCGTCTTATTATCTTCTGGGAGAAGCCTGTGTCATTTCTAATCAAGAAAAAACTTGCTGGTCAAATAAGAGTAACTTTAAGTCAGAATTTGCCAGGGATATGAATAATTTCGGGCTTGACTGCATATATATATATACATATATATATATATATATATATATATATATATATATATATATATATATATATATATATATATATATATATATATATTGTGTGTGTGTGTGTGTGTGTGTCTGTGTGTAGTTTTACATAAAATCATCAAAGACAGAAAACAGTAACTTGTCTTAAATGTATTGAATAATCTCTCATATCTACAGTAAATATAAATGCTGAAACAGGTTACTAAATACTATCTTAAATTCCAGAAACAATGAAACATTAGTGCCTCTATCCCATGATCTCATTCTCCTCCCTTAAGTCTTACCAGTGCAGCATCTTCCTACACAATACCTTGTCAGAGCAATGTGGATCATTTCTCTGCTACACTGTAATTACCGGAAACTGCTCCCCTAATTTTAAATGCTTTCACCTGTTAGGTTTCTAGACGCAGGGGTGTAATCATCCCATTGAGTCTAGGTGAGGTGCTACTCAGCTACTGTGATGGATTATTGCAGAAGTGTAGCATTTGTAGTGATGGAAATCTTCGCTTGTCTCACATTCCGATTCCAGTTCAGGGGATTCGATTGTACATGGATTCTCTATGCATCTCAATTACTATTTTCTAGAGTAATCAATCAGGTGATTTAACTCCTTTGAATCACAGGACACTGCTGCTTTCTCTGTATTTCTCATCAGTACATTCATTCATTACTTGAACTGTACAGTGATGGTATGGTGCTGTCTGTGAAAAAAACACCAAAATGGGGTATTGTACACCGGCTCCAAGGTGAGAAAAGCCTTCCTTTTACATGACTGCTTAACAGCACAGATCCATAGCAACTGTACCTTTAGAGAAAAGAACTTTAGATCTTTTTTGCCCCATCAGAGTTGAGTGCCAACTTTGATTTAAGTGCCTATTCAAAGGTTCCCTGGTTAGCCACAAAAGTTTTCTTGCTCCTTGTGAAAACACCTGATTTTATTTCTCTTTACTCAGTAGCAAATTGTCATGGTCCTGTCAAGGCCTTTATGACAATCTGCCTCATGAAACCCAAAAAGTGTTCCCAAATGTCATCCCAATTGGTTCGAGTTGCCACAAAGTTTCCTTATGTACTTACCTTTTCTAATGACATAACTTCCTGTTTCACATTATGAATGTAAATACGACTTCTATATATACATGCACTATGGCTACATAGGTATGTGGCTTCATGAATTGGCCACATTATAAAAAATTTGTGAACTGGGAATCATGGTTTTAACAATCGGTTTGTGCAGTAAGTTCTATTTCCTTTAGAGCTAGTGGAGTTTTTACCTTTGCTTATTTCTTGAAGACTAATAACATTAGTCTTCAAAATGAACAACATTATCACCTCTGGACTGTGGAATCATGAGTGTAGTTTGTTCAGCCAGGATCCAAAAGAGCTAGAGAACAGACAGGATCAATGCCCAAATTTTTTAGGATCTGAACATCTGCAAAAGGCACTTACAGAGAGCCCTGTATACTACTGATACGAACATACTGCTCTCTACTCATCACCTTCCTCTAGTGCTGCACGGCTGAAGTGAGGAGTAAAGCAGGAAGCAGATATGGCTGCAGAGCCTCCTAGGAAGAAAGTGATGAGAACCTTAGCCAGGTTTCAGCAGCAGGAACAGAATTGGGCAGAAGGCTCATCAGAGCAGTCTAATAAAGAGGCGATAATGTGTTGGAATTAAGACTCGAGGCACTGACAGCGGGCTTGGGTCAAATGCATGATCTGTTGGTGCTGAACAAACATGTCTGGTTTGTAACTGTAGGCTTGAAGGATCTAAACATTTCAACTGTGAGGAGCAGAGACATCCTCTGTTTTCATGTAAATGGAGTGAACTTTCAGTTCAGGGTCTTTCCCATTTGTGTAGCTTTGGCACCCATGGTGTTCATGAAATGTGAGAGTTGTCCTTGAGCTCCTGCAATGCCAGGGTCTATGTGTATGCCCCTATCTGGACAACTGGCTGCTCTGGGGATGATTCCAGCAACAACTAACAAGCCAGACAGAGCTTCTGATCTTTGTCTGGCAGCTACGGAGTGAAAAGGATTTACAGGAAGAGATATTTGATTCATGCATCTGTACAGTTCATAGACGCTTGACTTGCTGGCTATGCAAGGCATTCTGAAGGAAGAGATTTCTTGACCATAATACCAGTCAGGAGAATGGCCAAGCAAGAGCAGTGTAAATATATAGATTTTCTAGGTCTGGCATGGATACTGATAGCAGCAACCCTTGTGGCAAAACTACACCACAGACCAATTCTGTATTGGCTGAATGCCCAGCAACTCGTAGTGTAGGTGACAAAAGAAAGCAGGTATTGGTCCAGAGCATGGAATCTCCTTTGAGGTATGCCCTTAGGTGTTCTCCCTATCCTACCAGAGAGGAAAACAGTAACGGATGCCTTTCAGTGGGGTGGCGGTATATGGGAAAATATTGAAAGTGGAAACACAAGATTCAACATCACCATATCGATGTCCTTGAAAGTAAAGTTTTGTACCGCCAGCACCACACTGGTATTTTGGACATCAATCACTAAAATCAACCACCAAAATCTCAGACATTGCGAAGGTGGACATACAAGCAAGTGTAGAGGTACTTCAGCAAGCTCTGGAGGGCAGCAGAGGTGAGCACAACACCTGGAATCTCAGACAGCTGCACACCTACCAGACTGATATAATCAAACAGAAAGGCAGGGCTGCAAATAGACAGGGCAGAGACATAGGCTTTCTGCCAGAATGCATTAGCACATGACTGACCCTGTAAACAATGTTTTAGAGTTGATTAGGAGAGTGTCTTGCTGGGTCTACCCTAAAAGTCTATGTGGCAGCAGTGGCTGTGCACAGGGGACTGATTGCTTCTTCTTTCTTTTTTTGCTAGGAGCACATAAACCAGACAAAACATTTCATTAAAGATGTGGAATAACTCTGATTTCACACCAGTGTGAACCAGTGGAAAGTGTACTTAAGATGACTTTTTTTTTTAACTAGCAATCACTATGACAAGATGTGTAGGCAAATTGTTTGTGTTATACTGATTGGGGATGTCACACTTACCAAATTCCTACCAAAGTTGCTGTATATTATTGTCTCAAATCGTGTTACAAAATATTGGCTAGACGACTGTGCTGCTCATATCTTGTATCGCAATATTTTTGTCTAATATTCATTATGAAATCTACATGTTCTTACACACCAGGTGGAAAGACCAGAGGTAGCAGCACACAGAGCAGTCTGCAAGTGCGGACCTAACAGTCTCAAAGCATACCTAATAGTCCAAAAACGTAAGGAACTTTATGGCACGTGTCTATTACAAGCCTCACAGGACAAGTCAGGCCTGCAGCCTCTATTCATATGGCCATTGTGAACTTTATAATAACAATACTGAAACAGTTGTCACTACTGCTTAACATTTTCATATAATCCAGACTTCACAGCAGATCTGTGCCGTTGCCATGCTAAAGGTAATTACTATTAATCAATGTATATTACACTGGCACTCTAGTTTCTAGCATGACTGACTTAACTGTGGTCTGATGTGCACTTAAAAATCAACATCAATGTGCTTGATGAGAGTCTCAAATCGTGTCTCTTTAGAAGCTAAGCTTGCGGTGCCATAACCAGAAAGTCATTTTAGAAGAATGAGGAAGTATTCAAAATAAAATCACGACTGTTATCCTGACAGTTAAGGAGTGGTGATGACACTCATTTCTCTTTTAGTCTAATTATTTAAGGCAGAATCTATTATCTAACAATAGTTCCATATTATTAACAATGCCATGGGATACATTTACGACTAAAATAACATTAATAGATGGGAAAAAAATATACCGTACATTATAAATCCTGATCTATATTTCTAATAATAATATGGATATTGCAGTGGTTTAATTAGCTGTCATCACAAAATAAAGTCTATATCGAGCTATGTCTCGCATGACGTCTTTAGTGTATGGTTTCATTCCCACCATGAACCTATCTGCAGATGCCAATGTGCCCAGGCATGCTCAGTGCCAATTAATGGCTCTCAAGCACTTAGTGGAAGTGAGTGACAGATGACAAGACACTGACTAACAGTTTATGTGCTTTGAGGAGCACCACTCTATGAAGACAAGTTTGCCCATTGGATAATGGAAGTGATTGTGTGGGCATACATGGATGCAGGTCTTCAATTATATGCCACTCAGAGCTCTATTGCTACCATCTGAACACCAAGATGAGACCCATCTCTTGCAGCACATTTGCAGCAACATGAAGTTCACCATCTTTCACTACCAGATTTAATAGTCTGAATGTTGCTTTGTCGTCATCCGGTGCTTTATCGCTAGTTTGAGTAATTCTCATCCTCAATAGAGTACATTATCAAGACCACCGTTCACAATCCTCTTATTAACAATATAATAACAATAAAAAGCTTAACCCTGGCTTATTATCCTTCAAAACCCTGATTTGGACCCAAGGTAGAGGAATGTTTCACATTTCTAATTTAGAAGCGGTATTAACACAGATTTTTACCCCGGGTTATGAAACCCTGAGCTGAAGCAAAATTGGTGCTAACTCTGCACTGTGGGGCAAAACGTGTACAGTGTGAAATTATGTGGTGTTAGAATGTTACGGCTTGATGCTTAGCAACTACATTCAAGGGTTTAAGAATGTACAGTGTGAAACGTCGGATTGTGAATAGCCAGGATTAATTGTTAACCCTGGGTAAAGTATGAGCAGTGTAACACATCAAACAAGATAACTCAGGATTCCTTTTATCCAGAGTTTACAATCATGCAGGGAAACTATTTCCAGTGTGTAAAGCCCTTGAGTGCTTCTCTCTTGTCAGTCTCTAAAGTCTCTTTTTTATGAGTGCTGCCTGCTATTAGTGCTTTAGTCTTGCAAGTTCCACCTTTGTAACAGCTTAAATAGACCTTAGATAGCATCTACAAGGAAACTAGAATAAGAGGAAATAGAACAGAAGGTTATATTTGTAAACTGAATGAAAGACCACAAGGGCCACCAGGGTCAGGCAGTTTGATCATAACAGCTAGAGGAAGAGCATGAACAAGCTATCATGTAGCTATCATGGAGCACAGGCTACATGATATTGTTACTATGCTCTAAATGCTTTAGTTCCAAATCATACCATAGGACTTTCAATCATAGAATAATCGCAGCACAATTACAAAAGGTACCCTTTTTCTGTATGCAGTACCTAATCTCAAAAATGCAAAATGGACAAAGAAAACATTTCTTCATCCATTTCACCAGCTTTATAATATCCATGGCCGGGGCAAATTTGTTGGTTATTAAAATCTGATCCAATCTGTTATTAGATGTAAATCCTCCTCACCTTAAAAAGGGCAGAAAATGAACAGAATATAATATCTGTATGCAGTCAAGACATGCAAAGTAATATTACATGTGATTCTTGAATGAAGAGGTAATGAATCTTGTACCTGACTCAGGGTCCTCCCAGAAGGCAGACACTTTAGCCACATAGGGGAGGGACTTCTTTCGGGGGCCAGAACGCAGCAGCACAGTGTCTCGCACCCTGATTACTTCTCCGTCTCTCTGCACGCCTTCATAGCACCTGCGTAGTGCTGGCGTCTCCTCACCCTGTAGGTCATCACCATGGATAAATAATAAATACTTACACGCAAAACACTGCAAGTCTACTTCATTGATACTGTGCTTTAAAAACATCCTGCTGTAAATATATGAATATACAAGAAAAAAAGTCAATGAAAATGCATGAATATTTAGACAATATTTAGAGAATATTGACTAAAGTAATAGACGGTCATATATTGATTGGCATTGCATTTATTTAGGCAAGTTATTTTTTCTTACTCTGAGGGAAACCCCCAGAATATTTCAACGGTACATCAAAATCTCTTTTCCTTTTATTTTCCACGAAATTCCACGTTTGAGCAACATTATGGTTAACTGACTAAATCCAGTTTCCCCAGTTGACATTCTTTGAATTACTGTCTTAATTTAGGCCTTTCTATCAGTACACTGACATGAAATTGAATTCATTTTTAATCAATATAAACAAATGAATTATTTTATGGCCGCAAGTCTGATATAAAATGAATCAGGACACTGTTGACTTTCAGTGTGGGATGTTTTTTCCCTCTGTAGGGATAACCTTACACAGAAATTTAGTGGTTGAATATAACGCCTTCAAATTTTAGATGCTTATAAACAAGTACTTCAGAGAGCAGAATGGGTTTAATATCACCATTTACTTTTAATTAGTTTGAAAAAAAAAAAAATTATGAATATTGTTGCCCCTAGCAGGCTAAGTAAAAACAAACTACAAATTCTTAAATCTTCGAGTGTCTACTTTCATATGAGTTATTAAGCCTCACTGTGGAGTGTACCATCACAACGAATATCAATGCTGAACATGGGCACCACAAAACAGGTGCAAATTCCATCTTTTTGGCCTCTGGGAAAAAGAGCTATAAAGTGATATCACACCAAAAACACACACATTATATATATATATATATATATATATATATATATATATATATATATATATACATATATATACATATACATATATATACATATACATATACATATATATATATATATATATATATATATACATAATATATATATATATATATATATATATATATATATATATATATATATATATATATATATATATATATATATATATATACATACATACATACATACATACATACATACATACATACACACACACACACACACACACACACATATACATATATACATACACACACACATATACATATATATATATATATATATATGTTTGAGGATTTCACCTTAAGCCTCTTACATGTTTAATAGCAACTCAGCTCCTTCATTTCTTGTACATTTTTTGCAATTTTAACAGTCCATATTTTAGTGTACTAAATTGTAGGGCATTGGTGGCTCAGTGGTAGGTTTCTCGCCTACCATGCGGATGGCCTGGGTTCAATTCCCAGCCAATGCCCAAACCCCAGCCAGTGGATCCGGCTTAAAACCTGTGCCAAGTTGTCGTGCAACCCCGAACAGGGAGCAGCCGAAAGCAACTTCTCCTTATTATTATTATTATTTTAGTGTACTAAATTAAATACATAAAAATGGAGGTCACGTTTTGAAGAGGAAGTGTGTCTCAGTTATTGAACTTTTAGTAAAGTTGTGTGTAAATGTTTGCGTAAGCCAAACTGAACTAAAACTCTTCCGTGGATTTGTAAAAGTTTCAGAAATGCAGACTTTCTATGTATTTAGCCACACCCACAAACTCCATAAAAGGAAGAGCTCACAGAGTGCCAAGGTGAGCACTAAACAGCCGGGGAAAAAAAGAAAAATAAGAATTTCTTAGAGGCAAAAGTGGCTGAACTTTTGATTCATTTCTAAGAGAATTTAAAAATACATTTCTCGGTGTACCCAGTGAGAAAAATACAGAGAGAAAGCAAGTGGATGCTCAGAGTG
The DNA here is from genome assembly GCA_033459395.1 of Hemibagrus guttatus. Classification (NCBI taxonomy): domain Eukaryota; kingdom Metazoa; phylum Chordata; class Actinopteri; order Siluriformes; family Bagridae; genus Hemibagrus; species Hemibagrus guttatus. Next base: position 10,103,587 of record JAUCMX010000008.1, on the reverse strand, counting down.
GAGGAGGGAGGACACTGCAGCAACTCTCAAGAGACATTAGTTCAAGTTTAAAGCAAATGTGCCAATCACTGCAAAATGTGAAAAGTTGAAAATAAAGCTTGCTATGTACAATAGATGAAACAGACAACTGAATTTTTCCTGTGTATGTCAGAGGCCTTTGCTTTACAGAAGTATGATGAGCCACTGACATGCGGTAACTATGACCTCACCAGGGTCTTCATTTAGGCATGGAGAAGGAATGATGTATTCAGGAACACGCTGGATGATGGAATACAGCACACTACACAGTATGGGCTCGCTGGGGGCTGTGAGACACTTCAGTCGATTTTCTTCTTTGAAATGTGCCATGTTCTTTTCATTGGACGTATTAATTTACGCCTAACTGAAGTCATATTAGTTGTAAAATGAATCTGATGGGGAGTTCACTAGTTAGTCTTCTCATGCTTACATTTATGCACACACACAAGAAGGAATGGTTTTTCTGAAGGTACGTCTCTTTCTGGTTTCCGTTTCCTGTGTAAATGCTCCAAGCAAACGATTCATCAATAAATTTGTTTGTGTCCTGTTTGATATCCGAGACCTCATGTTTCAGTTTTGTGAAAACTGAATCTTTCTTACTCACACTAAATGTGTATATTGTTATTATTATTACTACTACTACTTCTATTATACACTAAGACAAGTATCCTACTGCAAGAATAAACTACCTTACAAGTGATTCTTGGCTCCAGTATTAATATTATTTACATTTATAATGACAATTACCATTATTATAATAAAATACATTCAATAATGTAGTTCTTAATATTTTGTTAATAATGATAATAATAATAATAATTTTACTAACCAAACAAGCTCTAATTTTAATACAAGAGAGAGAGATTAAAATACATTTAGTGTATTATTATTATAAACATTTTTGAAGAAATTCACTTATATTTCACACTCTCTCACCAATGCCATTTAATAAATCATTCGAAGGATTTTGGCCTTTGGTCCTGTTTTAAGAAAGTTAAATCACCCTTTTTAAAAAAATTTTAACACAAAGACTAGATGGCTTTTAATGAAGGCGGTAAGTCTTTTTCTGTAGCAATTATGTTATTAATCATTTATGATCTTTAGGTTGTGCCCTTTGTGTACTTTAGATTAGAATTTAATGTAGGAAGACACAAAAACTAAGATCATGTCTTACTCTCTCTCTCTCACACACACACACACAGCTCCACAGTCTCAGTACTGCAAGGCAACACTCTCCTGTTCTCACATCCTCCCCCAGCTATTTTCTCATCAGAACAGAACAGAAGAGAACTTGAGTACGCACCACTATGAATACCTCCTTTTCAGCGGCTGTGCCCACAGGCAGCCAGCCGTTGGTGGCCCGCCGCCGATTGATCTTGGCCTGTTTGGTGCTTGGACTGCCATGGCTGCCTCCCAGCTGGCCCTCCTTCACATGGGGGCAGACAGCTGTGTCCCGTATCGCAGAGCGAGAGCTGCTGGGCGGCTTGGCACTCTGAGGGCACTCTCGCCCTACATGTAACTGGACCTGAGGACGCCCAGTGTCCGGCAGAGGAGACTGCAGGTGGGGCATGGGCTGGGTGGCAGTAGGCACGCTGGGGATTGGGCAGACAGACAGGGGCAAGGTGGGGGGCATAGAAATAGAGGGGCTGTGCTTGTCCAGTGGGTATGGGTAGTCCTCTGTAGGAACAGGGAAGGAAAAGGGTTAGTGTGAAAACAACCTAAATACAGTAGTGTAGACAATGCTGTGTACTGACATAGAGAAATGCGGGAAGGAAAACCGTGATTATTAGTAATTTCGACATTTCCTGCAATTATGTCAATTTTTTAAAAAGAGCCTCTTTGAGAAACTGCTTTAAAATGCAGCAATTTAACTGGAAGAAAATCTGGTCTGCATGAATGTATAAATGTATTCATGTGTTATTGTAGTTATTAAGTGATTAACCGATTACTGGATTAAAAAGCTACACTATTTTTCTTGAAATCCTTAGTGCTGGTTTCTATCTAACCCTTGAGCAGGAAGGAACAGATTCTCAGATTCTGCCTGGATGATAAGATCTGAATCACACTAATCACACTCACAACCTTTCTTTCCACAGCTGGAAATGTAAATAACTAAATAAGTAGTACATAATTTTTGCGGACAAGTTTAATGCTGTAATCTGTGATTCTACATTTTAATAGCTCATTAAACAGCTAACAGGTCTTTGAAATAGTGGCTGTAAAAATCATTAACACTCGAGCCGCACGTCACGGAAATCATATCAATCTTAAGCACCTAACCTCTTCTGGCATTCTGACAACCATCCTCACAATCCGGTCTTCGCGTTTTAGCTCGGTTGCTGGTTGAAGCGTCGCAGAGATACGACAGCTACGGTATTCCCGAGTAATTTACCTCCTTTCAAACAGCCATCAGACGGTCTCGGAGCACTGATGTGCTACTTTAGTCTATAATCGCCCTTCCTTATGAGGTCACTGGGCAGTGGGCCAGCGCAAATAAAAGGTAACAGCAAATGCGTTTGTGGATCAATCCTTTCTCCGAACTTAATAGACCCTGCTTGCTTATTCTGGCCTCTCAGGGAGGCGACTAGCCAAGCATGGGAGAGAATGTGCAGCTCACTGCATGTTCACTCAGCTGTTAAGTCTCTGTATTATTACAAGCGGACTTGCACGCCTACAAAACAGGGATTGCACTAGTCATCATAGTGTATATCAGCTATACAGTAAATTCTGCACAATGATTGAAAAGAGCCAGAGCTCGAAATGAGCAATTTACTGCCAAACATTTCAGCTGTCTGTTGAACCAGTCAAATATTTACCACAAGCATAAGTTTATTAAAAAACAAAAAACATACTGAAAAGTAATTTATTTACAGAGGACCTCAGGCCGCAATACAGTGTTCAATAGCTGATGTGCTCCTTCATTAAAGCAGCAAAAGTTGAAATGATTTAAACTTATAACATATATTATCTTTTTTTATTCCAGAGGCCATATAAACCTACATTTTCTGCTCTCGCTGAAATGCACCGAGCGGCTCTTTTGTTACCACAACAGCCTGTGGTGTGTAGGCTTTCTCTATGAAGTGCTTCTGTCTAGAAAGTACATTAGTGTTCTGCAGTGTGCTGGTGGAAATGGTAAGGCTGTAAGTATTTTTCGTTTATTTCCACTTGATAAAGAACAGTTTTTTCTACAAACGTGTAGTGGTCAGTATATTATTTGTTTAAATTAGGGTTGTTGTGCTTTCAGGGTTAGTGTACATGATATGATTGGATGGTTTACTTTCTTAAAATACAGCTCTTCTTTACAAACCCTCAGTCTTTTTTATGTAATTGTTTAATTTATGATCAATTCATCCTTAAACATATCATTCTGAAGCCTTTTTAAGATTAGACTACTTTTTCATGAGAATATGGAGTAATGTATTGTATATCTCTAGGATTTTAGTCCCATCTGAATCTGTCGGCTCAGCAATTTGTACGCTCACTTAACCATATTTTACCTTTTATGAAATACAATATAAATAATGCCATATTTTATATCTATATCCTGTCTGATTTGACAACTCAATAAAGACTCCATTAGATCCTAATGTAAAAAAGAGGTCTTAAAGGCACTCCAGGAAGCCAAAAACAAGCTAAATATAAAAGCACTAAAAAATAAAACACATAAGATATTTAAAAGAACATGGCCATGAAGGCTACTTAAATGACTATTATCACAGGTATAACCTACATACTGTACATAAAGCCTTGTATGTTCATAATGTTATGGTCATATGTCCTACTACGAGAGAGAGGCGTACATCTCTGTGGTACAGAGATTATAATTACTACAGACATCCTAAATCAACAGCCAAATATCCAGAAACCTTATTCAGCTGAAAGACCAAAAAAAAAAAAAAAAAAAAAAAAAATTGAGGATTTAATCTTTTTGTTTCCGTTTGGTTTTTGTTGCATATCTAAAATGAAGTGCAGGGGGATCATAGTAAATTTCCTATTTCCAATTTCACTATTTCATAGTGATATCCTTTCATTTTCACCACCAGGCACGTTTTTAAACAGTCGATTAATACTGTGATGCCACGATGATGAAATTACCATAATCCTAACACATCTAGCTCAAATATACATGACAAAATCTAACAAGACTCAGAGGACACTTTGCACAATACACACTACAATTATAACTACTGTACACACATATAATAAGCATACACGCTATAATATAATAAGTTTACACTAAAGTACAACTATATACCTATTGGCATTTTATAGCGAATTGAATAAGCCCCCAAACATCATCTGATTAATAACCGGGACTGCGTCAGGTCCGATGGTTATTAAGCAACCAGCACTAGTCCTGTAATGCTTTGTGGCTGTTCCAAGGTTGGTAAAAGACTACAGCTGCCACCTTACAAAGAAAAGCCAGTTCAAGTCTCTTGCCAACAAAAATAACCAGCACCCTGCCCACCTGTGGCAATTATTCACATTCAAACTAGCATTGAAAAGAGAGCAGTGAGCAGACAGACATAGTTGAATGGCTGCATAAAGAGGAAGAGGATTTTCATCATTGAGTCAAATCATTACATTCTTTCTCTTTTTTTGGGGTAGTCTTTTTAAAGCATCTCAATAGCTTTTATTTCTCTATTTCACCCTTTTGTGCCACATAATGTTTAAAGATAGGCCTTACAACTGACAGTTTGAGGTCTTGTGTGAACAAAGGCTTAATATATCCTACATCCAGTTGCTAATTAGGAGTTAAAGTGTTTGCGACTAGACCTCTGCCGGGTTCCGGTTAACTGGACTTACTGCAGTTAATATTGCCCCATGACATTAAAATTTAATTAAGAAACACTCATGCATTTATTTCGTTTTTAACAAACCTCACCAGTATACTTTTTGCTCTCCTTACACATTAACTGATTATTCCTATTGCATTTGTCGTAACTTGTTTTACATAGACAGGTGCATCTCAATAAATTAGAATGTCGTGGAAAAGTTCATTTATTTCAGTAATTCAACTCAAATTGTGAAACTCGTGTATAAAATAAATTCAATGCACACAGACTGAAGTAGTTTAAGTCTTTGGTTCTTTTAATTGTGATGATTTTGGCTCACATTTAACAAAAACCCACCAATTCACTATCTCAACAAATTAGAATACTTCATAAGACCAATTAAAAAAAAAAAACATTTTTAGTGAATTGTTGGCCTTCTGGAAAGTATGTTCATTTACTGTACATGTACTCAATACTTGGTAGGGGCTCCTTTTGCTTTAATTACTGCCTCAATTCGGCGTGGCATGGAGGTGATCAGTTTGTGGCACTGCTGAGGTGGTATGGAAGCCCAGGTTTCTTTGACAGTGGCCTTCAGCTCATCTGCATTTTTTGGTCTCTTGTTCCTCATTTTCCTCTTGACAATACCCCATAGATTCTCTATGGGGTTCAGGTCTGGTGAGTTTGCTGGCCAGTCAAGCACACCAACACCATGGTCATTTAACCAACTTTTGGTGCTTTTGGCAGTGTGGGCAGGGGCCAAATCCTGCTGGAAAATGAAATCAGCATCTTCAAAAAGCTGGTCAGCAGAAGGAAGCATGAAGTGCTCCAAAATTTCTTGGTAAACAGGTGCAGTGACTTACACGATGAAAAACACGATGGACCAACACCAGCAGATGACAATGCACCCCAAATCATCATAGACTGTGGAAACTTAACACTGGACTTCAAGCAACTTGGGCTATGAGCTTCTCCACCCTTCCTCCAGACTCTAGGACCTTGGTTTCCAAATGAAATACAAAACTTGCTCTCATCTGAAAAGAGGACTTTGGACCACTGGGCAACAGTCCAGTTCTTCTTCTCCTTAGCCCAGTTAAGACGCCTCTGACGTTGTCTGTGGTTCAGGAGTGGCTTAACAAGAGGAATACAACAACTGTAGCCAAATTCCTTGACACATCTGTGTGTGGTGGCTCTTGATGCCTTGACCCCAGCCTCAGTCCATTCCTTGTAAAGTTCACTCGAATTCTTGAATGGATTTTGCTTGACAATCCTCATAAGACTGCGGTTCTCTCGGTTGGTTGTGCATCTTTTTCTTCCACTCAACTTTCTGTTAACATGCTTGGATACAGCACTCTGTGAACAGCCAGCTTCTTTGGCAATGAATGTTTGTGGCTTACCCTCCTTGTGAAGGGTGTCAATGATTGTCTTCTGGACAACTGTCAGATCAGCAGTCTTCCACATGATTGTGTAGCCTGGTGAACCAAATTGAGAGACCATTTTGAAGGCTCAGGAAACCTTTGCAGTTGTTTTGAGTTGATTAGCTGATTGGCATGTCACCATATTCTAATTTGTTGAGAGAGTGAATTGGTGGGTTTTTGTTAAATGTGAGCCAAAATCATCACAATTAAAAGAACCAAAGACTTAAACTACTTCAGTCTGTGTGCATTGAATTTATTTAATACACAAGTTTCACAATTTGACTTGAATTACTGAAATAAATGAACTTTTCCACGACATTCTAATTTATTGAGATGCACCTGTAAACCCTCCTGCTTAGAAAGTGAAGGACAAGTAGAAAAAGCCCACAGCAGTTCAGTCGATATAAAGAAGTGACGCCATTTAAAACAACCAGCCCAACATCTTCTGCCAGCAAGCACTATCTACCTTCTCTCTGAGTCAGCAAAGGCCCACAACAAGCAGCCGGTTGTGTCACATGACCATTTCCAAGGCATTTTTCAAAAGCACTGTATACAATATAGCCAGTATGAGGCAGGGAATATTACCTGTCTGAATTAATGATAACCTTCTTAGCTCAAGTTATGCTACATTTCAGCACTGTGGATATGCTACAATAGAAAGATTCGACAAAAGGGGGTGTGAGGGAAATTAAACATACTTTCCTGATTTTTTTTTTTTTACTTCAAAATGATTTAAACATAGCCAAGCATTTCTGCAATACGGTCTTCTGCATTTCACCTTCTGCCAAACATTTTCCTTTACTGTTATCTCAGTATGTATATTCTCTGAACAGCACAGCCCCAGTTATGGCACAAGTGTTGTGGCTGATTCAATTGAGGAGCTCATGCTAAGGGCAAATGGATTTTCATCCCATTTGCCTTGTCTTACCCATCTTGATTTTGTGGCTGCAGCTGGAGCATCCGGCACTGAATGAGCAGCCCCTGTTAGCGATGGGCTGAGTGTGTCTGTAGGCACAGCCGCTGATCCTACACGCTTCTCCGTAACACGTCCCCACAGAGTTGCAGTACACTGGATGAGGAATTGCTGAAGGATGAGACACCGGAGAGGGCAGTAGTTTGGGTCTCTGGACCCCAGTAGGACACAGTGTAATAGGAGGTACAGAAGGTGGCGCATGGGGTCCAGGACTTGTACTTACAGGAAGCGAGGACGTCCCATGGTGCGCAATGTGGACATAGTAACCAGGGTAGCATGGGTAAGAATGAGTGCCTAGGGTCAAAGCTGGGTGGGTTAGTGTGTGAGGGGACGGAAGGAATCCTTTTACAGAAGGCAACGGATGCTGTTCTGGTTCGGGATATGCCTTCTGGCCAAGGAACAGGGCTAACCGGTGACAGTATTCCACAGATCTCTCTTGGGAACAGCAGTAACATGAATTCACATCAGTCTCAGTTTTCTCCTCTTTCACAGGCTTCAAGGAGTAGCTCAGCATAGAACGGCATTGGTATCCAGGTTTAATGAAGTCGTGGCCCCCGGAAGTGCCTTCCCACAAAGTGTCAGTCTTGAGCGCCTCCTTCTTGCAAAGGTTGCAGCACTGTTGAGATACCGGCGGATTGGACAGGCATGGCGGGCTCAGTTGTTTTTTATTCTTTCCCTGCAGTTGTTTTGTTCGTGCTCCTCCGCTGCCTGGCTTGGCGTCTGTTTTCGCTCGCCGTTTCGCTCCGGATGAGGTGCTAGTTAGTTTCAGAAGAGCAGCCGCATTTAAACCTGCTAGACGCCTTGGGGTTGGACTATTGAGATTCTGCTGATCCAGATGTTCGGACTCGGTCTTTGTTTTCTTGTTTTTTTTCGGATTTGTATTCTCCTCTCGTTCTCCTGGATGTGTCCGTTTTTGGCCTTCTAGTCCTTTCTTTGAACAGTCAGGTTCTCCTTTTGGGAGTTCACCATCAACCTTTTGAGAATTCTGCTGTTTTTTGGACATTTGAGAATCCTCTCGAAATAACAACAGGCTGTTGACTGCCTCTGCATTAAGAGAGGCCAACCGTCGCTTTCGAGGTTCTAGCAGTTCCGGGTATAAGGCAGTTTTGTCAAGTTTGGGGTGGCTTTTTGGTCCAGGCGTTGACTGGCATATCTTGCAGCCCTTCTTCCGACACTTGCAGGGTTTGGTCTTTCCCTTCTTTCCCTTCATATTTCTTTTCCCTTTGTTCTTAGGCACAGCTTTCATACTGCCCTTACAAGTTCCTCCTTCTTCTAAGCGAGTTAGTAGAACACAGCAGTTTAAGGAACCCACGTCACTCATTCCCTGCCGTCCTCTGAGGGGATAAAGCTTCCGGTCGCTATCTGCACTATGCTGCTTTTTGTCCTTATCTCTTCCTCTCTTATAGGAATGCCTTTTAGTCTTCTTTTCTAGCACTGGGCATTCAGGCCAGGTTCTGCCCATGGTTTCAGCATGTATCTGGCAGCTCACCTGCTCCTTGGATTCACTTCGGTATCTACATAAAGAGTTCCTCTGCCGTGCATGTGTCATTACAATCTTCCATGCAGATCCTACAGTGGGGAGAAAAAGGAAATGCTCAAACTCAGTTGTGATAGAAACATGCAGGTCTGTAAATACTGTAGTTGATTCATTCAAATTATAGTTCCTGTTCTGACTTCGGCTAATGGATGCTGAAATCGATACGGCTGACTATGCAAAGTAAAGATAGATCTAATAACTATATTATGAGCCCTGCACTGAATTCTAAGATATCATCCGTTTTCAAAAAACTTCTGTAAAAAGAATTTATACAAATCATCTCCCATATATGCATAACTGACTGCAAGGGAAAAATACATGCAGAATGTAAACACAGCCGTGATGAATGAGGTCTTTTGAGTAGGCTGCTTTTGTTATTTATCACCATAAATATTCTGCCGTCTGCGTTCGGATAAGTATAGGACTTAAGCCTGAAGTCAATATTTAGAAGCTGAAGTTCAAATAGCACACAAATCTACATGATTAGGACAGTTACTCCCTATTTAATATTTTCTTTAAAGATTAACACTATACATCACACAGATTAACAAGTAACAGGGAAAAATACAACCAGAGCCGTTTTCCACTTACCAAGAGTCCTGCTTACATTTTTTGGCAACATATTGTATAAACCATACATGCATACAATAAAGGCCACCATAAACAGTCTAGAATGTTGCAGGATTTGTTTTGTTTTTTAACATACTATGGATTATTCTCTCTATTACTAGAGCATTACTACTTTTACTACCTCAGAGCCTCCGGATTCGAGCTAACTGTTCATACAAACTGCCCGGTTTGACCTACTGACATGTTCTTAACACTAGCCCTTCTAGAGTCCCTCAAGGGAGACATGATTTGTAAATCTTCCTTTTCCTCCTGTAAATGATCCCTTTTTCCACTGACAAGTTGCTGGTACTTGTTCAAGGAAGCGGTAAACCCATTTTAAGAAATAGCCCACATTTCCACTGCTTTAAGAGCTGAACCATTATGTAATCAGAATATTAGAGATCGGGCACCAGCAGTTTGCCGTTGGAAATGGATTAGATTTAAAGGATTTTATATTTGAAATGAATGGAATTTTGCGTACAAGTGAAACGGCTGTGCAAATTTCACACGTGACGAGATGAAATTCAGCTGTAGCGTTATATTTTCAAGCATGAAGATGGAGAATAGAGAATTTAGATAGATAGATAGATAGATAGATAGATAGATAGATAGATAGATAGATAGATAGATAGATTTTATTGATCTGAAAAGAGAAATTAAAATTAATCTGAAATACAACACTACAGGAGCAAGATGGTGAGAAAATGGTTTCCAGTGAAATTATTATTGTAGCATTTCCCTACCCAGAAAGCCATTATTTTTTTAGTTGTCCTGTTGCATACTTCTATTTTTACTCTCTCGACCATGATGACAAATAACGAGGCAATCTGTGGTTAGAAAAAATAAATAAAAAAGCACGGTCTGTACTTCATGGAGCTGTTAGACAAGTGAGTTCACATAAAGATGACAAACGTATCAGAACTAATTTCATAGATAGGTTTAAGATAGTGACATTTACTGAAAGAAAATAAAAACCAGGAGGATTACACTTCCTCAGCAGCCTGCAATAATTCCAGAAAAATAACATCTTTTACTACTTTAGCCTTGACAGAATACACTGACTGTCGTGTTGTCATTAAATGCACAATTAAATAGTTCAATACAACCCTCAAATATTTCATGTACATAAAGATAGCGACAGCCTAGCGTAATTGTATTACGTTCTTTCTACGTAACATTATTCCAGATCACACAAAATGACTGAGTTTAAACAGAAAATTTAACTGCGCTTAAAAAGAAACAACAACTCTGTCCAATCAGTTTTTTTAAGTAGACAATGATCCCTTTCACCATCCTTTTGTTACATACGTCATGTGGAACTGCAAGTAAATGGTTTTTGGGGGTGCTGCCTGTATAATACTGAATGACCCCAAAAGCAAGTGTATAAATGGTTTAGTGTTTAGTACTGGGAACGTGGCTCTAGAGACAAAGTAGCCTAGTTAATCAAACCTCCATGTGAATTGATGTTAACTTTGAACCCAAGTAATCTACAGAGAAATCAGATCAGTTTTTTTCCCCTTCTCTCTTTCCCCTGCTCTCTCAATCTCTCTCTTTCTCTCCCCCTTTCTCGCTCTCCCTTCTCTCTTTCTCCTGCTCTCTCAATCTCTCTCCTGCTCTCCCCCTTTCTCTCTCTCCCCTCTCTCTTTCTCCTGCTCTCTCAATCTCTCTCCTGCTCTCTCTCCCCCTTTCTCCTGCTCTCTCAATCTCTCTCCTCTCTCCCCCCCTTCTCTCTCTCCCCTGCTCTCTCAATCTCTCTCCTCCTCTCTCTCTCCCCCTCTCTCTTTCTCCCTTTCTCTCTCCTCCTCTCCCCCTCTCTCTTTCTCCTGCTCTCTCAATCCCTCTCCTGCTCTCTCTTTCCCTCTCTCTCTCAATCTCACTTTCTCTCCCCTTCTCTTTCTCCTGCTCTCTCAATCTCACTCCCCCTTTCTCTCTCCCTCTATCTCTCTATGCTGAGGTTGGGGAATTGATCTGACTGAAAGGACACGACAAACAAAACAAGAAAAAACAAAAAAAAACAAAAACACACACACACACACACAGAGAGAGAGAGAGAGAGAGAGAGAGAGAGAGAGAGAGAGAGAGAGAGAGAGAGAGAGAGAGAAATGATTTACTGCGATGTCTATAATAATCACATTTAGAGATGTTTAGAGATGTGCTGAGGAGGAGAAGCGTGTTGGGAGCAGATCACATAGGGCGTTACACCGACCCTAACATTCCCGATTTCAAATCGTGGCGCTTGGGGGCTTTTAACACCCCCCTCACACAGACCTTACACACACACACACACACACACACACACACACACACTCACGGAAAGCTGAAGTAAATCGGCCAACTCCAAAGCAGAACAAATGAATCCCACCTCAGTGTTCAGAATAAGACCCAGAAAGCCGAGCAGTGAGAAGCGAACGCCTCCTGCTCCTCGATCCTTCACAAACCCAAACCCAGCGACGATACGTCAGCGCTAAACGAGCTGCTTCTACACGCAACCGAGCACTTCAACAAAACAGCATAAAGCCACTGATTACCCCGAATCACTCGCACTGTAATCCTTCACACACACACACACACACACACACACACGCGTTTCTTTCCCTTAACGACGAACACACAGGAACAGGCGAAGGCGCACAACCGATAAAAACAGATTAGTAATCCTGCGTTTACCTCCGAGTCCACTCTGTCAGCCGAGCGCGAATAGAGAGAGAGAAAAAGCGTCACATTCCTAAAGCGGTGAAATTCCCGGATTCGGGTTATTAAAAATGAGCTCGATGTTCAGCAGGGAAGCGAGACGAGGAGCGAGCAGCAGCAGCTGACAACACACGGCTGAAGCGGTGACCTACTTCCGAAGTAGCGCACGATAATATCCATGCGCTGCCGTCGCGCCGGGACCACGCGTCGCTAACAGAGTTAAGAAAGGACGAGAGGATCGTTTCTGATGCATCCTCTCACTCTTTTTATTCCCTTACATTCAGTAAACGGGTGTGTGTGTGTGTGGGGGGGGGGGCAAAATACCGAATTTAATAACCAAGCTCATCAGCTGTTTATGGTTTCGACGTAATCAAAGGTCTCTTACGTAACGAGCGGTCACTTCAAACCTCACTCTGAGCTCTCCTGACACGCTTGAAGCACTATAACTAGCCGAGTTGATCACCACCAAACCTGTTCCTGGATCACTAAAATCCCTGGTGCTAGTGCTTGGATACACCTGCTCCAGATCATTAGCCTGCTTGATTATCCAGATCCGGATTAGGAACCGGATTCTACTGGGAGGGTGAGCTCCAGGAGGAGGTGCGGCGAGCGCCGGACAATTCCCGATGAACCGTTCGAGATCGTCAGCTAAATGGTTTGACCCGGGCAGACTGTAAGAGAAGTAGCAGTTGCGTAGTTCTTCGAAAGCGCTCACAAAAACAATTAGTGATGTTTTAAGATGACTTGTCACACTAGAATTCTATAATAGAGGAATTCTAAATTTTATAATCCATGTCAGATTGTAAAACATGTTCCCAGCCCTGGATCTTGGAAGGAGTAGCCCGCTGTCCAGCACATTTGGTGGTTTTTCTGCTCCAGCTCACACACTGCATCTCAGAGAAGGCTGTAAATTAGCTGAGGAGTTTAACTAGTTGGAGATTTAGTGAAGAAACTCTAAAATGTGCAGGACAGGGAGTTCTCCGGGAATCTGTGGATTATACAACGAAGATCTTCTAGCGATAGACCTGCGATCGAAGAAAACGTTCCAATTACATCATCAGTCAGCATGATCTGGGCTTATGAAGAATTTGGAGTTGTAGAAATGGAAACATCCTTCAAAGTGAGCCTGAGGTTTTCAGCATTTTTCAGATATATATTTTTTCTTGCCGATGAGACTAGCGGATCTGTAGCTGACCCGCGAGTTTGGATTCCTCCTTTCGCTTTATACCTGCGTCATAGCAGTGGTTACACTCTGAGATTAATCCAAAAAGTTCTGCCGCTGCCAGAACTTTCTCGTCAGCCATCTTTAGTTAAACTGGCTGATTGTGAGCACGTCAGATTACATTTTAAATAATTAAATTAAATAATTCTTCAATTCTTCGACGTGAGATTTTTGTCTGTGATGGCAAAATCAATCCAAAACTCATACAGTCCCAAGCCAGCTTATTGAAACCAATTCTTCTAATGGCACCTCCAGTAAAACAGCATATAATTTGTGAATGACGCTCATTGTTGCAAGATTATTATTATTGATAATTAACCCTCGGAACAAATAATCGTTCGCTGCCGCTTCGATTCCACATGAGCAGTCTTGAGGCTGGTTTGATGAATCATGGCGTTCATATGTTCCAATAAAACACGCAGAGCTAATTACACGGTGACATTCCCAGGGTCACTGTCCTCCTATAGAATGCTCCTGTATTAGTAGCAGTCTGAACTAAGGAGTGTCATACCCAACCCGTCCTCTGTGATTCACTCCCTGAATAAATGTTAAGGATTCTGCTCAAAACAATGGAAGCCAGTTTTAATACATGTCACACCGAGGGTTCGTCAGAATGTTTTAATACATTGCGAGAAACCATGCGTCATCACCCTATAGTATCTTATCCATCACACAGCTTAATCCAGCTCTTGTTTTAATGGGATTTACTTCAGAACTAGGTACTGGGATAAAGCACACTTCAAAGCCAGATAGACATTTTATCATTCTACAGTTAAATCTCGGGGTTTTTTTGCTCCCAATGATTTTGCTTTTAGACATAAGGCAAAAAGAAACCTTTTCCGAACTCAGTCCATCTGCACTGTTTCTGCTGTCGCTTATGTGATTAAAAGCCAGCATATAGCAGATCCCTTACAAATGTGCCTAAAGAATCTAGACAGGTGGCTGTGCCATGAGGGTAAGCAATAACTCTCATAATGCAACATGCACTGATGTTACACTGGGTTAGATACTGGGAAGAAAAGAAAAGAAAAAAATTCTGCACGATATAGTCAGTTAATGAGAGCACTTCACGGTTCCAATGAGACTAAGCGGAGCAACCTGGACGGCATCCAAAAACAGCTGCGCCATCTTGGGGAAAAAAATTACCACTATTCTATGTGACTTACATATGAAATGGTTTAGAATGAAAGTAGCATTATTTGTAAAAGTATACTATTTAAGAAATTAACCTACTGTAAAGATGGTGCAGTATTACATCACTCAGCCTAAGAGTTTCAGCAGTTTATCATTCACATGGCCACAGCTATTAGTTTTTGAACTGATTAACCCTTTTTTGGTCACTACAATGTCCATCATGCATCATATAGGTCATAAGACCACTGTTGAGCCTTTAAACCAGAATAAGCAATCATTAATGGTACAGCATTTGTGAATAAAAACTACGGCTGTGTTTACATTTGGCATTAAAGTGCGATCGCCATAATCCGATCAAGCAGATCGGATCATCAGCCAATCAGGACACGGCGTGTTTACACCGGTCAATATCATGTGGCTTCTGTATCTGGATATCTGATCGGATCTCTTTTTCCCGCACAATATTATAATAATAACAAAAATGGCTCCGCAAAGTCAACCTGAGATGGTAGGTTTTCGTTTAAAAAGCATTTTCAGTCGAGAGATATTTTACAAATCTTGTCAAATTAGAAGAATGAGGAGATTGTAAGTATTATCAAGGTGGATAGCTGGCGTAATGGTAACAATTAAAAGAAACCTATGGGTCTGGGATTGGTGGCAACAAAAATGTGCGTGCCATACAGAGAATGAACGACTTTGCAACTTTCCGGTGCAAAAGCAAACTTTTCATTATATTTGCAATCTACTCCGCCCTCAATTGTATCGCAAAACCACACAGCTATGTGCAGCAATTCCCATGGAGAAAAGAGTTGCTCTGGCCCTGTATTGGTTTGCTACAAACTTAAGTAAGCTTAGCATGAATGCTCGCATCGCTCCACAAAGATATAAATGTGCGAGTCTCAGACGCGCTCATCTGTCTGACAGTTCGGGAGAGGGCAGTGGGAACAATGATAGTGGGCGGGATTTTGCGTCACGTCGACCTGTGAATGCATACTCGACAGCTGGATTGTGTTTACATTATGATAAGATCCGATCACAATGAGCCCTTGACTACCTCCGAACCAGGACTCATTGGTCGGATAACATTCCTTTCAGTGCTTTTCAGTTATAGTACAATTTGATATTTATTTTACATGTCCCTAATCCAGGTTTTTGTCCTCTAAATGATGATTTTTATTAACTTTAATTAGAGGAAGACAATTTTATTTGTTAGGTGTACATCTGTGAAAAGGGCAATTTATTAAGAACTGCTTTCACACCCTGGTATGTGTACTGGACACTCAGTTTTCTGAGAATCATAAATTTGGACTGTGCTGGAGCATGAATCTGTAATGCAAATCCTGCAATCCTGCAACTCTAGAGGCCTGGACCTTCTTAAGATATTAGACATTTTAAAGGATTTGCACTACACTGTATTAAAAAGGAAGTCTTTATGTAATTTAAATGCACACATCTAGTCCGCATGATTTGAATTGAGTAACTAACACAATGATTCTGGTCATCTGACATGACTCGAGTCTAACACCGAGCTCACGAGAACTTACAACACTGGTGTTTTGTAACACACATTACTACTGCGCTGTTCGACCATGCATGTTTGCCTAGATTTTAGAACATTCATTCATTGTCTACCGCTTATCCGAACTATTCTCGGGTCGTGGGGAGCCTGTGCCTATCTCAGGCGTCATTGGGCATCAAGGCAGGATACACCCTGGACGGAGTGCCAACCCATTGCAGGGCACACACACTCTCATTCACTCACGCAATCACACACTACAGACAATTTAGAGATGCCAATCAACCTACAATGCATGTCTTTAGACTGGGGGAGGAAACCGGAGTACCCGGAGGAAACCCCCGAGGCACGGGGAGAACATGCAAACTCCATACACACACAGCGGAGGTGGGAATCGAGCCCCAACCCTGGAGGTGTGAGGCAAATGTGCTAACCACCAAGCCACCGTGACCCCTCGATTTTAGAACAATACATTAGAAATTTAATACTATAGTATTAGATCCCATCAGTGCAAACATCCTTGTCACGGGTTTATGTTAATACTACATGCTCACTCTACATCATTCAATCTAGTCATTAAGAAATCTATTTAGATAAAGTTTAGTATAAGCAATGAAATCACTATTTGTTCAGAAACGTAATATGTTTATATAAACTATACATAATTTTTTTCTTACATCTGACTAACAACATACAGTAGAACCTCTGCATAGGAATTTAATTTGTTCTGGAGGCGAGTTCTTAAGGTGAAAACTTGTATAGCGAAACGAATATTTCCATAAGAAATAATGTAAAAGTAGATAGTCCGTTCCAGCCACCCAAAAATACTACCAATATTACCAATACGAAGCGTATGTAAACTGTATGGCTGCTTACAATGAACTGACCCAAGCAAAGCATTCCATGTCAAGGCTCCTCACAGGAAGTCGTGCCACCATGCTTGGGCTAAAAATAGAACAGTTCACCCACGCCACCAATCTGTTGACAAAAAACGCATGAAAAATCACCGAGCTTTTGAACGCATGCCGAAGCCAACGTTGGTATCATGGGTTGACTCTTTTGAAACAACTTTCGCAGACTGGAAAAATTTGTCAAATTTGTAAACTCGCTTCGCTTCCTTATTTCCACTGACGCAAACAAGTTTTGAATGGCTCCCAGATATATGTGTAATTTAGCTGCCATTCGGTTTGGTTCGTTTGTATGCTGAAAGCCGATACAAATTTCTTGCACAATTTCAATTCTTAAAGCGAAAATTCGTAACGGAGGGCGTTCGTATGCCGAGATTCCACTGTGTTCATTTTTGTTCAGTGTAGAATTTTTTATTTTATTTTTTTATTAAATACACCCATACTTCCATGTTTTGTCTTGGCTTTTTATGTGTGTTTATTGCTTTGGTTTGTTTAGTTTGTTCAAAATAGTAATACGATTCTGATCACACACACGGACACACAGACAGACACACACACAAAAAAAAAAAAATTTCTTGTGTAAATGCACCTGCTAACGACCTACAAATGATTTTGTTGTATCCAGCACAATAAATGAGGCCCATGAAAGACACAAGCCACAACCTGACATGCCTCAAATGAGAGATTAAGGAAGCAAGCTAACAAACATCCTGCACACATGACTGCATACTAACAATGTCATGCGGAAGGAATGCTGATTCCACGTAGTAACATAGCAAAGGATTTCTACAAGACAGGGTCAAACAGGGTCATGAACGGAATGAATCGTTTTCCGACAGGTTTCAGACGAATGAGCTCTTTTTATCAGTACGCTGGAGGGAAATCGACTTATGGGACATTTTCAATCAGTACAAACAAATGATTTTATGGCTGCGAGTCTGATATAAAATGAGTCAGGACACTTTCAGCGTGAGATGTTGTTACCTCTGTTGGATAACCTTACGCGGAATTTTAGTGGTTGAATATAACAGCTTCAAATATTATTTGCTTATAAACAAGCACTTGAGGGAACTCCTAGAGCAGAAATGGGTTTGATTTCACCGTTTACTCTTCTATTAATATGTTGTCCCTCGTACACTAGGTAAAAACAGAAATACTTCCTAAATCGCTGACTTTCTTCTTCCATATAAAGTTATTAACCATCACTGTAGAGTGTGACATGACAAAGAAATTCAATGTTTAACATGTGCACCACAAAACAGGCTCCAAACAAATTCCATTTTTTGGGCTCTGGGAAAAAGATTTATACGCATTTTGTTGACATATTTTGCAAGACACCTGCAGCCTCCACAAGACTGACCTTAGCTACCAAGTAGGAGGCATTAGTCACCTGATTGCCAGTAAAGCACTCATATCTAGCATCTATCAGAGCCCATTAGCAGAGAGAAGGGAAATAAAGGGCTGCACTTCAGCAGCATGCTACTTTTCTCGCATGTGAAGGTAGACCCATGGACGAATCCGGTTCTCCATATCAGAAGTTCATCTTGCGTTATTAACAAAACCTCGGAATAATCCTATAAACGTGCCACGCGAATCGAGAATCACAAACCCGAGTGAATTTCATAGACGTGTCAGACGGATATCGTGGTGACATGCACTTATTCAACCCATCACACTAATAACATCATGTCGTCTGTGGAGCTGTTTGTGCAATTAAGACCCATTAGGCTTGTCACCATGTGGAGCAGCCAGTGTAACATTCCATCCATCTGCACGCTGACAATGAAAAGTGGAAACGTCACCGATGCAACCGTTCAAAAGGTGCGAAGGTTAACACGGTGAGCCATCACCCGCTGCGCTACTGCTCTAACCTAACACACACAGCCTCCGACTAGCCAATATACACACGCTGAAGCCAGCCAAACACTTCTGCCGGAATTTCTTCTCATTCTGTTAAAAAAAAAAAAAAAAAAAGTGTAGCAGAGAAAGCACAGCTTCGTTTCCCTGCTCTCTCGCTTCTCTAATAGAACATGAGACGTGGCTACCCGTGGAATCACGCTGTACAAAAAAATAAAAAATAAAAAACACACAGCAAGTCTTAACTTCATTACAGCATTTAAGTGTGTTAAATACCAATATGTTAGTAAACATTTCTCCAATTTACTTCCAAGATTTGCAAGAAAAAAACCTCTTTAATAGGCAGATATATTTCAGCATACTGTAGGGCCCCTGAGCACGGCCCTTAACCTTCAATTGCCCAGTTGTATAAAATGAGATGAAAGGTAAGATGTTTTGGATAAGGGCGTCACCCAAATGCCAGAAATGTAAATGGGGAGAAAAAATAAATAAATAAAAAAATAAAAAAAAAATCCTTGAGTCACTTAAACTTGGTTCCATTGAGAAACTTTTGGAACTTTTTTATTTTTTTTTATTTTTTTTATTTTTTTTTGGTTAAGTAAAATTCTCTAATGTACAGAAAATATTTTTGTTTTCTTTTTGTTTGTTTGGTGTGTTCCCCAACAGCACCAATTCCATACATTCCTTCTCAAATAAATGAAGGAGAAGAATGAAACAGCTCATTAAAGCTAAGGAAAGCTTTTCTTGCAGAGACAGTTTAAAGTCTGTAATATTTAAAAGGGTTTCAAGATCTGTAATGATCCAATCATTCCAAAGACTGCTTGAGAAAAATGGTGCTTCACAGTATCATCATGCAGCAGATCTGTGATGCTAGTTTCCTCAGTACAGGCTTTTGTTTGCATTTTCTGGCCCGGGCATTAGCTCAGAACAAGACTGTCCGGTCTGCGTCTTTTCCCAACAGAGTAGCTCACTAGAAGTGGTGATGTTGCTTCAAGGGATATGGGAGGGTATGTCAATGTTTTCACTGCATTTCTAATTTGCGTCATAGAGAAAATGGACAAAGAGGAGTGTGGCTGTATTCTACTAATTCATATCGAATGAAGAATCCAGGAAGTAAATGTACTCAAGTGATAATAATTGTAATACTATAATATTAATATTATTATTAATAATAATAATAATAATAAAAAAATAATAATAATAATAATCACAAAGCCACACTTAATTTCTATTACAATATATAAACATTTAATAATACAATCACTGATTGTATTATTGAATGTTAATATATATGAAATAGAAATTCACTTTATTAGAATCACTTCTGCTCATTTGTATTGACGTAAAGAATCAGCCAATCGTGTGGCAGCAGCACAATGTATAAAATCATACAGAAAAGGATCAGTTAATGCTTACTAACATTACAATAGGGGAATTGTGAGATTTCTCTGACATAAATCATGGCATGGTTGTTGGTGTCAGATGGACCGTTTTGAGTATTTCAGAACCTGCTGATCTGATATTTTCTCACACAACAGTCTCTAGACTTTACACAGAATGGTGCAAAAACCCAAAAAGCATCCTGTGAGCTGAGGGTTTGCCGGCTGAAAAACCCTTGGTGATGACAGAGGCCAGACTTGACAGGAAGTCTTTGCATTCTTTACAACTGTGGTGAGCAGAAAAGCAGTTCAGAATGCAAAATACGTTAAACCACGAGGTGGATGAGCTACAACAGCATATCAGGTGAGTACAGACTCGGCCAAACTGGATATCCGAATGTGCATAAATAAATAAAATGGATAGTTAGCATATAAAGCTTAACAAATAAACTATATAGCCAAATATACACTGATAACAACAGGCATAACTTTATGACCATCTGCTTAATATTGTGTTGGTCCCGCTTTTGCTGCCAAAACAGCCCTGACCTGTCAAGGCACGGACTCCACTAGATCCCTGAAGGTGTGCTGTGTGTATCTGGCACCAAGATGTTAGCAGCAGATCCTTTACTTTTGAATGATACTGACCACTGCAGACCGGGAACACCCCACAAAAGCTACAGTTTTGGAGATGCTCTGATCAAGTGGTCTAGACATCACAATTTGGCCCGTTTCAAACTCACTCAAATCCTTACACTTGCCCATTTTTCCTGCTTCTAGCACATCAACTTTGAGAACAAAATGTTCACTTGCTGCCTAATATATCCCACCCACTAACAGGTGACATGATGACGAGATAATCAGTCTTATTCACTTCACCCGTCACTGCTCATCACAGCCATATGTGGTTCTTCCTCAAAGCTGGAAGTGCACAATTGTGTAGAATGTCGTTGAATGGTGTACGCAGCAATACATTTTCCCTTCACTGGAACTAAGACGCTTAATCCTGTTCCAGCTTGACTCTGCCCCGCGCATAAAGCGAGGTGACATGATTTGTCGAGTATGATGTGGAATGAGCTGAATGAACAAATCCTCGTAGCTACGTTCCAAAATCTAGTGAAAGGATTTTCAGAAGGGTGGAGGTTATAATAACAGCACATTAGGAATGAGATGTTCAAAAAGGTCAGATGTGGGTGTAAATAGGATTCAGAGACATTAAATGGGTGTAAATCGCCTTCCAATGGAAAAGGGTTAGTGGTTGTGGGAAGTAAGTAAGCAAGTAAATAAATATATCCAAGTTCAAGAATGGCAAATACAATCCACAAGGTCCATAATTATTTAGACGTTGACACAATTTTTGTACTTCATCACAGTGGATTTGAAATGAAGCATTCAAGATGTGGTTGAAGCGTAGACATTTTTAATTCTATGAATTTAACAAAAATATTGATTCCATGTGTTCCTGTAGCAGTCCATGGGAACTGGGTTCAAAAAGATGGCAATGCAAGTCAAAGAAGACCTCATTAACTGGGGAAAAAAAACAGACCTATCAAAGGTTGCAGAAAGTTCAGGCTCATCAACACCAAAAGGCCTGGAGGACATTAAAGTGATGATCACAGAATTTGAAGAAAAACCCCTTTAAAATATCTAGCCAAGTCAAGAAGACTCTCGAGGATGTAGAAGTATCGCTGTCAAAGCCTACATTCAAGAGACGGCTTCATGAACGTCAATATATACCGCCACTGTTTCTGCACTCCGATTCATGTCCCACTGCATACATCGCCCTGTATATACTGTGATATTTTATATTCTAGTTATTTATCTTCTCGATTTTCCCCTGTATATTTTTATATATTGTAGATTTTACACTTTCTTTTGCTGCTGGTCTCTGAGAGCTACCAAACAAATTTCGTTGCATCACTACAATGACAATAAAGCCTCTTTATCTTTGTCTCTTTTCTAGGGTTTACTTCATGACGCAGACCACTGGGAACACTCAAGGACAGAAAGGCCAGATTAGACTTCGATAAAAAAACAATATACACTACTGCTAAAGAGCTTGAGATCACTTGCATATTTCAGCTTGATTTCAGCTGTGGAGGAAGACTCCATCAAGCCAATCCATCTTGTGGGAGATGCTCCAGGAAGCATGGGGTGAAATCTCATCATATTATCTTGAAAAATTGACAGCTAGAATGCCCAGGCTGTAATTGCTGCAAAAGATGTTTTTTTTTGATGAAGGCAAAGTCTGAAGAAAACATTCATCATTTCCAACAAAATCATTAATTCTAACTCTGACATGTCAGCATGTCCTGTTCTTTTGCTATATTTTCTATTCAGACTAATTTCGTGTGCGTTTCCTTTAAAATTTTTGAGTGAACCCAAACTTTTGAGCGGTAGTGTATATAAAAAGAAAAGTCTGCCCAGTTCTGAAGCAAGATACTTTGGACAGATGAAAGCAAGCTTGTAGCAGAATGATGGGAAAAGAAGAGTATGGAGAAGGAAAGGAAGGGCTCATGATCTAAAGCATAGGACATCCTCTGTCAGACATGGTGGAGGCAGTGTTTTAACATGACTGCTAATGGAAGTGGAGCACTGGTGTTTGCTGATGATGGGACTGCTGATGGAAGCAGCAGGATGAATTCCGAAGCATATAGAGCTGCTGTACTTTCTGCTCAGATTCAAACATTGCGCAACTGATAGGACGCGGCTTCACAGTACAGATAGATAATGACCCAGAACATACAGCGAAAGCAACACAAGAGCTTCTTAAGGCAAAGAAATGTTTTGGACCACAAGCAAAAAATGAGCATGTTCTTCTCTAATTGAAGACTAAACTGAAGGCTGAAATACATTTGGTGATGTTCATGAGGTCCAGACTTGGACTTGCATCCAAGTATTAAAAACAATCCTTATATTTATAATTTTGGGTTTATATTTCAGGTTATTTTTCAGGCTGTGAAAATGGAGGGACTATGTAAATAAAATGGCTGTAATTCCAAAATGGTTAATGCAATATTTTTGTTAAAGCTCCTGAATTAAAGCTGAAAGTCTACACTCGAATCACATCTTGACTGCTTCATTTCACATCCACTGTAGTAGTGAATTGTGTCACTGTACAAACTGCTTATGGACCAGACTGTGGGAAAATATTTCAGCAAATCACAATTTCTGCTTTTGTCACAGACAATTGAATTGTTTAATGTTAAAATGCTTTAATTGCACTTAGTTTTACTTAGTGCTCCTGAACCAGTCCTGCACCAGTTCTCCCATCTATACAAGTAGAAGCAAGTATTTATCCATGATGTTCACAGACCGAAAGCTCCTACTGAGAAGACTGAAAATGTTCGTGCACTGTAATGTGTTTGCTTGTGTTGGCGCAGACTCACGGACTTTGTCACCTCTGATCTGACAGGACATGACACAGGAAGTCTTGTAGGATGTTAAGCAGCCTGTCTTCAAAGAGAGGAGATGTGAGGCAACATGCTGGGGTGGAAATGACAAAGATCCCTCTTTCAGACTGCACTGCAAAATCTTGGGAGTGGGTAAAAAAAAAAAAAAAGGAAAAAAAAAGGCAATTGTTAGTGTAAAAAGGTCATTTCTCTTCATCATGTCCAACTCTGGAAAGTTTCCTACTGAAAGGTAAATGCAAAAAATGAAAAAAAAAGAGGGAAAAAAAAACACCACACACAAATAAAAACACACACAAAAAAAACTGGGAGTGTCTGAATAGGAGGTGTTTTTTTGGGATTTGATGCTTTAAAGCCCATGTGCGCGGCGGTTTGCAGTTGGAGCCTGGAATCTCTCAGTCGCTTGGAAAGCATTTTGTGTGGCTCATAAACAGGATTTACCGTCCTCTCAGCGTAATCACTTGAAGAGCGATAACAGACTGAGGAGCTCCGGGCGATGCTTCGCATCTATCTCAGCTGCACTGTGCTCGCAAACAGCTGAGTGTGTATTCAGTAACCCTCCCCCTCGACACCGCCTCTTTTTCTTTATCCCGACATGCTAGTAAATTCACCGCCACGGCTTTGGAAAGCGAACAGGATAAATTTGATTTGTTTCAAGATTAGCCATATGAAACAAATTATCCCTCTTTAAACATAACGCAAGAGTTGGAACTGTCGAAGGCAAAAGGCTTCAAGGGAATGAAAAACATTCCACAGTGGCACAAACCTCGCTGAAATATTAGCACCATGTACCAGAGCTGCTTTCTGATGTGGCCTGAGCAATTTCTCACCTTGGAGGATTTCGTTTTTGAGATTAAATCAAAGTCGATGCGAGTCAGCGGCAGACAGCGCTGCCGCGAAGGAGACAAGATCACAAGCAAAACAAGTCTCTCACCTGATATATTTGTGTTTTACCTTCACGCCATTTGGCAGCTGCTCTTATCCTGAGTGACTTACACGAGATCTTAAAAATCCTTTTTTTTTTTTTTTATTGACAAAGCAGTGAATTATCAGTTGTCTCCTTGAATAACAGACGAAATCTGAAACGGAATGCAGACGCGCACATCCATGCTGAAGGCTTAAAACAAAATCCGAAGATTTAAAACAAACTGTTCTGCATTGCACGAGGACCACACACAGTTGTGAAGTTTACGTCCACCGACACAGCAATCGCATGCCTTTAACTGTGCAGTAAACAGAAGTCAAATGTCAAAATGTTTACACCAAATCAGACTCCTCTATACTACCTCCCAAATTAAACTTCTTGTTTTAAGGAGTATCTCAGAATATCTCCTCAGTTTGAGGATTTTATTTCGTTTACATGATCAATTTAAGCCGTGTTTGTTCAGATAAGCAGCATATACTTGCATCACATACAAGAAATAGACTCAAGATCTTTTTTGTTCACTCCAAATTATTAGTGAGAATAAACCAAACATACAGTCCAGGATGAACTTTCTCAACCCAGTGATAAGATTAAAAGTGACCTGAGGCTCATTTCCTTTTGACACGAGTCTACACGTGTTCACATAATCTGCATACTTCATGCACACCTGAAGGATTAAAAGCAATTAAACAAAATGTGGTCTGGAGAATTAATTAAAAGTTTCCTTTCAATGTTTAACCAATAATCCATCCTCTACACCGCGAGTCTATCCCAGGAGACTCGGGGCACAAGGCAGGGTACACCTTGATCAGGATTTCAGATGCCGACATGTCTTTGGACTGAAGGAGGAGAACTGGAGCACCTGCAGGAAACCCCGGAGGCATGGGAACAAAACATGCATCTCCTCTACACACATGGAGGGGATTAAACCCTCAACCCTGGAGGTGTGAGGCAAACATGGCAAGCCACTATGACTCCCTTTAACCAATAATGACTAGCCTTATTAATCCAATTAGGATTACGACTATACATACACTTGGAAGCGGTTGTGTTTTTTTTTTTTTCAGCAATGCTTCGTGTTAGCCTTTTTAACACAGACTCTGAACAGACATCTGCTTTGAATTTGACATGTGGAAGAACAAGCGCATATTTCTCTGTGCGATCATCTTTATACGCTGTTTATTTCTTTGACTTTAAACAAGCCA
Source organism: Hemibagrus guttatus (assembly GCA_033459395.1). Lineage (NCBI taxonomy): Eukaryota > Metazoa > Chordata > Actinopteri > Siluriformes > Bagridae > Hemibagrus > Hemibagrus guttatus. The sequence continues at coordinate 10,078,013 of JAUCMX010000008.1, read as the reverse complement.
TGTTGACAGTTTGGAAATCGGTCAAACAGAAGAAGTTTCTTTCGGCTGCTCCCTGTTCGGGGTCGCCACAGCGGACCAACTGGTCCGCACAACAACTTGGCACAGGTTTTATGCCAGATGCCCTTCCTGATGCAACCCTCCCATTTTTCCGGACTTGGGACCTGCACTGCATCCAGGGGCTGGGGTACGAAAACCCGGGCCTTCCGCATGGTAGGCGAGAAACCTATCACTTAGCCACCAATGCCCATTGGAAATCGGTCAAATAAAATGAAAAATCCTTTTCCGTCCGAACACCAGTAGCCCTTGTTCCGTTCGTCTCTGATCGGATGAGCTGCTTTCGGGATGAATAATTTATTTGATTGGTTGAGCTGCAACGGAGGCTCTGCTACAGAAGTCATGCAGGATTGTGTTTAGAAAACTGACAGCACTGAATTACAGCCAATTGCTTCATATGTTTATGAGCTCTGCTTGTTTTTTTTCACATTTTTGGCTTGATCAGTTGAAATGCTTTGCTGGAGACTGTGCTCTGCGTGTTGACGACCTCTGCACTTTAGGGCTGGTCAGAGGCAAAACATCGCTGTTTGACAGATGTCCGTGATTTCATTATGCTACGCAAATTGTCACTGTGCCACAACACAGAGATGTTAAACACATGAACTGTTAGTTTCTCAGTTAAACCATGACGTTGAAGACATGAGGTATTGTATTTTGGAATACAATTAATCTAAAATAATTAGCATAATATTAAAATCACTTCAAGCAAACACTCAAAAATCATCCCAAATTGTATCCTGAGACAGTTTATTCAGTCTGTTGTGATCCCTAACCCTAATCCTGAGCCAGTCATCATGCTTAAACGTATTAAAAAGCTCGATTAGAAGCAAGAATAAACACTGCCTTGTTCTGTGCAATATGCAAATTCAAAGTAATAAATTACATGAGCCAAAAGATGAAGTGGTTTCTTATTACAAATCCAAGTTGTGTAAATTTACATCAGTTGTGCACTAAAAGTCAATTTAATACGCATAAGCTGCCTGTTGTCGGAGATCAATGATTACTTGTTTGACCATCAGTGATGATTTCCTACACATTTGATTGACTCTGTTTTCCTGGAGGGTTTTAATTCATGTTCAGCATGACTTATGTCGAGTCAGCTGCTTTGTGATTTGTGGATTTTGTTTGTTTTGTTTTTTTGCTTTTTAAAGAAACATAACAATAACCCACCATGAACATACATACTTTAAGACTTTACTTTAAGTTTGCTGTTAACCCTGAAGTCTGTGCTATTATTACTGGAATGTAAATTATTAATAATTATAAATGAGATATCGCTTGGTTTAACAGTATGCCCAGTATCGTTACTCATGATAGGAGGTGGTGATGGCTCTTGTGCATCGCCCTCTGAGTCTCTGAGCTTGTTTATTGTAATAAATCTCAGCAGGGTTCCTTTGAATAGCTTTCAACTCCGGTAAAGCTAGCCTACTGAAAGGCTTTGTTCAAACATTCTATTATATTTCCCTCGTGTTTTGGAGGTCACACTTATTCGGTCACCTCAGGGCTCAGGGGTATAACTCTATTTTGCAGATTCGTGATTCATGTGGAAGCCATGTAGTTTGAAAATTCGGGATGTCAAAGTCAACTTGAACCAATGACTTGATGTTAAATCCTTTACAACCACCATCACAGCCTTTTTTTTTTTTTTTTTTTTTTTTATACAATGAACAGAGGACATAAATATGCAGAAACCTTTCTGATATTTGTGCATGGATAATAGTCATCTTAAATATATATATATATAAATATTTCAGACAGGAAAAAATTGTTACAATACATGGATACCGTGAAGACCTGAGTGGGAGTTTTTTAATAATTAATTAAAATATATATATTAGTGTAATATTACAATTGCTTAATGTGAATACTTAAAAAATTCTCTGTGCTCTGTGCAATATGCAGATTCAAAATAGCCTAGCTCTAGTGTTGGTAGATCATCGTGTGAGTGTGCATGTGTGTATTATATGCATATGCATGCAATACTAGATCTTGGCTAATTATAGACACAAATTGATAAAATGATCCTGGCAGCAGCTATTTTTACCCAGACATCATTAGAACTCATCATTAGAGCTCATAATAATATTTTTTTTTAAAAACACACACTAGCCTGTGTTTTTGTTTCCCATTTTTCTCATCTACTGTAATTCTAGCCTCTGCTGTGACAGATAGATGGCCACTGGCAAAAGTCATTGGTATAGATTTTTTAGAGCACAATTGTTAAAGTTTAAGGAAGCATTGCATTATCCTTAGCATTTTTAATAGTCCCCACAATGATAAGACTGGGCATCTAGAGCTGTGGCTGGAATTGGCTCACTAATCTTCATTAAGAAAGGCATGAACAGGCTGAAATCAAATCACGCCAAGCTTGTAGGCTGGATCTGGATCAGGATCACTCCGCACAATAACAACACAAAACTCTGGCGTGGAGTTAGTTAAGACTAGAGAACATCAAATCCCGGGCTGGCTGCAAAACTTAGACAACGATGGAAATGTTTTAGTGCAGTCATGAAATCTGTTTACCCACAAAAAAAAAAAGAAAAATCAACTGAGAGTGTTTGGTGAGGGAGCCTATGAATCACAGGCTTTAGAATAGCACCACATGCAGTGAATATGCTACTGAGCATTTAAAAAAAATAATAATAAAAAGACTTCCCACATTTATA